>CM055272.1:69902961-69974632 GCA_029237695.1 Conchocele bisecta | reverse complement strand
AAAGCGCGATCCTATGCCCAATGTCAAGGTCAAATTACTTTGAATTTTTTTTGTTAAAGTTTTTTCGTGTACTATATCTCTGCGACTGCTTCACCCAATACCTTGATACTTCACATGGGTGTTTATCATCATTGTCGCACCTGCTTGCGGAAAGCGCGATCCTGTGCCCAATGTCAAGGTCAAATTACTTTGAATTGTTTTGTTAAAGTTTTTTCGTGTACTATATCTCTGCAACTGCTTCACCCAATACCTTCATACTTCACATGGGTGTTTATCATCATTGTTGCACCTGCTTGCGGAAAGCGCGATCCTGTGCCCAATGTCAAGGTCAAATTACTTTGATTTTTTTGTTAAAGTTAAAGTTTTTTCGTGTACTATATCTCTGCAATGCTTCACCCAATACCTTCATACTTCACATGGGTGTTTATCATCATTGTCACACCTGCTTGCGGAAAGCGCGATCCTGTGCCCTATGTCAAGTTCAAATTACTTTAAATTTTTTTTTTTTTTGTTAAAGTTTTTTTGTGTACTATATCTCTGCAACTGCTTCACCCAATACCTTGATACTTCACATGGGTGTTTATCATCATTGTCACACCTGCTTGCGGAACGCGCGATATCGTCGGCATTTTGGCATACGTCCGTCCGTTCGTCCGTGTGTCCGGTTAAAGTTTTTTGGTTAAACTTTTTCCATCTACTATATCTATTTTTTTAGTGTCCATGCCTCGCCCCAAGGCGCGACATGCAGGCCACGGCCATCTAGTCTACAAAAAGTGGGTATAATTATGTTATCCAAGTGTCTATGCTTGGAAAAAACCTGGCCTTCGTGGCTTTGCCTCGTTTCTTGTGTTTTTAACTTCACCCATTTTTACCGCGCAGTCGACTTAGCCATTTTCAATGTTAAGTTTTCGTGTTTAAGTCCATTTCTTTGGTACTGTACCACCTAGGACCACCACACTTTCACAGCTTCATAACCAAGGGGTGCCTACCACATACAACTATCCAACATGTGACCATTTTTTTACCTTCACCTATTATTTCTACGTAATTGACTTAGCCATTTTCAACGTTAACTTTTTAACGTACGTCTGGTTAAAGTTTTTTGGTTTTAAAGCTTTTTCGTTATACTATACTACTGCAACTGCTGCCCATTACCTTGAAACTTTCACATGGGTGTTTATCATCATCCATTATTTTCACTTAACCCCCAACCGCGGTCCCTGTCCCATGTCAAGTCAAATTACATAATTTTTTGTTAAAGTTTTTTCGTTACTATATCTCTGCAACTCTTACTTTTCAATCTTGATATTCACATGGGTGTTTATCAATCATTGTGCACCTGCTTGCGGAAAGCGCATCCTGTGCCAATGTCAAGGTCAAATTACTTTGATTTTTTTGTTAAAGTTTTTTCGTGTACTATATCTCTGCAACTGCTTCACCAATACCTTGATACTTCACATGGGTGTTTATCATCATTGTCGCACCTGCTTGCGAAAGCGCGATCCTGTGCCCTATGTCAAGTTCAAATTACTTTGAATTTTTTTTTGTTAAAGTTTTTTTCGTGTACTATATCTCTGCAACTGCTTCACCCAATACCTTGATACTTCACATGGGTGTTTATCATCATGTCATACCTGCTTGCGAAACTTTGAAGCGCGATATCGTCGCCATTTTTTTGGCATACGTACGTTCCGTACCGTTCGACCGAGTGTCCGTTCCGTTAAAGTTTTTTTGGTTAAAGTTTTTTCCATCTACTATATCTATTTTTTTAGTGTCCATGCCTCGCCCCAAGGCGCGACATGCAGGCCACGGCCATCTAGTCTACAAAAAGTGGTTATAATTATGTTATCCAAGTGTCTATGCTTGGAAAGAACCTGGCCTTAGTGGCTTTGCCTCGTTTCTTGTTTTTAACTTGACCCATTTTTTCCGCGCAGTCGACTTAGCCATTTTCAATGTTAAGTTTTCGCGTTTACAATGTTAAGTTTTCGTGTTTAAGTCCATTTCTTGGGTACTGTACCACCTAGGACCACCAAACTTTCACAGCTTCATAACCAAGGGGTGCCTACCACATGCAACTATCCAACATGTTTCGCCCATTATCTCTGCAACTGCTTCACCCATTACCTTGATACTTCACATGGGTGTTTATCATCATTGTCGCACCCGCTTGCGGAAAGCGCATTTTATGCATTTTGGCATACGTCCATCCGTATGTCCGTGTCCGGTTAAAGTCTTTTCGTTAAAGTTTTTGCATCTACTACAGTCGTTTCTGTCAAAATGTTCCGGGTTTATACGTGTACAAAGTGTTGTGCGTTGCGTATCCGTGGAGTTTCCGTTAGTTGCGTTTCAAACCGTGTGTCGTCTACGTGTAATAGGTTTTCGGCCATGCGTTGCGTTTCCCCACTCTTGCGCATGCGCGAAAGTCGAACAAACCGTGTTCAACGCATTGAGTTTCAAAAGCGTGTAATCCGTGTACAACGGTTGTAAACGTATACAACGGTTGTAAACGTATACAACGCTAAGGTAAACCGTTTAAACGATTTAACGCTTTCTTTGACGAACGGTTACACGCTTCTACATGTACACAGCACCGTACAGATGAAACCGTGTTATACGTATTTTAATGCATTACACGTTTTGGTATGCCAACCGTGTATCGCGTAGAATGCGCATTCTCATCAGATCGTTCTTCGTGTGTGTATATATACTTCTAGACTGCAGGGCTTCTAAAATTTTCAGTTTTCCGGTTCTGGACCAATTTTTGAACTCTCAGACCGATTGAGATTTGAAAACTAGTCTTAAAAATCTGTCCGAGAAAAATTGCCAGTCGGCTGCTATTTCGCTATAAACCTTGTAAATTTACCGGTTTTGACCACCAAGTAATTTATGACACATATCCGTGGGCCATATCCGTGTTAAACCAGTGTGCAGCTCGCTGTGTATTCAGTTTCGCCAAATATCGATTTTTCTTAACACGCGTGGGACAGGTATATAGCGGATTAGTGACTGAAATAGACTGGCTTCAGCGTAAAGATGCGAGAGTTCCTAGACTCGCCATTTCTGATGATGTTAAAATCAAATTAAGAAACCATGCACCGTGTTTATCTGTGTTCGTAATATTTAACCCCAAGTAACTGACACGGACTATCGGCCCGGGCTATTCGATATTAAGTTAGGAACTGTTACATTACGCTGTATAATGGGTCATTTTTGTGTATATTAAATGTACATGTACGTAGGAATGCAACAGATCCTGATGAGCCGGCTCACGTGATCTACAATTCGCAAACATTTTGATAAACGACAAGGTACATCTGTCGTGTTAAAAGCGTGACTCATTAGGCATCAGGGATTAGAGATCAATTGAAGTGCTAAATCTCACCGCCGATATACTTTCAACTCTATCTGAGGGTATGTATTTGCGATATTTTAAAAGGGACGAAACAAGGACGCCTCGAAGCGATCGGGGTCGAACAGGTATTCGCGTTAAAACGTGTAACCGTTGTACACGTTTCAACTCTTTCACCTCGCTACATATGTATACGCCAAAGCGTGTTATACGCCTTGAAGCTAAACGTATTACACGCTTTAAAACAAAATGGTTTGACAATGTGTATTACACGTGTACGAACCGTATTATACGTTTAAACAACGTATACAACGCTACAGCAAACCGTTGCGTTCGCGTTGAGTTTGCAAGTGTTATCTACGGTGGAACAAAAACGGAGACTGCACTGTATATCTATTTTTTTAGTGTCCATGCCTCGCCCCAAGGCGCGACATGCAGGCCACGGCCATCTAGTCTACAAAAAGTGGGTATAATTATGTTATCCAAGTGTCTATGCTTGGAAAAAACCTGGCCTTCGTGGCTTTGCCTCGTTTTTACCTTCACCTATTATTTCTATGTAATTGACTTAGCCATTTTCAACGTTAACTTTTTAACGTACGTCTGGTTAAAGTTTTTTGGTTAAAAGTTTTTTGTTATACTATATCTCTGCAACTGCTTCGCCCATTACCTTGAAACATCACATGGGTGTTTATCATCATCCATATTTTCATTCTACCCCCCCAACCGTGCGGCCCCTGTGCCCAATGTCAAGGTCAAATTACTTTGAATTTTTTTGTTAAAGTTTTTTCGTGTACTATATCTCTGCAACTGCTTCACCCATTACCTTGATACTTCACATGGGTGTTTATCATCATTGTCACACCCGCTTGCAGAAAGCGCTATATCGTCGGCATTTTGGCATATGTTGGAAAAAACCTGGCCTTCGTGGCTTTACCTCGTTTCTTGTTACATTCTGCATCCTTGTCCACACGATACCTCGAGTTCAAGGTTTGGGATCACATGTTTCCGAATGGCATGGCATCATGTTTTTAGCTCAGCTGAGCGAAGCTCATGTGAGCTATTGTTACCGCAATGTGTCCGTCGTCGTCCATGAACATTTTCAAACGTCTTCTCCTCGGTAACTATTGGACCTATAGTCACCAAACTTCATGGTCGTGGTCCTTAGGTAGGGGGATTACAAAATTGTTAAAATGACGTCATCACGTAATCCAAAGGTGTTAAAATGGTGACCCCGGGGTCAAAAATGGGCGTGGCCCGTGGGTCAAATTTTATTTTTGACCAAATATGCTCATGTCGTATATCTAATTGAAGGTATCAATGAGGCGATTGCTCTGATGCAATATTTGTCGGAATCGGATGATTATATCATCCATGATGGCCTCCAAAAGGTCTATTTATTCAAGATTTTGAACGTCTTTTTCTCAGGGACCACATGGCCGATGCTGGCCAAACTTCATAGTAAGTTAAGATCCTTGGGTGAAGAATTTTCAGATTTGGTAAAAAGAGTGTCATCGCTTAATCCAAGATGACCGCCATCTAAAAATAGCACAATTTTTTTAAAACACATGTACTCAATGTTACATTCTCCTCTGGTGTTCATGGAGTCAGGTGAGCGAATTAGGGCCGTCATGGCCCAACACATGTACTCAATGTTACATTCTCCTCTGGTGTTCATGGAGTCAGGTGAGCGAATTAGGGCCGTCATGGCCTTCTTGTTTTAGATGTGTTGTCAGTAGATTTCCTTTAACCCTTAGACCGCTATCTTATTTTTTTTGTCGTCTGCTGTTTATTTTCCAATTTTAGCTCGTAGAGCTTATGTAGTCACCCCGGCGTCGGCGTCACCGTCACGCCTTGGTTAAGGTTTTTAGTCAAGCTTGTATATGGAATACTCCTGGCCCTACACCCACCATACTTTGACCACTTCATCTCCTAGTGATGTACATCAATAACCCCTGATCTATATTTGACCTTGACCTACATTTAACCTTGAATTACTTAGTTATTTCCCCTTGGTTAAGGTTTTTAGTCAACCTTGGTTAAGGTTTTTAGTCAAGCTTGTACATGGAATACTATTGTGCATACAGACACCATACTTGGACAACCTTTTCTCATAGGGATGTACATCAATAACCCCTGATCTATATTTGACCTTGAACTACATTTCCTCTTGCATTACTTAGTTAATTCCCCTTGGTTAAGGTTTTTAGTCAAGCTTGTACAGTAGAACTTCGATCGCTCGAACCGGCAACGGAATCGAGTTTGAGTTCGAGCGATGCATAGTTCGAGGGAATGAAGTTTCAAAAATGTACTGTCACATTCAGTCAATAAAATCACTTATGTGAATATATGAGATGACCGATGTGACCTGCCATTGTATATGCATTACATTTGGAGGGAGAAATGAACAATAACAAATACAATTGTAAAGTTGCTGTTTTATTCAATATTTACATGTAATTATACGTCAAATAAACCGTCAAATAAACCGCTATATATGTTGTATACATAATACTGGTATTCCCAGTGTCTAAAAATAGCACATAGCACAGTGGTTGGAATAAATATACAAACGGAAAATATAAACAAAACAATGTCGGTATACAATTATAAACACTATAAATTAACGCCTGAAGAATTCCATGATCTCGGTTTGTTTGGTATTGGCACATCTTCTGTCAAAGTTAAATTTAAGTGTAAACGTTTGTTCATGACACATAACGCATTCAAGTCCTTTTCATAACGCCCGTAATTCAAGCCGCTATTGTTTGCGGTTCGTGATTTAATGTCATCCCGCGTCAAGGGAAACTACTCAACGCGACCACCCTCAATGGGAATTCGCACCTCGTTAGACAAACAGCTGACCACAGATTTACCTGTTCGAGTTATTAGCGATAATTACCACTGTTTGACCGTCCACGGGACTAATCCACAGGTTCGACTGTTCGAGTAATTCATAGTTCGAGTTTAAGGTGTTTTATTACATGAATTATATAGGAAATTTGCCGGGACTGTCGAACCAGTTCGAGTTTTCCATGGTGTTCGAGCCAGACCTGTTCTAGTTATCGAAGTTCTACTGTAGATGGAATAATTATACTCCTGGCCCTACACCAAACATACTTGGACAACTTCATCTCCTAGTGATGTACATCAACAACCCCTGACCTATATTTGACCTTGAACTACATTTAACCTTGAATTACTTAGTTAATTCCCCTTGGTTACGGTTTTTAGTCAACCTTGGTTAAGGTTTTTAGTCCAGCTTGTACATGGAATACTATTGTGCATACAGACACCATACTTGGACAACATTTTCTCATAGGGATGTACATCAATAACCCCTGATCTATATTTGACCTTGACCTACATTTAACCTTGAATTACTTAGTTAATTCCCCTTGGTTAAGGTTTTTAGTCAACCTTGGTTAAGGTTTTTAGTCAAGCTGCTTGTAGATGGAATACTATTGTGCATACAGACACCATACTTGGATAACTTTTTCTCATAGGGATGTACATCAATAACCACTGACCTATATTTTTCCTTGACCTACATTTAACCTTGAATTACTTAGTTATTTCCCCTTGGTTAAGGTTTGTATTCAAACTTGGTTAAGGTTTATAGTCAAGCTTGTATATGGAATACTCCTGGGCCTACAGCAACCATACTTGGACAACTTCATCTCCTAGTGATGTACATCAATAATCCCTGACCTATATTTGACCTTGACCTACTTTTATCCTTGGATTACTTAGTTATTTCCCCTTGCTTACGGTTTTTAGTGAAGCTTGTATATGGAATACTCCTGGGCCTACAGCAACCATACTTGGAAAACTAGATCTCCTAGTGATGTACATCAATAACCCTGACCTATATCTGACATTGACCTACATTTAACCTTGAATAATGAGTTGAATTACTTAGTTAATTTCCCTTGGTTAAGGTTTTTAGTCAACCTTGGTTACGGTTTTTATGCGGGCCGCGGCTACACCTTCTTTGTCAAGCTATGTGTACATCGATAACCCTCGTAGTCGAGCTATGCTGTTCTCCTACAGCTCTTGTTAATTTTCTCACTCTGTATCCTTGTCCATGCAATAATTCAAGTTCTACTTCACCAATCGTTACATGTTTATCACGGCAAGACGAAGAAGCGTATTGATTTTGAAAAATTTCCGATGACTTATCTCCCCTTGGCGGCCATTTTTAATTTTCCCACTGAAAAATTTGCTTCACCGATCGTAACCAAATTCGGTATACATGTACATGTTTATCACGGCAAGACAAAGATTTTGAAAAATTTCCGATGACATCTACCTTTGGCGGCCATTTTTTGCGCGGCTTCCAAAGGAAGCCGTGCTTATGGCATACCCTCGGCGTCGTAGGCGTCCGTCCGTCTGCACGAGCAACCAAGGGTGTACAAGGGACCATGGGGCGGAGCCTAAAACAAAAGAATCTTTTGATTTATTCCGTATGGCCCCTTATTCTATTCATTACAAGGGGCCATCTCTTTGATCTAGAACAATGGAAATGGCCCCTTATTCACTATTGGTGGGCCGTCCGTCCGTCCGTCTGTCCGTCCGGGCAAACGAGAGGGCACTTGTTGGGTACAAAAGTACCCAACAAATGCTCTCTCGTTTGCTGGGCAAGCTTTTTAGGGGTCTTATTGGGTAGGGTTAGTGTTGGGTATTTTTTGCCACCGGGTTTCGAAGAAACGGGTGGCATATAGTGTTTGGACCGTCCGTCTGTCCGTCCGTCACACTTTTCGGTTAACAAATTTGTGTCACAGTTTCTCAAATATGCTGCAGGTGGCATCCGCGTTCGACAGACGCATTTCTTGTTTAACATGTAAAAACCCAACAAATATCCTACCGTAGGAGCGTCCGTCCGTCTTCAAAAATTATAATGGCCTATATTTTCTGTTTCCTTGCTTGGATTTGCTTCATATTTCACACACACATTGCTCCAAGGGTCCTCTACTGCGCTGTGGCAAATCCACGTCCGTGCCGTCCCTTCTAAGCCCACGGTCAAGGTCACATACTTTGTGCATCTCGAAACCTTAACGCTCGGACGCTCGGGTAAATGGCCTATATTTTCTGTTTCCTTGCTTGGATTTGCTTCATATTTCACACACGCATTGCTCCAAGGGTCCTCTACTGCACTGTTGCAAATCCGCGTCCGTGTCGCCCCTTCTAAGCCCAGGGTCAAGGTCACATACTTTGTGCATCCCGAAACCTTAACACTCGGGTAAATGGCCTATATTTTCTGTTTCCTTGCTTGGATTTTCTTCATATTTCACACACGCATTGCTCCAAGGGTCCTCTACCTCTGCTAAGCCCAGGGTCAAGGGCAAATACGCTCGAAACCTGAACACGCTCTGGTAAATGGCTCATAAATTTTCTTTCCCTTATCCAGCACGTTGTGTTTTCAAATGTGCCCTTGGTTCCTTTGCTGCCACCGGGCTCGCTTCGTTGTCCTCTGACAACTCTTGTTAATTTTCGCACTCCGTATCCTTGTCCACGTAATTACTCCTGTTCTACTTAGCTCCCCTTGGAAGCCATTTTTAATTTTTCCACTCTGTATCCTTGTCCATGCAATAACTCCAGTTCTACTTCATCGATCGTAACCAAATTCGGTATACATGTTTATCATGGCAAGATGAAGAAGCCTATTGATTTTCAGTGAATTATCTCCCCTTGTTGACTGGCCTTGCCTCGACGGGCGTATATTGTGACCTTCGGAACTCTTGTTCATGTATATATTTACTGAAATTGTAATATTTGATGTCAATGACGAAATTTTCGTAGCAAATGCGGAATAGTATTCCACATTTGCCATGAAAATTTTGTCATCTCTCGTAATCATTTACAGAAAATATCGTAAATTTTGTAAATATATTTTACGTGTGGTACAAACTCGCATGGCACGTCTCATATTGTGTCCTTCGGCAATGTGGTCTAGGTTCGTGCTACTGTTAGCCGCAGCAGCCAAAACATACTTTGTTTTGTACAAATATTGGAGCAACTCTATAAGAGTACTAGATTGTCCTTTCTTCACGCTTACTTACTTATTGGCTAATAATCTCAAAATCTCAAAATGTCTATAAAACCGACAGTTGCTCCCCGATGCAAACATAACATGTCAGAAAAATCAAAGGGAAATATCTCTGAAACTGGTCATGTGACATACATGGTTGAAGAACTCATCTGAAATGTTGTCTGTACAAGCATGTTGACAAAGATTGGTGGAAATCAGTAGACTATTTCACCAACATTGCAAAGTATACTTATCTAGCAAAGTATACTTTGAGGGAGAAATTTTAAATTTAAAAACAAATTTATTAATTTTTATTATACTGAATTTATTACATTATCACAGCCATTTGGCTGGGATAATGTAATAAATTCAGTTTAATAATGCTACATACTTTTAATCATCAAATATATGCAGTTGTTAGTTCTATATGAAATAATGCATTTTGGGAAAATAAATTATTACTCCCTCAAAGTATTCAAAGTATACTTTTCTAGATAAGTATACTTTGCAATTTTGATGGAATCGGCTACTGATTTAAACATTTTGATTTTTTGTGGTCACAAGGAGAATGCAGTAACTATACATGTATGTTCCTTCGTAATTTGTTCATGGAGCATACAAACATTTGAATGCTCTGTGCATTATGCCTTGTTTACAGGTACTTGCAAGCGTTCCTCAGCGTGCGGGAGACAGTTCCACAGGCACACAAGTTGATGGGACAGATTCACGAGGCACAGCGCAATAAAACTAGGGCCATCGAGTCATTCAAAAGGTACAGCAACTCAAGGGAATAAGCTATTCTTCACTTAGTAACTAGTGTAATTGTGACTGTAGAAATGGGGCTTATGGGATTCTGATCAGACTGCGAATATGTAGACTGGTCTAGGTCTACTCTTGTGACTCCGATCATCAGCCAAATTGCACCTGTCACATATTTTGTTTTATCATGTAACAAGCTTCGCTTTGGCTTAATACATACTTATTGATAGCTAACTGTCATATTCTGCATTGACTTGATAAACATATGTGGCTGTGACTGAAAACATATTTTTTAACAAAAATATCACCTTTTTAACTTAATAGCCATTTTTTCTACATTTTTCTATACAATTCTATATACGGTACAGAGTTTGTATACACAACTCCTCCGAAACTGTTCAGTCGATCGTTCTGAAACTATACACACGTCTTCTACACATATTGAAGATGTGCACCTTGGTGTTTTTATGCCGAAAAAATATTTTTTAACAAAAATATCGCCTTTTTAACTTAGCCATTTTTTCTACATTTTCCTATATACATAATTCTATATAAGGTACAGAGTTTGTGTACACAACTCCTCCGAAACAGTTCAGTCGATCGTTCTGAAACTAGCCATTTTTTCTACATTATTGTATCCAATTCCCTATCATTTCTACTTTACATTCTACTTTTCTATCTCTGCCTAAATTAGTATACCCGGTACATGTTTAGCACAACGAGATGAAGAAATAATGCTATAGACTTTCAAATTCTCATTAATGTTTCTTGCCTTGGTGACAGCTTCACATTTCTGCATCTTCGCTGTCTGGCCCATATTCGACGGGCGTATTTTGTGACTTGCGGCACTCGTGTTCCTAGCTGTGTCTGATAAACCTGATATCAAAAGACACTAGCCTATAATTGTCTCATCTATTTTCTGATGCTGTTGAACGAACGTAAAACCCAATCAATCAATCTATGTTTCATGTTATTCTAATTGCAGATTTTTTTTTGATGTGCCTAAATGTTCTGTTTCTGATTTTGGAACCCCCCCCATGCAGCATGTTACATATGGGATCGAACCTGTTGTCCCGGTCTTAAATGACTAGCTGTATAATAGATAGGCCGTTAAACACCAATCAATATGTTTCAGGTCGCTAGAGCTAGACCCGGGGCAGAAAGATTTGATCCTGAAGGTGTGCGACCTCTACTGTGACCCCAGTGTGTCGGTGAGCCCAGAAATTGCCCGTTGTTGGGTTGACCAGGCGGAAAAATATCACCCTGGCGACCACAGCATCTTCAAGTTGAAGGTATCGTGAGCAATACACTATCGCCTGTGTTAATCTTGCCAATATGTCATCGTTTCTCAACATCTGTTGGCTATCTCAACTCACAATCAGGCAGTTTGATTGGCTGAGCCTGAGCTGTTCCACAGCTCAGGCTCAGCCAATCAAGCTGCTTGATTTCAAGCACAATTGTATTTTGAAATGGAAAGAAATTTAAAAAATGGCAGATTAGTGGGATGTTGATCTACATTCAAGCAATGAACAACTGAACTTTTTATGCCCCTGGTCTCGGTCGTTGCTGGGTAGTGGGGGTGGGGCATATAGTGTTTTGGCTGTATGTTTATCCGTGTGTCTTGTCAGGTTAAGAAGTTTGCCAGTGTTTTCTCAATTCTATCATAACTTCTATATTTCGTGAAGGATCAATTTAATATTTCAGTATATCATACATGTGCACAAATGCCACAGAATCATTCTGCCCTTAATATGACCTTGAGCTTTTCACCTTCACAAATTTGCTTATACACTTGGAAGTTTCGGTAAAATAGATGTTTGGCAGAGTTTCTCAATTCTGTCATAACTTCTATATCGTCGGTAACGCCCTCCCATGTCACTCCGTGATTGATTATTATACTTGCCTATTATACAGGGATGTGAATTTTCCTCTTTTCAGAGAATTTCCTTTTTTTTGTTCAATAAGATTTGAAAAAAAAGTGTTGGAATTTATTGAAATTTTGTAAAATCATTCTTTTTTTATGGAGGTGTAAAATGGATTTCCTCTTTTTTGTCACATTTTTGTCTCGCCCGCGAAGCGGAAAGCGAGACATAGGTTTTGCTTTTCCGGAGTCGGCGGCGGCGTCATCATTCAATGTTAAGTTTTCGTGTTACGGTCATTACTTCAACACCTTCTCAGCTACAGTCATCAAACTTTATACATACCTTTACTATGATATGTACATGAATATAGGACTATTAAAAAAAAATTTGGCAGGCCCCAGGGTCTTCAGGGTCAACGTTAAACTCTATTTGTTAATACATTCAATGTTAAGTTTTCGTGTTACGGTCATTACTTCAACACCTTGTCAGCTACAGTCATCAAACTTTATACATACCTTTACTATGAAATGTACATGAATATAGGACTATTAAAAAAAATTTGGCGGGCCCCAGGGTCAAGGTCAAACTATATTTGTTAATACTTTCAATGTTAAGTTTTCGTGTTACGATCATTACTTCAACACCTTATCAGCTAGTCATCAAACTTTATACATCCCTTTACTATGATATGTAGATGAATATACGACTATTACATTTTTTTCTCCGGCCCCAGGGTGAAGGTGAAGGCGGAACAAGGCGAGACATTTGGATCCGCGGAATTCTTGTTTATTAATTTTCACTTTTTCCACAATGTGCTGCTCACACCCCTGATTATGGCCTTAAATCTTTGAACCCGTCATGTTCTGCACTTTTTGCAAGTAATTATTATGTTTTTGAGTCCCGTCTCATAAATGGACTAGTCTGAAAATCATTTTGTGACGGTTGGATTGGTTGCAAAAGTAACATATCAAAATCCAATCCAGTTACTTAGGTGTGGAAGGGTTAAATAAAGTGTATATGATACAGGAGCGAATGGTTGGCAAGAATGGGGATGTAGACAGAGTGGAGCTGGAGCAGCTGATCAGCAGCGAGCTGTTGAAGAGCCCCCATGACGTGCAACTGCACGTGAAGTTGGTGCAGCTGTATATCGAGAACCGAGAGGTGGATCGCGCCTACAACCATGCGATCAACACAGAGAAGACTCTCGCCTTCGTCTCCAGTATCGACTGGTACGAATGTCTCGCCAGTATGTTCCAGGTGGGTAAAAAATAAGCTTGCATCCTAGGTGTCCGCACACCAACCATGTCTCTCACTTGTTACCAGGGATTCCGCTGGCGATCGCCACTTTCGCAATTGGCGATAAAAATAAACAATTGGCGGAAAAAAATTACAATTTTCGAAAAAAAAATCAAATCCTTTTTCTTTTTTTTTTTGTCGAAAATTGTAATTTTTTATCGCCAATTTTTTGAAGTGGCGATTTTTTTATTTTCCCCAGCGGAATCCCTGTGTTACCGACTGAAATCGTATTCAGTAGAACCTCTGAACCGGACAAACAGGCAGTTTGTGTATCTCTAATTTTACTGGTTTCATTGGTGTATATTTATGATGATAATGCCTGTTCAAGTTCACAAAGCACAGCCACATACCTTCGCATAGTCATATGTCTGATTTACAGTGGAAAATCTCTAAACCGGACACTCTGGGGACCTCCCAGGGGACCTCTCGGTGTGTCCAGTTTAGAGGGGTTCCACTGTACGACACAATTTATTTAACATTCAGCTATACAGTCGAACCTGTCCACTCAAGACAGGTGGTCTCTTAGGAGAGGTGCTATATAAAATTGTATTTTTTTTTTAAATTTATTTCAGAGTATACCATATATATGTACCTGTATATACATAATATAAACTAATATGGCAATATGTAGACGTTAATTATAACGTTGTCTTGAATACCATAGTTTTTTTTATTGCTGATTTTGTGAGTATAGACCTTCTAGTCTTAGAATCCGACTGATGACACCTTGTCATCCTTGAGGCATTTTTAGCTCGACTATTCAAAGAATAAGTAGAGCTTATGTTGTCACCCCGGCGTCACCGTCACGCCTTGGTTAAGGTTTTTAGTCAACCTTATATATGGAATACTACTGGCCCTACACCCACCATACTTGGACAACTTCATCTCCTAGTGATGTACATCAATAATCCCTGATCTATATTTGACCTTGACCTACATTTCCTCTTGAATTACTTAGTTAATTCCCCTTGGTTAAGGTTTTTAGTCAACCTTGGTTAAGGTTTTTAGTCAAGCTTGTACATGGAATACTATTGTGCATACAGACACCATACTTGGACAACCTTTGCTCATAGGGATGTACATCAATAACCCCTGGTCTATATTTGACCTTGACCTACATTTCCTCTTCAATTACTTAGTTAATTCCCCTTGGTTACGGTTTTTAGTCGACCTTGGTTAAGATTTTTAGTCAAGCTTCTACATGGAATACTATTGTCAGGCGCGGATACAGAAATAATTACAGGGGGGGGTTTGTAATTAAAATTCGGCACGCGCGCGCGAAATCGTAAAGTAGGGGGGTCTGGGGGTCCTCCCCCATGAAATTTTTAAATGCCAGATCGCCGCAGATGCGATTTCCTGACACCTAGGCCACGAAAAAAGTCATCCAACTATTCGAGTATTGTAGATTTTCTTATTTTTTTTTTGTTTTGCCGGAGCAGGGTGGGGTCCGGACCCCCTGGACCCTCCCCCTGTATCCGCGCCTGATTGTGCATACAGACACCATACTTGGACAACCTTTTCTCATAGGGATGTACATCAATAACCCCTGATCTATATTTGACCTTGACCTACATTTCCTCTTCAATTACTTAGTTAATTCTCCTTGGTTAAGGTTTTTAGTCAAGCTTGTATATGGAATACTCCTGGCCCTACACCCACCATACTTGGACAACTTCATCTCCTAGGGATGTACATCAATAACCCTTGATCTATATTTTACCTTGACCTACATTTGACCGTGACCTACATTTCCTCTTGAATTACTTAGTTAATTCTCTTTCGTTAAGGTATTTAGTCAAGCCTGTAGATGGAATACTCCTGGCCCTACACCAACCATACTTGGACAGCTTTATCTCCTAGTGATGTACATCAACAACCCCTGACCTATATTTGACTTTGACCTACATTTAACCTTGAATTACTTAGTTAATTCCCCTTGGTTAAGGTTTTTAGTCAACCTTGGTTAAGGTTTTTAGTCAAGCTTTCTACATGGAATACTATTGTGCATACAGATACCATACTTGGACAACCTTTTCTCATAGCGATGTACATCAATAACCCTTGATCTATATTTGACCTTAACCTACATTTCCTCTTTAATTACTTAGTTAATTCCCCTTGGTTAAGGTTTTTAGTCAAGCTTGTATATGGAATACTACTGGCCCTACACCCACCATACTTGGACAACTTCATCTCCTAGTGATGTACATCAACAACCCCTGACCTATATTTCACCTTGACCTACATTTAACCTTGAATTAATTAGTTAATCCCCCTTGGTTAAAGTTTTTAGTCAACCTTGGTTAAGGTTTTTAGTCAAGCTTGTATATGGAATACTATTGTGCATACAGACACCATACTTGGATAAATTTTTCTCATAGGGATGTACATCAATAACCCCTGACCTATATTTTACCTTCACCTACATTTAACCTTGAATTACTTGCTTAATGTTTATAGTCAAGCTTGTATATGGAATACTCCTGGGCCTACAGCAACCATACTTGGAAAACTTCATCTCCTAGTGATGTACATCAATAACCCCTGACCTATATCTGTCATTGACCTACATTTAACCTTGAATTACTTACTTAATTTCCCTTGGTTAAGTTTTTTAGTCAACCTTGGTTAAGGTTTTTATGCAGGCCGCAGCCACCTTGTTTGTCAAGCTATGTGTACATCGACAACCCTCGTAGTCGAGCTATGCTGTTCTCCTACAGCTCTTGTTTATATTAGCATGAATCCAAGATGGCCGCTACAAAATTGTATTGCTTCTAATAGCTGACCTATTTACTGTATTTTTAAAAGATATAACGGGCTTGATGCACTTAGTACGCTTTTGCGAATATAATATAGTCCAGATCATTGCTTATTTCATTATCATAAATCCAAGATGGCCGCCAAAAATATATATCTTTTTCTTAAATGAAGTGAATGTTTTATATAAATAATAATTTTCCGCATGTACTAATTAATTTCTGCCAATTTCCAATGTCATTTAAGGAAGTATAATTGATTTAATAAATAAATATTGTCGATATCATGTGATATCACACCAGTGGTTCATCCAGATCGGAGCCCAAATATTCAGATCAGACTACGCGGATGCTCATTCCGTTATATTCCAGTGCGATGCGTATGCATTACAAGTCTGTAGATAATCGATAATGTGTTACAATCCGGCGATGAAGCGTAAACGTTGTATTTAAAATTCCAGAGTTGTTAAACATGCATAGACCAGTCAGATGAAATGTAACAAGTGGTTCGCATTTCTGCAACAAAACGGCGAATCCGTGAACCAGGGTATATTCAATTAGAGAATATTACAGCGACATGGACCGTTGTGTGTTTGAAACCATATTTGAAACTCAGTTGAACTATATCAAATGTACATCGAACATGGTGGTAGTACGATGTCGAGGCAAGTCTTATTATCAAGACTATCTGAACTATTAATGCTCTTCTGTCCTGGTATAGCAAGCATTGTTATCTTCAAAAGCAGGACAGCAGACCTTCTCAAGTTAGTACCGGATGAGGATGATGATATCAATATTTCTCCACAGTAAGTAATCACATTATGAAAGAGATAAAAGTCTCTGTCACTAGACAAGAACTACAATACCCGGATTGACAAGGACATAGCTCAGCGGTCTGTGAGCCGAACATTCCAAACTTTGCTTACTTCATTGCCCCCAAAACTGTGTGTAACTCTTCCTACTCTGCTTGTTGGTAATATAATTACCAGCGTATTGTGGAATCAATCCACTAGTTTACAAACGGCTTTAGGCATTCTTGTGAGAGATTCTAAAGCTATAGGAAACCAATTTCACGACTTTCGTGTTGCTTGTTCCCACGACGAGGTCTTACGTTTCGAGAAATCAGCAGCAGTAGCACAGACCAAGAAACAAGGCTTGGCTGGAATTCACGATAACAGAGCAGGTTTGGTGCAAATTGTGGCAGACAATTTTGAAGCAGACATTGCCTCGCAGAATGGGAAATTGTCTACACATTCACTTGCACTTATTGTAACACAGCCAACGACGACAGACACAAAATCCAACATCGGAGCAACTGAAAAACGTCACCGCATATCAAAGTCTGATGTACACGAAATATAGCATAATGTCACAATTGAACGTTATAAAGGTGGTAAAAAACCTGAAATGCCAGCTGAAGTCAACAAGCAAGCTATTTTGCAATATTGTCGCGGAACAAAGCCAATGAATTGGGCTTTGCATTTCTCAAGGAAGTGCATTTGGTTAACAATTGCCCAGAGTATAATGAGTATAACACCAAGTTGTCGCGGGAAGAAGAGAACACCGGCAGACCAATGACCAAGGCATCATACCAGCCTCTTATAGATATGCCACCTGCTGAACCGGATACAATGATGACTGCGTTGGTAGAAGCTCAGAGAATCACGTAATTGACTGGCCAGGAGTATACAGCATTCATATGTGATCAACAGCTGTATAGTGTAGCAGAAAACGTTGGGCCATTTTATGCCTGGCGAACACGTCGTGCGGCATATTGAAGGCTCCTGGAATGGAATCTGGAGCGATATGTTAATTTAGACCACTTTCATGAGGTATGGGCATGGCAAAGGGCGCATTATTAGCATACCGTTAAAGCCACATACCCTTAAGACATGGGCTTTGAGTCTGCACGCGTGCATTCAAATTGTCAGCGATATTGTTGATATGGGTGATGAAAATATCTCAGGAAACAAGGTCTTCACAAAGAGGAAATGAATGCATAAATTGCGGCAGATGGACAGGACAGGACAGGCTGGGACTACGAAAGAAATTGTAACTCTGTAATGATTCACTCGACCCAGAAGGCCATCCAGACAGTGCTGTGAATATTGTTAGTGGTTGTATAGCACGATCGTCGGTGAATGTACAAGATAGATGGTCATTGGTAGGTAGCAGATGGATGATTTCACGCGAAATTGGCCAAAATGATTTCTGGAGGCAATCCCGAAGAAAGTTGAAACTATATCAGTAACAAGGAAGCACATCAAAGTAGGGGACATTAATGTTATTGACACTAACATCATATATCAGAGGATCCTGGGTCTCCAGGCAAGTGCAAGGGAAGTAGATTTGGAATATGTGCTGTCCTATGAGTTGGCACCTGTTGCCACATCGATGTTCACAGATGCTGGAGACCTTATAATTGCGACATCAAAATCAAGTATGAAGAATCTCCTGCAAGTAGAAATGTCAAGCCGCACTGCTGCCAGCAACAGTTCATGCATGGTGATTGACGGATGTGCCTTATTGTGGAAACCACACTGGCCAGCAAATGGGAAGGTCATGGATTTTGTAGATAGTTTGAAGCAGCATGTAAGTACACTGTTTGCAAACCTTGATGTATATATCTTATGTTTGACAGATATCATGAGTACAGTACAGAGTATGTCACTTGTTATATGGACTGGGAAAGAGGCTAGTAGGGTACATCAACTTACTTAATCTTAATACGGAGCTCATGGCACGAAAGGCTGTGCTCCATGTTACAGAAAACAAGCTGCAGTTGATATATATCATTTGCACAAATCTGATAAATGGCAAGGAATTCCACAAGATCCATACAAAACACCACAGACTCGGGATCACAGGCCAAGCGAACACCCCGTTCGAGATATGTAATGGAGGTGCTGTTCATTTACGACATGAGATGACTACCTCCCACGAGGTAGCTGACACAATTATTGTGCTACAAGCGACTAGCAAAGCAGGACAATGTAGGAGTAACTGTTTTGTTTGACGACACGGATGTGTTTTTGTTGGTACTACTTCATTATGCTGAGCAATCACTGACGTCCCCATTCATCATGGAATCTACTGTGCAAGGAAGAGCTGTGATAGACGTTCAGGCTACAGTACATAAGCATGCACAAATAATACCAGACCTGGCAGCTCACGCCCTGTCCAGTTGTGACACCGTTGCATCATATCAAGGTATTGAAAACACTTAGAGCTGGACACTCGTTATCGCTGCTGGGTAACGTCACGGTGGGCATGCCACAAGTTATAAAACAAGCAAAAACATTCATTGCAACGTGTTATGGACAGACAAACAGTAGTACACTGTCTGATGCTAGGTTGAACGCATGGGCTGTAAGAACCGGGACTGGAACAGAATTCACGCCGAAACTTAGCGCCCTACCTCCCACTACAGAAGTGTTTGCTGAGAATGTAAGAAGGGCACATCTGCAGACGTATGTGTGGAAACAAGCATTGATGCTTCAGCCGGTAAATCTCGATCCAACACAATATGGATGGAAGAAAGATGAAAACACAAAATCTCTCTTGCCATGGGTGGGTTGTACCGAGTAATGTAGCCGTTGCCCCCACAGATATATTGCAATTCATCAAATGTTCTTGCAATACAGACACGCCATGCAAAACAATGAAATGCCGTTGCAGTAAGTCAAAACTGCCATGCACTGTATTTTGTTTATGCCGTGCGACCACATGTTACAATAGTAGCACTGGGTCTGTGACAACAGGAAGCGAAGTGCAATGATGTCACTGAATACATATATGCATTCAAGAAAAATTGCAATATTTTACGATATAACAGTCGTAAGCTGGTATACATTTCCAGTCGCTACACTATCATTACATTGTAGTGCAGATGAAAACTAGATTTGATTGTGATTTATCCCATCAACACAGACCCCGTGCAGGCACCGGGGCGGGGTCAACTGATCCTCAGAATAGTGCTGCAGTAGCCATTGCTTGTCGTAAAAGGCGACTAAACTGGCTTAACGATTGGGTTCATACTTTCCGGAACCCACTATACCGGATTTGGCCCTCATGTACATTTTTGGCTTTCTTGTATGTGAGAGTTGAGTCGGGCTATGCCCCATATATAAAAGTAAGATTAGCGCTAATCCTATTACTTTTAGGGAATGGGATAAATGATGCTGGTGTGGCGAGGGCCTGGCACCAGATCAGGTTGTTCTAATTTCAGGACTGAATATATATTTTGATTGTAAATATTGAGTTCTGAAGTTTGGATTTACCCCCCTCGGACAGGTGGATACGGGACACGACCCTGTTGACCCGTCTGCGTGTAGACTCCCTGAGGCTTGTACCTCTATGTCAGAAAAGCGGACGTTAAACCCTATTCACTCACTCACTCACCCATCAACACAGTGCGTATGTGCCGTGAAACACGGTGCCGTGAAACATTTTTGATATCCAGTCAATACTATTTTTGCATTTTGCAGCCATTTGTAGGTGTTGACGGGATAAATAGAATAGTAGGTTATTGCCGTGAATGGGAAAAAATATCTGGCGCGGCACAGAAACGGGATGTGCTCGGCAGAGCCTCGCCCATCCCGTTTCCTGAGCCTTGCCAGATATTTTTTCCCATTCACGGCACTAACCTACTATTCTCTATAAATGCGCTGATACTGTATGGCACACACATGCCCGGGTATTCTGAATTATTGTACACAAGCACCGCGTATTGCCAACAAGGACATGCTTGGCGGCCATTTTGGATTTATTATACTACTTGCAAATTATTAAAGTATTGAAAAGTATTCAATTATTCAATCATTTAATTATGACCATTGAATTGAGATTCTGAAGTTCATAGTTACTTAAATATTTCAGTATTTTTTTATTCAGTGACTAAACATTTAATTTTGGCGGCCATCTTGGATTTATAAAAAGTAAATAAGCATGGCTTTGGATCATAATATATTCGCAATATCTTTCAAGTGCATCATGCCTGTTATTTATTTTGAAAGTACAATATTAGACACGATACTAGGTATAATAACGATATTTGGCAGCCATCTTGGATTCATGCTAATATAAACAATGCCTCAAGGATGACAAAGTGTCATCAGTCGGATTCTAAGACTAGAAGGTCTATGCTACCAAAATCTGCAATAAAAAAACCTATGGTATTCAAAACAAGGTTACGCTCCCGGCTGCCGGACTAAAGGCTAAAATGTGTGTAACACTGATTGAATGAAGTTTAAGCAATAACAAATTAAGTGACATCAACTGGTTCCCGTTTATATATTTCCATTTGTTTTGCTTTAGGATAGCGCATCAACCAAAACACAGGGAACCAGTCCATTTGTGACACCGATCACATGACCGTAGGGTTTTCTCCGACTTCATCAAATCATGTCCATTGATTGTATCAGTTTGCGTACTCGTAATGTGATACCGGAAATGTATTAATAGAACAAGGTATTTGCACGGATCACAAATTTCAATGTACAGTGAATTCAAAACAGTCCATAGTAAGCTCTGTTATTTATTTAAGCGCTTGGCAAGTGAGAAGTTCTTGCCTACGGGTATTAGCCATTCATTACCTGTACAAATCACAGGTGAACACCTTGAAATCAAGATGTTCCGAATGTGCAGATCACGCAAGTCCGCAAGCTGTGACGTATATATTTGACGTATGGTGGACGAGTTGATCGATGAGTTGAGTGGTCGCCCGTGAAAAATAAACGGCGGACATTTCAAGTTGAAAAACAACAACAACAATACGGAAATGGTCGCAAAGTTAAGGATTTTAATGTTTTGGGACTGGATTTTCGTGGTCGCGTTACACAGGTGGTCACTTAGTTAAGTTATCACGGGAGGAGCTGAGACCGGTCACTTAGCACAGGAGGTCGCTTAGTTCAGGTGGTCGTAAAGGCAGGTTCGATTGTATTTGAGACACGCCATGTGATTTTGAACTAAGAACACTTGCGATTTTTCTTGAAAAGGATTATCGTGCAACAGGTGAAATATGTGATTCGACCCCATTATCCCGTTATCAAACCAAATTGCGTGTGTGGTTGCAGGTATACGAGGATCAGTGTGGAGGGTCTGTGGACGCCGTGTTCCACACACACAAGCTGTTTGCACTCACCTCCCTTGCCTACCTGAGACTGCAGGCCGGGGATCGGGAGATGCCCAGTTGTGTGATGGCTATGCACCAGTAAGTAAGGCCCTACTGTCTGGTCCATGTAAAATCTGCTTTGAGGAAGTTTTTAACATTAGGAAAAGTAAGAAGGAAATACTCTTATTAAACTAATTAAGTGACCTTTTTAGGGCCCCACCGAGAATTGGCGGTGCCCTATAGGTTTCGCCCTATCTGTCCGTCCATTTATTTTTTGTATGTTTTTGTAAGAGTTTCTCAAATCAACTATAATTATACCCCCACAAACAAAGTTTGGTCGGTCGGTCGGTCGGTCGGTCGGTGTCGGTCGGTCGGTCGGTCGGTCGGTCGGTCTGTCTGTTGGAAATTCCTTCCGCTTTATATCTTCTACACCCATGCATGGATTATCAAATGGCTTGGCACAAATGTTTCTCATGATGAGAAGGTGTGTCGCGATGAATAACCACGCACCTACGTCCAAGGTCAAGGTCACAGTTGAAGGTCAAAGGTCAAACCTATTGAAATTCCCTTCCGCTCTATATCTTCTACACCGATGCATGGATTATCAAATGGCTTGGCACACATGTTTCTCATGATGAGAAGGTGTGTCACGATCAATAACCACACACCTACGTCCAAGGTCAAGGTCACAGTTGAAGGTCAAAGGTTAAACCTATTGAAATTCCCTTCCGCTTTATATCTTCTACACCGATGCATGGATTATCAAATGGCTTGGCACAAATGTTTCTCAGGATGAGAAGGTGTATCGCGATCAATAACCACGCACCTACATCCAAGGTCGAGGTCACTGTTGAAGGTCAAAGGTCTAACCTATTGCAGGCGGCAGACATAAACTGCATAGTTTGTGTACACAACTCCTCTGAAACCGTTCAGTGGCTTGATCTGAAACTATACACACTTTTTATGCCGAACAAATATTTTTTTTACAAAAATATAATCCTTTTAACTTAGCCATTTTTTTTGTATTTTTATTAAATTGATTCATTGCGTTCTTGACAAACTCGGCACAGAGTTTTTAATCAAAATCATATTAATCCATTACTTGTGTAAGATCCTCTATAACTGATGAATGAATTTTCAAATGTTTTCAGATTATCTCATTTTCATTGACCACGTACGCAGGTAAAAAAGGTCAATGTCACACATCTCTAAGGCAAGCATTAAATAATGATCATGAAATTTTTATTCAAACCTATAAAACTCTTCTAATGTTAAGCTATTTGTAAGTCCAACTCTTTGTGGGGGTATTATGATCACTCCCGTTCTAGTTTCTGTTTGCCTTCAGCTAACATCTTCATATTGCACATATGCATTACTAAGTAACTAAACATCATTCCACATGAATACAATTATCCTCGCTACTGATTGTACGTCTGTCCGTCTGTCTGTTTATTTATTTGAAAGTTTTTGTAAGTTTCTCAAATCACCTATAATTTCTGTTTCATATCGCACACATGCATTACTTAGTAAGGATACATCATTCCACATTCATACAATTACCCTCGCTACTGATTGTACATCCATCCGTCTGTCTGTTTATTTATTTGAAAGTTTTTGTAACAGTTTTTAAACAGTGCGTCGATAGGCCACATGTTCAAGTTTATCTTTACATGTTTGCAGAAACACTTGGCCATTTTTTTTGGTCAAAAAGTTTGTACACGTTTCTTCATCATCGTATAACATTAATGTTACTTGATGGATTTCTTCAATGTTTGGACACTTGCTACATGTAAGCATTTGGAACACACTCATGCCCCCATAAACATGACCTGGACCTTTTGTACCTTCACATTTTTGCGGAAACACTTAGCCATTTTTTTGCATCAAAAAGTTTGTACAAGTTTCTACATAATCGTATAACATTAATATTACTTGATGGATTGCTTCAGTATATGGAAATTTGATACATGTAAGCATTTGGAACACACTCATGCCGCCATTAACATGACCTTGACCTTTTGACCATGACAACTTTGAAGTTTTTCCCACATTAAAAAGGTTGCCTGAGTTTCGAAATTATGTTATAACTTCTATGTCCCTTGAAGGATTACTCAACTATTTTAACACAGTTTACCTGTGGACAAATACCACACATCCATGCTGCCCTTAATATGACCTTGACAACTTTGAACTTTTCCCCACATTAAGAAGTTTGCCAGAGTTTCTCAATTCTGTTATAACTTCTATGTTCCTTGAAGGATTACTTAAATATTTCAACACAGCATACTTGTGGACAAATGCCACATATCCATGCTGCCCTTCACATGGTTGCTGAAACACATACTGTAAACCAACTAATATTCGCGCGCGAGATACCTTTGCATTCTTCGCCAGGGATTGAAAATCGCGGATGTAAATCTCCGCGAATATTTCCAAATTTCCTAGCATAAGATTGTTAAAAAATATTTAGCTAATAGATGTTGGGCCTCTTTTTAATTGTATTTACCTTTCCCATATATCTCGGTGTAATTTGGTGACACTAGTTAATCCTGGTTGTTTTGAATGAACTATGCAGTCAGAATTCGTTACAACGGCATAGTTCGTCAGAGATGAATCTGCCGTTATAACGAATATGCCGGTATAAAGAAACGGCGATTTTCTCCTCTCTATCAGACTGTCGTGATAATTCCGGTAATTGGTAACCACGCATTGCATCGACGCTATTTGCTGTCATTTTACATTAGCATTATCGGTGAGATATATACTTATTTGTCACTACATTGATAAAGCAATGCATATATACAAATTTATATCAAGGAAACCAACAACATTCAAAGCTAATCTGGTATTTGACAAAGTCTAGGTTGCAGGCGAACCTGTTGTTAATTGTAGAGCGCGTGGTGAATACCGGATTATCTGTGAAATTGTTTTCTTTATTGTTAGCAATTCGCAAACATGTGCATATAGAAAAGAAACACATATTTGAATAAACAGTTTGTTTTAATTTACATGCTAAAATTTATAAAAATACAAAGCAAAAACATGTAAAGTGGTTTCCCTTTAAATATTTACATGACGATTCGTCTCTATCTGAACTCGCCCCAGAGGCAATGTTACACGATAATTATTTAAATTGTTCACGATTATGATATTTTTGTTATTTACAATCTATCGGTCCTTGTTGGATTTAATCACTTGTAAATTTAGTTGCTAACTGTTCATTTCTTAATTGATGTTTGCAAACTAGTACATCACAGCAGGTGACAAGGTACCGACATTTTAATTGCCGTGATTTATGACAGCAGGTCGGGGTTAATCAGCTGTGAAATTGTTTAGATATGGTCAGTGACTGGTTCCCGAATATCGGTTTCCGTAATGCCGATAACAGAGCTGGGTCACAGCGCTGGTACCAGCGACGCCGTTATAACGCACATTAAATAAGTTTGCGGGAATTCCCTGCCGGTGCCGGAAGCCGAATTTGCCGGTATATCGAGCAGATTAAAGAGCATGCCGATTGGTTTGGCGGCTTATTGTGCCGGGAGGCGAATATGCCGCTGTAACGTGTGCCGCTGTAACGTGTGCCGCTGTAACAAATTCTGACTGTATTGATACATGTTCTGCGTCGTGTATACCAGTAGACATACCGGTACTATAATTCTATAATATATGAACCGTTTGGAAACTCATACAAAACAGACAACACCACTATCTTCTATTGTTTAACCTACTCTGATTGGTCTAAATTGATGCGCCTGTGACAAGTCGGCTTGTGTTTGTCGAGTTCAAAGAGATGCCATGGTGTCAATTTGAAGCAAGTGTAAAGTCGATAATTCAAAGATTAATACACATGATTGCGGACATCATTCGCGCATACACCACGGCTTGTGTTTTCTGAATGGGACCGCTATCCTGACAAATCACGTCTTATTGCTTCAGCAGGAAGTCTAGAAGACCAATTTGCGGATTATAGTCATGGTTTACAATGTTCGAAATTCACTCAACAAAATATTGATTAATACATCAGCGGACAATGCCGTACTAGGCCGTTTATATACCCAGGGTGAACATATCTCCCACGCAACTATCGTTGATTTACTTATGATTGACACAGCGAGGTCAGCCCAATGTATACCGTGCATTGTTTGAAGGTATTTCCAAAATTGGTCACAAAAGTTAATACATGTAGCGCACATCTTCATACCACGAACAATAATCGTCGCGAATATGGCCAGGTTTGAAAATCGCGAAATTTAGTTGGTTTACAGTAGCCATTTTTTTATGTCGAAAAGTTTCTTCAACCTTGACCTTTTTCGTGTTTTAAGCATGCACTTATCTGATGGATTTTGTGATGCTGACTTAAGCACATGTCCATGATGATGTTACGGTCAAATTCCTCATCGGGCACGACACCTCTTTCATGGCGGAATTCTTGTTTCTTCAAAATAGGTGAACAAATACGAATGTTATTCGCCGAGGCAATCACTTCATACCAGGGATTTTTATTTGGTTTGTGAATGCCATACCCAAAGACCGATAGAGAAGACCGATATAAAATCACACTACTGTTTACACATTAACAGACAGCAATTATTGAATAGTTTGCTTCGAAATGAAAACATGTCTTGGCATTTCATTAGAATTGTCTCTTTGGAGACAATTCTAATGAAATACCAAGATGTGTTTAAATTTACACTTACGAACATTTTAGTCTCACAACGTTTAGTGAAACGGGCCCCAGTATAACACGGGGGCTTATCCATGTTCTACAAACATAATGTTTAGTTTATAGTATGTTTGCCATTTTATACACTAATGAATCGCCGCTTATTTTCAAGGTCCCGTCGATATCACTTCGCTGTTACTAGGACATTAAACCTATTCACTTGTGCTTTCTATTTGTAGATTTGATAAGGAATAATGAAAAGTATTGCCAAGCTCCTAGTTCATTTCTGTATGAGATGCACAAATATTTAGGGGAGTTATTATATATAAACTCTATGTATTGGAAAGGGATGGGTTGTGGTCTTGAGATAAAAATCATTGGACTTCAATACCGGAGATTGTGGGTTCAGTCCTGGCCATAGGAATTAAAAGTATTTCCATCCTACTCGTCTTTCGGATGGGACTTGAAACTGAGGTACAAAATCACATGGCCTGCAGGGCTCCAGATAAGGAATTGGTAATTGAGTATTGTTACTCCATCATTTCTGAAGCAAATGGGTATTTCAAAATTTTAATTGGGTAAAATAAAATCTCACTACTGTTTACACATCAACAGACAGCAATTATTGAATAGTTTGTTTCGAAATGAAAACATGTCTAGGTATTTCATTAGAATTGTCTCCTTGGAGACAATTCTAATGAAATACCAAGATGTGTTTTCATTGAAAAGTAAGAAAAATATGGTATATTGGTGATCTGTTTATTGTTTTCTGCAGCATGATAAAGGTACCACAAAATTGTTATTGCTTTTTGATACTCGCTACTTCTGATTTCAATTGGGTTTTTGGCAATTTTAATATGGAATTTACACAAATACGCAGCTTATCTGGAGCTCTTGCATGTCTCATAAGATCTTAGCTGTTGTTAATTCCATTCACTTTCACTTTGCAGGCTGGACATGGGCCTGATAGATGCTGGCCAGATGAGGAAATATGGAACCGAATGGGAGCCTTTCCTGGCCGAGATGAAGGGCCAATTCTTCTTCCTCATAGCCACTCTCCTGTTGAAAAGAGCAGCAAAGGTATTATAGGAATGAATGGCCTTTTTGTGGAATTTATCGGGGTATAAACTTGGAAAAGTCACGCGAATACTGGACGGAGGCCGGAAGGCCTCGTCCAGTATTCTCACGACTTTTCCAAGTTTATATCCCGATAAATTCCACAAAAAGGCCATTCATTCCTTATAATTCCAGCATTTGAAATAAATTCATCAAGAAAATGTGTTTATTTTCCGTTTTCTTAAGAATTATTTTAACTGTGCCTCACGTGTTACGAAAAGTAGTTCGGCGTGGGAGTTTACTGGGATATAAATTTTGGACAGAGACTTGCTACGGGCCAATCAAATGTTAGGGAATTGTGTAAATATTTTTGTGCTGGAATTATTGTTAAAAATTCATGGCAGGATTTGGGCCATGTTCTGACAAAACCAAGTTTAACCCATTACATGCAGAATACACCTTTACGGGTATGATTTTTTAAAAATATTTTTTATGTTGCGACCACTCGTTTGAACCGTCTCATTGAGATGAGACGGTTCAAATGGTGGTCGCGATATACAATTATAAGCATATTTAAAGAAAATATTTATGATTTTCCCCAATCAAAATTATTGTTAAAAATTCATGGCAAGATTTGACACTAACTTTTGGGCCAGGGATTCCACAGCATGGACCTCCCGGTTTTTACATTATGTTGAATGGGATCTTTTTGAAAGTTCAGGGATTCCTCCTACAAAACAGAGATCCTTGGGTTCTCGGGACACTGTGAATGTCGACCACTGCCTAGTAGACCAGTAGCCTATTTCACCAACATTGCATAGTATACTTAGGGCTTTTCCAGAAAAATTTCCCTGGAGGGGTGGGGACTGGGTTTTTTTTAGGGGTACCACCACCGGAATTTACATAAAATTACAACCCCCACCACCAGAATTTATTTCTTGCATAACCCCCCACCACCGGAAATTGCATAAAACACCCCCCACAAACGAAAAAATGTGGGAATTGACTCAGAAACCTAGCTAGATAGCTTGGAAATGATCTAACTAAGAAAACAAAAGTTAAATTTTAAAAATCGGTTCAGTATTTCTGAAATTCTGAAAAAAAAAATTCGCAATAAAATCAATATTTGACCAAATTCCACGAAATAAAAAGAAGGCTCATTCTTAATTTTTCCTTTAATTTAATATTATCCAAAAAAAAAAGGTTTTTGAATTGTTTGTATAGCCGTTCAGTTTGGGCAGGTTTCGTGAAACAGACTTTTAGTAGGATACACTAAGCGTAGTAAAAATACGTATCAAATGTGCCGAATAATAAGCAAGATGATCTGGATATACACAAGCCGCAAATGTCATAAGCCCCATTTCTCCATCCTTGAAGCCACATTTATCCACATTGGGCGTTTGGTTTGGTTTTCGAAGTGACGTCACACTTCTGCCATGCTGTGAATAATTAATGAGGACCGACTATCTCAATCCCATAAACGCTTGATGTAATATTTTAGATGCTAAATCAAGCGTCGCGCACATTCACGCACACTCTGTAAGATTTGGTAATGGTCGTTGCTAGGTTGGTATTTTTGGAAAGTATTGACAAGTATTCACGCATCAAGACCGTATGACATGTGTGACATGTGCCCCTGAGTCGTCGGCGCATACACTGATATGGGGCTATGCTGGACTGTCGTGTATTCAGGTAGTAGTAGTACCGTACCGTACATGTAATACGATCGACTTGGTACTTACCCTATACGTGTATGCCCTAAATATTAAAATCCACTGAAGTCCATTAGACGGAAAGCGCCATTTATTTATGACACACCAAAATTGTTACGAATGAGTGACATCAACACGTAGTAAATAAGACACGCCCATAAACATTCATACGCACATTGTTTCTTCAATAAAACACAAATATTATTAAAAATTAAGGAAATTAAGTAGTAGAAATGTAATAAATAGGATAATTAATCATTCAGGATTGAATAGCTTGAAATAATACACTCATGTTCGTCGGTTCCTCATAAACAACGCGTTCGCTATGCGAACTTGTTGTTTACGCGGAGACCGGCGAAGACTCGTGTACGAGATATCTTGGGGTCTAGATGTCTGACAGCCAATCGAACTAGGCCGAACGCGCTGGATTGCAAGAACGACAACTCTTAATAACTTTCGCTTGACGTTGATTACTCCCTCAAAGTATATTTTGCTAGAAAAGTATAATTTGCAATGTTGTTGAAATAGGCTACAGTTATGCGACAATTATGCATATGCATGGTTTATAAACATAATGTCAAGTTGTCAGGCCTGCTTGCGGACATCTCGACAACCAATTCAACCGTCACAAAATGATTTTCAGACGAGTCCATTTATGAAAAGGGTGTGTTTTTGCTCTCAAAAATATGAAAATTACTTGCAAAAAGTACAGATCCTGATTAAGACGTCTCGTTGCGAGCCGGCTCATCTGGATCTACACTTTTTTCCAATACCATTATACAGGCCTGTGGTGTTGAAAGGGTTAATATATATTCAGGGCCAACTTCTGTGGAAGGATGCATGTTTGTACAGTGCCGTTTGTTATCTACTGAGTGAGTCGCTGCCCGCGATCGATGTCAAGTCGAGCTGGATGTCTCAACTTTCCCCGGATAGGAAAAAGTTCTACGATCGCATCTACATGTCCGGCTGCGACAGGCTCAGTCAAGGAGGTACGGATAAGTTCTTGTTCACATTTTGGGTTTTTAAGGAATTAAATGCGAGGGAGAGTAAGATTTAGCTGTGTTCCAAGGGCAATACGATCATATGTGTTGAAATATCGTGTTTTTTTTGCTACTAAAGTTTGCTCTTAAATACATATAGTAAATCACTCGGACAATCCAGTTTTTGTGCAGGGAAATGACATCACTAGGCAGAGTTCTTGTTACAGTTACTTTAACCATTTTTTTGGCTCAAGATACACATTTTTTCTTATTTTTCTTTTTTCTGCATAGATGCATATGGTGTTACCACTTATTTGAACCGTCTCGTTGAGACGGTTCAAATGAGTGGTAACAACATATACTTCCATTGAGAAATGAAGAAAATAGAAAAAAATGTTTGTAAATTTATATACCTGTGAATGGGTAAGTTGGTTAAATATGTAAATAATGTTTTCGATAGCCTCCAGAATTCAAGGGTCAAAATGGCCTATCAAGGCTAAATTTAAGTGTAAAATACAAATTTTGTATATCAGATTATCTTAGAAAATTTGACTTCTGTGCCAGGAATGAAAATAAATGTTCAAGGCTCAAAATGCTTCAAAGGGTCCTTATTGAAAACCCTGTATAAATATGCTTCAGGTCACATGATCAACGCGCTGATGAGTAAGCAAGAATGAATCGGGGTTAAATATGCTTCAGGTGACACCTTGGGTGTTTCGGATGAGTCCCATCCCTAAATGACCTTAGCTGTTGCTGGGACGTTAATAAACCCATTCACTTACAGGTCACATGATCAACACGCTGATGGGTAAGCAAGATGGCGGCCTGTGGGCGCGCAAGTTGCATCAACGAGTGTGTACGGCCCAGGGGAGGGAGGCACTGTATGGCCTCGTGTTCACCATCGAGAAGTTACGGAGATCGAAGGACAGGTCGTACCTGATGCAGAGCGATGTATTCACTGACACAAACCTCGATGTTCCGTCCATGTCACAGATAGTGTTGTACGACTCCGGTAAGCTTGTCATAGTTTTCAATATGCTCCAAAATTTATTGGTCAAAATGAATGATCAATTTAATTAAAGTTTGTAATATAATATTTTTTTTTATGTTTTTTATGCCCCAGTAGACTATTTCACCAACATTGCAAAGTATACTTTGAGCGAGAAATTTTCAATTTTAAGATAAATTTATTATTTTTTATTATACTGAATTTATTACATTATCACAGCCATTTTGGCTGTGATAATGTCATAAATTCAGTATAATAATTCTGCATACTTTTAATCATCAAATATATGCAGTTGTTATTTCTATATGAAATAATGCATTTCTGGAAAAATAAATGATTTCTCCCTCAAAGTATACATGTGTCCGTACGTGTGTGTGTCTGGTTAAGAACTTTGCCGAAGTTTCTCTGCCATCGGGGGCATTTGTGTGCTGACAGCAAATTTTCTTGTTGCTTAGTACAATTGACCACTGCAGCGAACTCCAAGAGATCAAGTACCCCGAACGTTCACTGTCGTAACCCTGGTTATACAGTGAAACCTCTCTAAACTGGACACCCTGGGAGGTTGCCAGGGTGTCCGGCTCTTTCACTGTAAATCAGGCATTTGATCATTCTGAGCCATTGTGTGCTATGCGATCACGACCACACATTATCACCTGAGATAAATGACAAAGAAAATAAAAAATACGTTCACATATGTTTTCTTGGTGTCTGGTTTAGAGGTCCACTGTACATGGTCTGCTTATCCGATTTTGTCATCTTTTTATGCTCCCGGTCTCTGTAGAGCCAGAGGGATTACTTTACTCTTTCAATACGTCGTGGGTGGTGGTCTGGCGAACGAGACGGCGTAAATTAATGGTATGGGTTCCTCCTTATAGGAATCACAATTTGCCTGGTTTGGCCCTCAGGTACGTTTTTAGCCAGGTTTTTTTTAAAAAAATCCAGGCTATTGGATTGGCGAAAGCCGGGCGGGCGGGCGGCGGTCGGCGGGCGGCGGGCGGCGTCCACAATCAATGTTAAGTTTTCGTGTTTGAGTCCATTTCTTTGTTACTGTAGCACCTAGGACCACCAAACTTTCAGAACTTCATAATCAAAGGGTGCCCACCACATATCACTATCCAACATGTTACTTTTTTTTTAACTTGACCCATTTTTTCCGCGTAGTCGACTTAGCCATTTTCAATGTTAAGTTTTCGTGTTTGAGTCCATTTCTTTGTTACTTTACCACCTAGGACCACCAAACTTTCACAGCTTCATAATCAAAGGGTGCTCACCACATATCACTATCCAACATGTTACTTTTTTTTCTTTTTTTTTAACTTGACCCATTTTTTCCGCGTAGTCGACTTAGCCATTTTCAATGTTAAGTTTTCGCGTTTACAATGTTAAGTTTTCGTGTTTAAGTCCATTTCTTTGGTACTGTACCACCTAGGACCACCAAAAAACTTTCAGAACTTCATAATCAAAGGGTGCCCACCACATATCACTATCCAACATGTTACTTTTTTAGCCAGGTTTTTTGAAAAAAATCCAGGCTATTGGATTGGCGAAAGCCGGGCGGGCGGGCGGCGGGCGGCGGGCGGGGCGGCGGCGGGCGGCGTCCACAATCAATGTTAAGTTTTCGTGTTTGAGTCCATTTCTTTGTTACTGTACCACCTAGGACCACCAAACTTTCACAGCTTCATAATCAAGGGGTGCCCACCACATATCACTATCCAACATGTTGCTTTTTTTTTAACTTCACCCATTTTTTCCGCGTAATCGACTTAGCCATTTTCAATGTTAAGTTTTCGCGTTTACAATGTTAAGTTTTCGTGTTTAAGTCCATTTCATTTTCGTACTGTACCACCTAGGACCACCAAACTTTCACAGCTTCATAATCAAGGGGTGCCCACCACATATCACTATACAACATGTTACTTTTTTTTTTTAACTTCACCCATTTTTTCCGCGCAGTCCGACTTAGCCATTTTCAATGTTAAGTTTTCGCGTTTACAATGTTAAGTTTTCGTGTTTAAGTCCATTTCTTTGGTACTGTACCACCTAGGACCACCAAACTTTCACAGCTTCATAATCAAGGGGTACCCACCACATATCACTATCCAACATGTGACCATTTTTTTACCTTCACCTATTATTTCTACGTAATTGACTTAGCCATTTTCAACGTTAACTTTTTAACGGACGTCTGGTTCGAGTTTTTTGGTTAAAACTTTTTCGTTATACTATATCTCTGCAACTGCTTCGCCCATTACCTTGAAACTTCACATGGGTGTTTATCATCATCCATATTTTCATTCTAACCCCCAACCGTGCGGCCCCTGTGCCCATGTCAAGGTCAAATTACTTTGAATTTTTTTGTTAAAGTTTTTTTGTGTACTATATCTCTGCAACTGCTTCACCCAATACCTTGATACTTCACATGGGTGTTTATCATCATTGTCGCACCTGCTTGCGGAAAGCGCGATCCTGTGCCCAATGTCAAGGTCAAATTACTTTGAATTTTTTTTGTTAAAGTTTTTTCGTGTACTATATCTCTGCAACTGCTTCACCCAATACCTTGATACTTCACATGGGTGTTTATCATCATTGTCGCACCTGCTTGCGGAAAGCGCGATCCTGTGCCCAATGTCAAGGTCAAATTACTTTGAATTTTTTTGTTAATGTTTTTTCGTGTACTATATCTCTGCAACTGCTTCACCCAATACCTTGATACTTCACATGGGTGCTTATCATCATTGTCGCACCTGCTTGCGAAAGCGCGATCATGTGCCCAATGTCAAGGTCAAATTACTTTGAATTTTTTTGTTAAAGTTTTTTCGTGTACTATATCTCTGCAACTGCTTCACCCAATACCTTGATACTTCACATGGGTGCTTATCATCATTGTCGCACCTGCTTGCGGAAAGCGCGATCCTGTGCCCAATGTCAAGGTCAAATTACTTTGAATGTTTTTGTTAAAGTTTTTTTGTGTACTATATCTCTGCAACTGCTTCACCCAATACCTTGATACTTCACATGGGTGTTTATCATCATTGTCACACCTGCTTGTGGAAAGCGCGATATCATCAGCATTTTGGCATACTCCGTCCGTTCCGTTCGTGTGTCCGGTTAAAGTTTTTTGGTTAAAGTTTTTCCATCTACTATATCTATTTTTTTAGTGTCCATGCCTCGCCCCAAGGCGCAACATGCAGGCCACGGCAATCTAGTCTACAAAAAGTGGGTATAATTATGTTATCCAAGTGTCTATGCTTGGAAAAAACCTGGCCTTCGTGGCTTTGCCTCGTTTCTTGTTTTTAACTTGACCCATTTTTTCCGCGTAGTCGACTTAGCCATTTTCAATGTTAAGTTTTCGTGTTTGAGTCCATTTCTTTGTTACTTTACCACCACCTAGGACCACCAAACTTTCACAGCTTCATAATCAAAGGGTGCTCACCACATATCACTATCCAACATGTTACTTTTTAGCCAGGTTTTTTGAAAAAAAATCCAGGCTATTGAATTGGCGAAAGCCGCCGGGCGGCGGCGGCGGGCGGGCGGGCGGGCGGGCGGGCGGCGGCGGCGGTCCTCAATCAATGTTAAGTTTTCGTGTTTGAGTCCATTTCTTTGTTACTGTAGCACCTAGGACCACCAAACTTTCAGAACTTCATAATCAAAGGGTGCCCACCACATATCACTATCCAACATGTTATTTTTTTTTAACTTGACCCATTTTTTCCGCGTAGTCGACTTAGCCATTTTCAATGTTAAGTTTTCGTGTGTTTCAGTCCATTTCTTTGTTACTTTACCACCTAGGACCACCAAACTTTCACAGCTTCATAATCAAAGGGTGCCCACCACATATCACTATCCAACATGTTACTTTTTTTTAACTTGACCCATTTTTTCCGCGTAGTCGACTTAGCCATTTTCAATGTTAAGTTTTCGCGTTTACAATGTTAAGTTTTCGTGTTTAAGTCCATTTCTTTGGTACTGTACCACCTAGGACCACCAAACTTTCACAGCTTCATAATCAAGGGGTGCCCACCACATATCACTATCCAACATGTTACTTTTTTTTTAACTTCACCCATTTTTTCCGCGCAGTCGTCTTAGCCATTTTCAATGTTAAGTTTTCGCGTTTACAATGTTAAGTTTTCGTGTTTAAGTCCATTTCTTTGGTACTGTACCACCTACGACCATCAAACTTTCACAGCTTCATAATCAAGGGGTGCCCACCACATGTCACTATCCAACATGTTACTGTTTTTTTTAACTTCACCCATTTTTTCCACGCAGTCGACTTAGCCATTTTCAATGTTAAGTTTTCGCGTTTACAATATTGAAGTTTTCGTGTTTAAGTCCATTTCTTTGGTACTGTACCACCTAGGACCACCAAACTTTCACAGCTTCATAATCAAGGGGTGCCCACCACATATCACTATCCAACATGTTACTTTTTTTTTAATTTCACCCATTTTTTTTTTTTCCGCGCAGATCGACTTAGCCATTTTCAATGTTAAGTTTTCGCGTTTACAATGTTTTAAGTTTTCGTGTTTAAGTCCATTTCTTTGGTACTGTACCACCTAGGACCACCAAACTTTCACAGCTTCATAACCAAGGGGTGCCTACCACATACAACTATCCAACATGTGACCATTTTTTTTACCTTCACCTATTATTTCTACTTAATTGACTTAGCCATTTTCAACGTTAACTTTTAACGTACGTCTGGTTAAAGTTTTTTGGTTAAAACTTTTTTGTTGTACTATATCTCTGCAACTGCTTCGCCCATTACCTTGAAACTTCACATGGGTGTTTATCATCATCCATATTTTCATTCTAACCCCCAACCGTGCAGCCCCTGTGCCAATGTCAAGGTGAAATTACTTTGAATTTTTTTGTTAAAGTTTTTTCAGATTTGTTGTAAAATGGTGGTCATCGCTAATCCAAGATGGCCGCCGTCTAAAAATAGCATAAATTCTTAAAGAAAATTTAACGTACGTCTGGTTAAATTTTGTGGTTAAAACTTTTTCGTTATACATCTCTGCAACTGCTTCGCCCATTAACTTGAAACTTCACATTGGTGTTTATCATCGTCCATATTTTCATTCTAACCCCCAACCGTGCGGCCCCTGTGATCACTGTCAAGGTCGAATTACTTTGAATTTATTTGTTAAAGTTTTTTCGTGTACTATATCTCTGCAACTGCTTCGCCCATTACCTTGAAACTTCACATGGGTGTTTATCATCATCCATATTTTCATTCTAACCCCTAACCGTGCAGCCCCTGTGCCCAATGTCAAGGTGAAATTACTTTGAATTTTTTTGTTAAAGTTTTTTCAGATTTGTTAAAATGGTGGTCATCGCTAATCCAAGATGGCCGCCGTCTAAAAATAGCATAAATTCTTAAAAAAAATTTAACGTACGTCTGGTTAAATTTTTTGGTTAAAACTTTTTCGTTATACATCTCTGCAATTGCTTCGCCCATTACCTTGAAACTTCACATTGGTGTTTATCATCGTCCATATTTTCATTCTAACCCCCAACCGTGCGGCCCCTGTGATCACTGTCAAGGTCGAATTACTTTGAATTTATTTGTTAAAGTTTTTTCGTGTACTATATCTCTGCAACTGCTTCACCCTTTACCTTATACTTCACATGGGTGTTTATCATCATTGTCGCACCCGCTTGCGGAAAGCGCGATATCGTCGGCATTTTGGCATACGCCGTCCGTCCGTCCGTCCGTTCGTCCGTCCGTCCGTCCGTCCGTCCGTCCGTACTTACGAGAGCTACATTGTGAGGTTGCTGTGTTGTGCTGAAACCCACCCACCGCCCTATTTAAGACACTTGGATAAGTGTTTTTCAAATATAATTAACTAATGGCTAGCTCATTTGCATATTATGCGATTTATTCCGTAAGAGAATCGTTAAGGAAGAAAATAACGGAATAAGTTGCTACATTGTGAGGTTAACCCCACAGTGTAAACATCAAAGGAAATAACCTCACAATGTAGCTCTCGTAAGAACGTCCGTACCGTCCGTCCCGTCCGTCCGTCCGTCCCGTCCTTCCGTCCGTCCGTACGTCCGAGTGTCCGAGTGTCCGGTTAAAGTTTTTTCGTTAAAGTTTTTCCATCTACTATATCTATTTTTTTAGTGTCCATGCCTCGCCCCAAGGCGCGACATGCAGGCCACGGCCATCTAGTCTACAAAAAGTGGGTATAATTACGTTATCCAAGTGTCCATGCTTGGAAAAAACCTGGCCTTCGTGGCTTTGCCTCGTTTCTTGTTATCTTTGGCTCTTTTGTTACCTGGGAGTTGAATTGGGTTATTGCCCATTATAAAAGTAGTAAGATTATTACTGATGCTACTGCTTTTGGGAGGGGCTATGTGATTCTGGTGTGGCAATTGACCCGGCCTTAAATGACCTTAGCTGTTGATAGGCCGTTAAACCCCAACAAACAAACAAAACAAACAAAACCTGTCTGTTTCAGTGGGGTATGCCTTACACGGTGACAACCTGGGCCATGTGGTCTGGCTGTGTCAGTATTCATGTTTAACCTGTTTACCCGTCTGTTTCAGTGGGGTATGCATTACACGGTGACAACCTGAGTCACGTGGTCTGGCTATGTCAGCAGCACTACAGCCTCCATGACGACGTCCTGCCCGACTACGAGCAACTTTGTAAGTTGTCATGGTGATATTAACAATGTTTATTACATAAAATGGGCTTTCACAGTTTAATAACACAGTGTATTAAAATTCTTAATAACTAGTGTAATAAATATGCAAATGAGCCCGCTACAGAAAACATGGTAGGTAATCATTACAGTTTCAAATTATGATGATGTGCTTATGCAATAAATATAATCTAATATTTGTGTTGATTTAAATGATATTTATTAAACTTGTTGCCTGATTTCATAAGAAACTTGGCATAGTGTCGTTTCTTGTGACAGAGCTCCAGATAAGCTGCGTATTTGCTTAAATACCCAATTAAAATTGCCAAAAACCCAATGGAAATCAGAATTAGCGAGTATCAAAAAGCAATACAAATTTTGTGGTACCTGCAGAAAACAATAAACAGACCACAAATATAGCATATTTTTCTTATTTTCCATCAAAACATGTTTTCATTTCGAAGCAAACTATTCAAAAATTGCTGTCTGTTGATGTGTAAACAGTAGTGTGATTTTATTTTACCCAATTAATATTTTTAAATACCCAATTGCTTCACAAGTGATGGAGTAACAATACTCAATTACTAATTCCTTATCTGGAGCCCTGTTATGAAATCAATAAATTCATTTATACATGTCATATTAAATCATCACTCATGTAAGATCTATAATTTGTACTGTTTGGAATTGGGGTAAGCTTGCGAAAACAATTATTTTGGGCGTGGATGTTCAAATTTTCTGTTAGAAATATCTGAGTTTGTCTCTGTGACTGGAGAAATGGGGCTTATTGGATTTGTGACCAGTGTAGCTCCTGATCAGATAGTACTCTCCTGTAACCCGATAACGATCTATATTGCTTGTTAGAAGTAGAGGTGCAACGATACGGTCAAACACGTATTGCGATATATTGCGATATAACAAACCCATATTGAATACGTATTGCGATATTATACCATGTATGAACAAATAATAATAAAAACAAACGGGCGATAAAGAACAGTCTTTTATTGTTTATTATTGTCATGAAAACACATCAAAACACTGTGTGGGTCAGGACTTTGCCCAGAAACGGTTGACATTAAGGATTATTTCTGGACAAGAGGAAATTAGGGGGAAGTGATAAAAATCATATTTTCCCTGATTTTTTCTTACGTATAGTTATCGCGTAACTGTATACCGTATATTGCTAGCCATAAGTCTACCCACCCCATAAGTCGAGGCACGAAAATGAGCCCAAAAAATCAGTCTTGAGCCAAGTCGCGGCCCATAAGTCGACTACTGAAAATTCGTCGGCTACTGGGTGCTGGCGAAATTAGGTCATGAATCGCCTGTATTGCTTGGCTACGTTTTGTGCTTTCTGTAGTTTGTTTAAAGCAAATATGCTTCGCATAAACGTAGAAAATATATAATTTATGCTTACTGTACTATATTTATCGACTGTCACCCCCAGTGAAATGTAAAGGTCGCGTTTGAAACATTTTAGTACACACATTTTCAATCGATGTGTTGTAAAAATTGGCTGTTACGTGAATTGGACAAACTTCATAATAAACTAGTTAATTAGTTGCAATAATGTTGTTTTGTTATTACAATAATACTTGTGTACAAGCATAAACATCATTAACTGCTACAGAGACAAACTAATTGTATTTCTATCAAGTAAATAATGATAATAGCAACTGGTCACAAATATTAGGAGGTAAATGGAACAGCCGTTACCTGGCAATTTCACAGCTGATCGTGTTAATGACCGGATACAGTGGCTTGTTTGATTTCAAGTCTGAATTGACTGGTGATGTGTGCAGTGCTTTTCTCTCATTTTTTGGCTGTGACGGGAGAAATGGGGCTTATGGTATTTGCGACCAGTGTAGCTGCTGATCAAATTGCACATCCATTTAGCATGAGAACGTTCTATTTTGCTTGTAGAAAATGTAGTAGATTGTAGAATTTGAAAATAAATTGTAGAATTTGAAGAAAAAAAATTCTTTATTTCATCTCAAAAAGTATTGTTGTTACCACCCATTTGAACCTCTTTAACTGTGTACATAAATATCGTTTATGAACTTGGATGTGCATAAATTATGTATATTTACTTAATACCAAACTGAATTATCATAAAAATCGGATTACGTTAACATCGATTGGAAAAAGTTGCAAAAGGACAAAACTACATACCGTATTTAGCCGTGTATTGCGCGCACTGGTGTACAACGCGCACCTATATTTTGGGGGGAAAAATCAGGGGAAAAAATAGTTCGCGTCTATACCGCGCAACAAAAAAAAAAAAAAAAAAATCGGCGGAAATTCCGTCACGTATAAGAAAATTGCATTCCGAGTTCACATCCACAATGCTGAACGTGTGCTATTAGGCTCTCTCGAAGAGAAAAAATATCGCCAAAGGTCAGCTTTATGGCATAAATTAGACTTTATATTGTCTAAAAGTATGTTATATTTATTGTTATTTACTCATTAATATGCTTAATAAAAATTCATGATGCATGTAATAAACTTATTGAACCTACTTACGAAGAAATTTGTTGTATATAATTCCACCATATTTGCCATTCGTGTATAACATAATTACCCGTAATCGCAAACACACAGCAGGCTAGCCATGTGTAAACTTCTTCCCCAAGGCGATAATAACTCCTACTAGTGACCTGCACACGAGAAATGGGCCCTAAACAATTCCCCCCAGCCAAATATTGACACTGTGGACCACCGTGGATATACGTAGGTACAGATAGTGTGTATTCACTGTTTATTGATTAGGTTTAACAATATACAGGTACTACCTGAATACACGACATTCCAGCATAGCCCCATACAGTGTATGCGCAGATGAATCAGGGGCTATGCTGGTCGCACATATCATAATGTATTGATGCGTGAATACTTGTCAATATGTTACAAATATAGTAACACAGTCAGTCGGCACTAGCAACGAAAAACGACCATTACCGAGTGTTACCGAATGCGATCTGAATGTGCGCGACGCTTGATTTAGCATCTAAAATCTTACATCAAGCGCTTATGGGATTGAGATGATCTGTCCTCATTAATTATTCACAGAATGGCAGACGTGTGACGTCACTTTGAAAATGTACAACCAAACAATACCCGACAGGCAACATTTGACCGATATGAGATCGGTACACCAGCGTAAATACAGAAAACACGTACATTTCCTCTAATACATGTAGCCTCTTGTGTTACGAGCCTGGCTATATTAAATCCCAAAATATACCAATTTACCATCAATCTATACTTACCGCACCCATTCATATCGATTGATTCCTTTTCTCTTGTTTCACACTATGCGTATTTAAACGTCTGTCAAAAATTGATATTTCCGTTTCCGGGCTTGTTTTGTTTGCGTGAAACTGGCAGAAATCAGTTGGAAAAAATGTTTGAAATTTATGTTCCTACTTATAACGCGCAGGGTGACTTCTGGATTAAAAATGGGGCTGAAAAAATGCGCGTAATACACGACTAAATACGGTAGGTACGAAATCGTCAAAATTGTCCGTGATATTTACAGACTTTTTCATGTTTTCTGACAATAGAGTTAGTCATATTTGGTTGTAATAAACAGTTAGTAATGTAATACACAATACTTGTTTTCGGTATAAAAGGATTGCATTAGAATATATTGATTTCGTATTTAATTCTTTCACACTTTTCGGCGAAAAAGAAAGTTGCAATCATGGGCGGAAGCATCCGCTGTGTAGGCCACGACTCGGTTCGTCAGGTGGTGCTTTCAGTGGGTATACCCACAATCGTAGCTAACGATTGGATGCTATTTTTATTTCGGAAATGGTATCCCACAAAGCGTCATAAGCTGACAAAAATGTGTGGAGACAACTACGAAATTTGTTTGCCACCGTGCGACCCAGCTTATAATTTTTACTAGCCCGACCCAGAAACGACTCGCACGGCGCACGTTAAAACACGTGTTTGCATGTGTTTGTTTGTCTGGTTGAGAGTATTCAGAGGGGGTTAACTCTATCTCGTTCATGATCAATCGCTGATAGATCTATTGCCGACGTCTTTCGCAACAGTAACCTGTCAATCATGACACTAAGGGCTGCCTTTACTTACCAGCGATTGGCTGTACTGTATCAATAACTTCGCCACGAGAATAACACGTGTTTTGAACTGACAATTATAGTAGCCAGAAGCAATGTTTGGCTAGGGGATTATTGAAACTATCGATCCGTGACTTTTATTGTCACAGCGGGTAGGCATGATTTTAATGATTCGCATAATGTGATAAAAATTTGGTCAAACAATCGGGTGTAGTAAAACAAATGGTATTGTATACAGTTCGACAGACCTGCAATTAGCGAGATTTAGGTCACTGTGTGGGAAATGAACCCAGGTAACAGTACGGTATACACACGGAATTTGCTGTAAAACTTCCAGATGTGTTGGACGTCCGAGATTACCCACTACATGTATTAGTCATCTATTTGTGGCGTGTTTATTACAAATATTGACTTCTGTCGTAATACAACTTATGTTTTGAATGATTTTGAATAATTTTACACAATTATTTTAGCACAAGATGGCGACCGAGAATATGGTGTAAATATCGCGATACGCGAAAACCGTACCGCGATACGTATCGTCAGGATGACATATCGCAATATACCGGTATACCGGTATATCGTTGCACCACTAGTTAGAAGCATGGCATGTGTTTCATTGATGTATCGCAGATCCTGATCAGACTTTGAAAACTACATTCGCCAATATTACAGAACGACAGAATGACATCACTTAAATGTGATCACAGAATGACATCACTTGAAAGTTCAGTAAAAATTTGGTGTAATGATGCAACATAAACAAGTCTGCAATCTTTTCAATAAAAATACTTGTAAGCATAACCGGGTATCTGATAAATAAAATACCACGCTTGTGTATTTTTCTAAAAAAAAGGCGAGCCGTGGGATTCCTACACGATTCCTAGCCACACCTTATAAACTTGATATCAAGACACTGGCCTTTTATTCTCTATGACTACCAAGGTCAAGGTCTCTCGGGACGTATGTTCAGCTTGTTTGTAAGGCAAATGCGCAAATTATATTTTTTCTTAATAACATCTAGCACTACTTCACAGAGTTTACTAATATTTGGCCACAATGTGTGTCTAGGGATGGTGCTTTGTTTCGCGCACACCCCACGTGTGACCACCAAAGGTGAAGGTCACTAACGGTTAGCCTTGTAGTGATAACAATCCAATTGCCACAAAATGATTTTCAGACTAGTCCATTTATGAAAGGGGTATTTTTGCTCTCAAAAATAAGAAAATACTTGCAAACAGTGCAGATCCAGATGAGACGGCTTGTAACGATCTACACTGTTTGCCTATACCACTATACAGATCTGTGGTGTTGAAAGGGTTTATATATGATTTTCCACAATACACGAGTGGCCCAATATTTACGGGTAGTATGGTTGTGCTGGTATATTTCAATAACAGTACGTTTGGATACAATTTATTGTATCCCCCGGACTCCGTCGGGGGATACTATGGATTTGACAGTGCGCCGCGTCTGCCGCAGACACTTCTTGTCCGGAGCATAACTCGAACACCCTTTGGAATATTTTCATGAAACTTCACACATGCATAGACCACGACCCAAAGGTGTGTCGCGCACAAGAATGACAACTCTTGCTTAGCTAATTTTTTAGTTATCTCCCTTTTTTGTTTCGCGCACTGATTGACCATAACTCGACCACCCTTTGGAATATTTTTATGAAACTTCACACATGCATAGACCACGACCCGAAATTGTGTCGCGCACAAGAATTACAACTCTTGCATAGCTAATTTTTTAGTTATCTCCCTTTTTTGTTTTTGCGCACTGATTTCCTGTCCGGAGCATAACTCTACCACCCTTTGGAATATTTTCATGAAACTTCACATATGCATAGACCACGACCCGGAGGTGTGTCGCGCACAAGAATGACAACTCTTGCATAGCTAATTTTTTAGTTATCTCCCTTTTTTGTTTTGCGCACTCTACAAACTGGACAATAATGCCCGTTTTCTTGTGTGCTCTGTACACCTTACCTGTAGAGAGAACAATAGACTGGGAGAACCATGTGCTAGCATGGGCTTGCATGTGCAAATGTCCAGCGCTTGACCACTGCTGACCACAGGTAATTTATACAGGTAAATTACTACATTGGGTACTGTGTTGAAAATATTGTGGCATTATGTGGACCTGTGCAGATATATGTAGATAAATATAGGACTATTAAAAAAAAATCTGGGCTCCAGTAGCAAGCATTATTATTTATTTTTATTTTTTTTTCCATTTTTTGTTTGTTTCTTCTTTTTTTTTTTTTTTCTTTTTTTTTTTAAATTATTTTTTCAATTTTTGTCTAGTAGCATAAGGTCGTAAGTGCTATATACAGACTATTCACCTGTGTATGTGCTAGCATGTGCAACTGACCACTGACCACTTACAGGTAATTTATACAGAAATGATTATATTACATTTCCGTAAACTGTGTTGAAAATATTGTGGCAATATGTGGACCTGTATATATATGATATGTAGATAAATATAGGAATATTAAAAAACATTCTGGGCTCCAGTAGGGAGCATTATTCTTTTTTATTTTTTTTAAATTTGTTTTCAATTTTTTAACTGACCACTAACTTATTACAGGTAATTTATACAGGTACATTATTACATTTCCGTAACTATTAACAAAAATTCTGGGCTCCAGTAGCGAGCATTGTTATTTCCGTAAACTGTGTTGAAAATATTGTGGCATTATGTGGACCTGTGCAGATATATGTAGATAAATATAGGACTATTAACAAAAATTCTGGGCTCCAGTAGCGAGCATTATTATTTCCGTAAACTGTGTTGAAAATATTGTGGCATTATGTGGACCTGTGCAGATATATGTAGATAAATATAGGACTATTAAAAAAAATTCTGGGCTCCAGTAGCAAGCATTATTATTTATAATTTTTAAAATTTCATTTTTTTTTTTTCAAATTCTTTTTCAATTTTTGTCTCGTAGCATAAGGTCATAAGCTATATACAGACTATTATCATATAATAAAACAATTATTGACTAGTGAGCCATAGAATATAATCTGATATTCTATGGCTCACTAGTCAATAATTGTATAATATGTTCGGGCCAGTGAAAATTGCTTTCGGGCCCAGGCTTGAGGTCAAGGCGGGACAAGGCGAGGCATCTAATTCCGCAGAATTCTTGTTTACTTATCTCCCTTTGTTGTTTCGTGCTCTGATTTTGTATCCAGAGCATAACTCGAACACCCTTTGGAATATTTTTATGCCCCACCACGATAGTGGAGGGGGCATTTAGTGTTACCCTTGTCTGTCCGTCCGTCCGTCCGTCCGTCCGCACACACGAATGGGTACTTGTTGTAAGCGTACGGGGATCTTATTGGGTAGGGTTAGGATAGTGTTGGGTACTCTTGTTGGGTATTTTTATACAGTAAAAACCCAACAAGTATTCATTCGTAGGAACGTGTGTCCCGTCCTCCCGTCCGTCCGTCCGTCCGTCACAAAACTTTAACACTCTGGTAAATGTCTCATAATTTCTTCATCCTTTGACCGATCTGCTTCATATTTCATATACACATTGCTCTAATGGTCCTCTACCGCCCTGTGCCAAATCCATGTTCGTTCTGCCCCCGCCAAGCCCAGGGTCAAGGTCACATACTTAGTGCTTCAAAAACTTTAACGCTCGGGTAAATATCTTATACTTTCTGTTTTCTTTCATGGATCATCTTCATATTTCATATACGCATTGCTCTAATGGTCCTCTACCGCCCTGTGCCAAATCCACGTTTGTCCTGCCCCGCCAATCCCTGGGTCAAGGTCACATACTTGGTGCTTCAAAAACTTGAACGCTCAGGTAAATATCTTATAATTTTTCTTTCCATTCACGGATCAACTTCATATTTCATATATGCGTTGCTCTAATGGTCCTCTATCGCCCTGTGCCAAATCCACCACGTTCGTCCCGCCCCCGCCAAGCCCAGGGTTAACATCACATACTTAGTGCTTCAAAAACTTTAACGCTCAGGTAAATATCTTATAATTTCTGTTTTCTTTCACTGATCAGCTTCATATTTCATATATGCATTGCTCTAATGGTCCTCTACCGCCCTGTGCCAGATCCACGTTTGTCCTGCCCCCGCCAAGCCCAGGGTCAAGGTCACATACTTGGTGCTTCAAAAACTTTAGCTCTCAGGTAAAAGAAAATTTTGACTTGGAATTTGGCCTCATTTATTATCAAAGCGATATGTGGGACATCCGTGTTCTATGAACACATTTTCTAGTTTATTAAACTTCACACATGCATAGAAGACGACCCAAAGGTGTGTCGCACGTAAGAATGACAACTCTTGCGTCGTTAGTTATCTCCCTTTGTTGTTTCGTGCACTGATTTCGTGTCTGGAGCATAACTCGAACACCCTTTGGAATATTTTCATGAAACTTCACACATGCATAGACCACAACCCTAAAGGTGTGTCACGCAAGAATGACAACTCTTGCATCACTAATTTTTTAGTTATCTCCCTTTGTTTTTTCCGTCACTGATTTTGTCTCCGGAGCATAACTTGAACACCCTTTTTTCAAACTACTTGTGTATCTGGGGAGGGGGATACACATGCGCTTGTCGACAAGCGTCCATTTCTAGTTTTATAGGGATTTCCCAAATCAAAGATTTTTTAGCGTTATGTTGTGATAACATGTAAATCAATCACAGTCCGTATTCTATTCTGTTCCAGTTGGATTCCAGCCATTTAAGGACATGAAGTACAGCGTGCCCGACCTGTCTAGTGGTGACCCCGGTTCTCTCTGCCAGCTCGATGTCCAGGTATGTCTGCCGTCTTTGCCAAACTAAACACGGGGCGTCAACGGAGACCTGTAGCCGATTTCACCAACATTGCAAAGTATACTTTTCTAGCAAAGTATACTTTGAGGGTGTAATCATTTATTATACCCCCACAAACAAAGTTTGTTGGGGGTATATAGGAGTCAGCTTGTCGGTCTGTCGGTCTGTCGGTCAGTCTGTTGGAAGGTCAAAGGTCAAACCTATCGAAATTCCCTTGCGCTCTATATCTTCTACACCGATGCATGGATTATCAAATGGCTTGGCACAAATGTTTCTCATAATGAGAAGGTGTGTCGCGATCAATAACCACGCACCTACGTCCAAGGTCAAGGTCACAGTTGAAGGTCAAAGGTCAAACCTATTGAAATTCCCTTCCGCTCTATATCTTCTACTGCGATGCATGGATTATCAAATGGCTTGGCACAAATGTTTCTCATGATGAGAAGGTGTGTCGCGATCAATAACCACGCACCTACGTCCAAGGTCAAGGTCACAGTTGAAGGTCAAAGGTCAAACCTATTGAAATTCCCTTCCGCTCTATATCTTCTACACCAATGCATGGATTATCAAATGCCTTGGCACAAATGTTTCTCAGGATGAGAAGGTCGTGTCCGCGATCAATAACCACGCACCTACGTCCAAGGTCAAGGAAGGTCACAGTTGAAGGTCAAAGGTCAAACCTATTGAAATTCCCTTCCGCTCTATATCTTCTACACCGATGCCCAGGGTCAAGGTCACAGACTTGATGCGTTTGAAACCTTAACGCTCGGCTAAATGGTTTATAATCAAAAATGCCTCGTTTTCTTTGGCTGCCAGTGGGGGTATTCGTGTGCCGACCGGCCACATTTCTAGTTTTTCCTGAAATGCATTATTTCATATAGAACTAACCACTGCATATATTTGATGATTAAAAGTATGCAGAATTATTATACTGAATTTATTACATTATCACAGCCAAATTGGCTGTGATAATGTAATAAATTCAGTATAATAAAAATTAATAAATTTATCCTAAAATTGAAAATTTCTCCCTCAAAGTATACTTTGCTATGAAAGTATACTTTGCAATGTTGGTGAAATAGGCTACTGGGATCTCGGGATAATTGTCGCTGTGACTGGAGGAGTAGTGCTTATCATTATGGCGATATCGTCGATATTCAAACTTGAAATTCTAGCGCACACTGGAAGTCTGATAAGAATCAAAGTTAGAAGCGTTGCGGGTGTTTTATTGACTAAATGCGACCAGTGCAGCCCCTGATCAGACTGCGCGGATGCTCCAATTATCCAGTCACAGCCGCCATCATAGTCGATGTTTTTTAGGTCGAAAAAAAAAATAGCTGTGTTCCCTGTTACTGGCTGAAAAATAAAAAGGTTGGTCGGTCGGCTTTTTTTTTTTGTACTGCGATACTGTGTTAAAATAAAGGGTTTTTGATGCCGATCTTGAACACTGGAAATGGCGTGTTATCAAGAAATGGCAAGTATAAAGTTATTCCCAACAACATTTTCCAGAACCAAACATTGTTTTTTCTTCCAATAAACACGATCAAAAAATGATTGTCGGGGTAAATAAATAAAATAGGGTCAGTCGGGTAACAGGAAACAGACCCTTTTTAGGCCTTAGGGGTCATCGCCAATGCTTAATTCTCAGAATGGCCCTGACTGCAGATGCTAGTTACTGTCGAAATGGTCCCTTTTCACAGTCGACCACCTATATGGGTTTTCTGTGCAATGTTTGTGGGGTTAATCGGTCCCATCAAATCTCCTTGTGATTCCATTACATTGAAACATCAAGTGGTGATCAGAAAAGACAACTAAAGAATGATATTTAGTGTGTTGCAGAGCTCCAGTAGCCGATTTCACCAACATTGCAAAGTATACTTTTCTAGCAAAGTATACTTTGAGGGAGTAATCATTGATTTTTCCGAAATTCATTATTTCATACAGAACTAATGATTGCATATACAGTCGATTCGCGTTATGTCGACATTGCTTATATCGATATACCTGCTTATGTCGATGTACGCTCGTGGTCCCGGCCGAACTGCTATATAAACTCATACATTTCATACCTGATATGTCGATATCGGAAATGTCGACATTTCGTTTATATCGATGTGGAAAACAAGTCCCGATGGTATAATTCCTACACATTTGTATACTGTTATGTCGATATGCAATTTGAACAGCGGGCGTCGTAAAGTCTGGTCAAACTTGATTGGCACAGGTAAGTTTTTCACACATTCAAAGTGATCAAAACATGCCGCCGGTAACCGTGTTACAATCGCGGAATACTGTCAAAGCCGACCATGTAAGCCGTGATCAACCAATTAACGACAGTGTGACGTGAAATCACAAAATTACTCTTGTTAATTGCCAATTTATTTTCGGGACATGAATCGAGCCGTAAATGCCATAATCATTAACGGACGCTTGTTTATAATAATTACAATTTGAGTGAATTACATGCGATCTTTATAAACACGAACAGTTGGTCGATCAAATCACTTCTTTGAGACGAGGAACATTGATTGCTAGGGATTATATTGCTTGTATAGTCTGTGTGTATACATGTACGTCTGTAAATGTGTTACTTTAATAAATGCCTGTCTATTTTCGTACCTGTGTTGTTTTTCATTTACGTCCCCGCCATAAATAGCCAACATGCAGTACATGGGTTCGAAGTTGTACTGGAACGAGGTTATTGAAAAGTCCGAATCGGTCGTGGGCGTCTTGTATTTTTTTACAAGACACAAATGTACCGCGATTCGAACATTTCACTATTCGCGCCCCTGTTACACGCCCCTGTGATATGCAGTACAATAACCCGTCAATGTCACGTGACTCACGACTGGTGGTGGTTGCTTGGTCACAAGCAATATGATGCTATTTATAGAATATCTCCACTCGATCACATCACGTGATCGCCGGAAAAACAATGTTGCAAATTGTTGCGACCAATAAAACATGGAAATAATAACATGTCAACACTAATCACATGCAGTGCGTGTAAGAGTATTTTATTGTGTATTAATTAGACGAATAAACAATAATAATATTGATACGTTGATAATCTATATTTTACGACAACCGTATGCCGGCACGAAACACAGGAAATTGACACATTCTTATCAGATTATACACGAGTGTTAAATGTACCGAATGTTTGGGGTGAATATTGATATTTTTTTATGTCGAACTACGTTTATGTCGACGTCATTCTCTGTCTCCCATCGGTGTCGACATAACGCGAATCGACTGTATTTGACTATGCAGAATTATTATACTAATTTATTACATTATCACAGCCAAAATGGCTGTGATAATGTAATAAATTCAGTATAATAAAAATTAATAAATATATCCTAAAATTGAAAATTTCTCCCTCAAAGTATACTTTGCTAGGAAAGTATACTTTGCAATGTTGGTGAAATATGCTACAGATAAGGTGCATATTTGGTGTATTTTACACACTTATTTGATGCAGCTGAACTAAATACATTTTCAACTTTATTACAGTATAAATAAGTGAATAAGTAATAATACACTGAAATAAGTGAATGTTTAAATTTGTTTTATGTTTTGATCATTTGTTCCCTATTGAATAATGAAGAAAATAAATAATCCATTTGCAAAAGTAAAATACGCATTGAATTTGAAATCGAGGGTACAATACTCTTTAGACACAAAGCTTATCTGGAGCTCTGGGTAGGAAGGATACCTGGCTCTAGATCAGGGTTGTGCTGTTTAACAGAGGTTAAACTCCATTCATTCAATCAATCTGCATGAGCATCGCCATTTTTGTAAAATTTAATTTTTATTATTGCTATTACCCAAATGCATAAGCCTCATTTCTCCATTCTTGGGATGGGTGTGGCCTAGATTTTATGGCATTGGACTACAATACCAGAGGTTGTGGGTTCAATCCCCGCCCTAGGCATAAAAAATACTTTCATAGCATTTCCATCCCACTGGTCTTTTGGATGAGACTTGAAACCGGGGTGCCGTCTCTAAATGGCCTTAACTGTTACTGGGACATTAAACCCATTCACTTACACTTTCTTCAGCCGTAGCCATATTGAATGATTTTGTGACATATTTGCTGGCTCTGGCTATCATTAAACTAACTACCATTAAACTAACTACAGTGAAATCGCGATGTCTCAAAATGCGATGCCTCGTAATGCCGGGCTCACTCGAAATAGCGCCGGTCCCGATAATTTTTCCTATATGTTCACCTTGAAAAGTGCGATCCCTCGAAACATTTTTCAAGTCCCGGGGACACATTTCTCACTATTTTGCTATACGATGGCTCGAAAGTTTTAGTCGAGTTTGGCTAATTTTCACAACTCCGTGTCCAAATTATTACGGTCAAAGGTCGAGCCGCGCTCTACCTGTCCATGAAATGTGGTTTCTTTTCTGGTGCAGTTAATCAATTTGATTGTTACCATTGTTGAGTGTGATATTTTTTAACTTAAAATTGTGTCCCATAACAACTGAACGGCATACAGCGATTTATTAAATATTCTGGGATTTGGCCCCTCGGAGCATTTAATAGTCTGTCGTAAATGGTCGTTTTTCGTTGTAACTCCCGTGTGAAACTCCAGGAACAAGCTCTAGTAAACCGCCACACAGCATGGGTTCGATTCGAGTTACTAGAGTAATGTTCAAAGGTCAATTTCTTTAACTCGAGTTGGAACTCTGCTTGTTCCAGTGATACTCACGTTATTCGAGTTGCTACCCGGGAGTTGCAATGAAAAACGCACATTGATAATTCTGAACTTCCTAGTTACGCATAGGTTACTGGTCACGACAAAATGGATTAGATCTACTGAAATTCTGCTCTTTGCAGCATGAACATTCCGACCTGTAGCCCATTTCATCAACATTGCAAAGTATACTTTAGTAGCAAAGCATACTTTGAGGGAGAAATTTTCAATTTGATGATAAATTTATTAATTTTTATTATACTGAATTTATTACATTATCACAGCCAATTTGGCTGTGATAATGTAATAAATTCATTATAATAATTCTGCATACTTTAATCATGAAATATATATGCATTTGTTAGTTCTATATGAAATAATGCATTTCAGGAAAAATAAATGATTACTCCCTCAAAGTATACTTTGCTAGTAAAGTATACTTTGCAATGTTGATGAAATAGGCTACAGGGCCTGCCTTATTCACACGGACAGCTATCCATGATGCATTTAACAAAACATTAAGCCTTTATCAAGTGGCATTTGTCTGCAAGTTATCAGCGTTTACACTGGTCACAAAGTAAAGCATATTTTGTTGCGTCAGAACATTTTACGAAACACGACTGGTTCCTGATTTTATTGGACACCTAATACCAACGTCTTTTGAGCAGGGCCTATACACCACTGTTTCGAGTGACATCACAACTACCTGCTATATTAATATGTGCACCGCTAATTATATTATTATTTAAATAGTGGAGCTTTTCTCCTTTGATAACAATTTTTTTGTAAATACATGCAGATTTCAACAAACAGCATTCCCAGCCTTCGCACACATTACAATTACTGAATTAGCAAGCCGGGCCCAAGGTACACTAGCACCGCTTCTGTTGGTTAAACATGTAGTGAATTAACTTTATTACATGTTTAACCCTTCACCCCTAAGTAACTGGAATTGATTGTGATATGAATATTTTGCAACCAATCCAATGATCACAAAATGATTTTCAGACTAGTCTGTTTATGAAAAGGGTGTGTTTTTGGTTCTCAGAAATATGAAAATTACTTGCATTAATAATTAAGTGCAGATCCTGATGAGACGGCTCGTCACGAGCCGGCTCATCTGGTTCTACACGTTTCGCCAATACCACTATACAGGCCTGTGGTGTTGAAAGGGTTAATATCTGAAGAAAATTATTAGAAGAGGGGTTTTGTCGTTCATACCAAAAAATGCCTGTGGTCTGTAGGTGTTCCTGTATGCCTGCGTGCGCTGGACGGCGGAACAGGAGCGCGAGACCCGGCGGACCCTCCACCCGATCCCCGACAAGCCGAGCCTGCTGCCAGTGTGTCTGTGCGTGGCCCAGTGTTCCCGACAACAGTGTGATTGGTGGTCAGCTGTTCATCGCATGGAGAACAAAACCGCTACGTATGTGTATTATATACCGACCTACAAATTTTCCTCTTTTAGGCTGGTTTCAGACTTTATGCCCCCGGTCTCGGTAGAGCCGGAGGCATATAGTGTTTGGATTGTGTGTCTCGTCGAGACGGTTCAAATGGGTGGTCACAACATTGACAATATAAAACTATTTCATACCCGTAAAGGTGTATTCCGAATTTGAACATGTGATCGCTTGCTACCTCTAGGTCTACTCATACACTTATGCTATCTGATAAGGATATATAATTGCTCAAAGCGTACCTGGGGGCCGTTTCACTAAACTTTGTACGACTAAAATGTTCGTAAGTGGAAATTTAGGATCGTCCGGAAATTCCAATTGATGGATTTACATTTATTGAGCATAGGCTGCATTTGCAGCCTATGCTAAATAAATGTAAATCCAATAATTGTTTACCAGATTGTTAATGTGACAGACTATCATAAGTTTGCACTTACGAACATTTTAGTCGTACAAAGTTTAGTGAAACGGCCCCCTGGTGTTTTGCTGATTGACAAACAGTGTAGACCATGACTAGCTTATTTGGATACTCGGGCTGATATTGGTCTCCACTGGTCACACAGGCTACAAACCATATTTTTCTACAACCATATTTTGTCTGCTGGCAGTGGTCTGTGTATTCTTGTACATGTATGTGAGACTTGAATTTGGTTTAATATACCCCTTATGTGAGTATTACGATTATTCATAATCCTATTACTTTTAGGGGAAGGGACCAAGTGACTTTGGTGTGGTATGGACCCGGTCAGGTTATTCTAATTTCAGGGCTGAATAATTTATTTTTTTTCAGATGTAAATATTCTGTTCTGATTTTGGGATTTTCCCGCTAATGTTAAATACGGGATCGAACCCGTTGGCCCGGCCTTAAATGACCTTAGCTGTTGATAGGCCTATTAAACACTACGAACAAACAAACGAACTACATGTGTATCACCAATTACAGCGAGAAGTTGTCCAAGTTGTGGGGTATCGTGATGCGGGGGCTGGAGACGGTTCGCCTCGTGTCCCCCAACACACTGCCGCTGCCCTTGATTGTCCACATGGCTCGCACGCTCGATGCACGGGTAAGTCAGGCTTGCTCGTTACGCTTTTGGCCATTTATATTTTCCCCCGAAGTCGCTATTTGTCAAAATTCTCTAGAATTATAGAAATTATATTCCGCATGTACTCTGAAAATTTTGTCAACTTTTGACTTTATTTATGAAAAATATTGTAACCATATTTAATGAAAATATGCCTATGTCCGAAGATACAAAATAACATGGCGTGTCTCATATAATTAGTAAATATATGGTTTCCTACTAGAGGTGTCATTGATTGAAATGATATCGATGTTTCATCAATTCAATATCGATACGAAGTTTGAAGTATCAATATAGGGTTAACTGTATTGTAATTTTGAAATTTGCGGCATATATCAGCGCTAGCGGAGCCATTAAACATGTTTTCCGACCTATCATTTTCAAAATTACAATGCGGTTAACCTATTTCTAATGCACTCCTTTACTACTGGCGTAGGAATACATATTGAAATAATTTGCGGCCGTTCATGAACAATAATATACCTGTAACGTATGACCATCAGCCAATCAGATTGCGTGATATTTATAGAGTGCATTAGAATGCAAAATGCATGGATGTTGAGGTATTGTCACCCGAGGTCGTGTAATTTTAAATGTTTATGTTTACACATCCCGCGTGTCGATATTGATAACGGAAACTACAGGTGCCCCCTGAAAGTGTCTACTAGCACGGTATACGGTATAAACGCATCTGGAGGTATAATACTCTTTAGATACGCACCTTATCTGGAGCTCTGTAATATTGATAACAAGGCCTTGTTCAATTCTGAATTAAGCTGTGTGAATTTTATCAGACATTGGCCCACATACAATGTCCAATCCACAGGCTAAGGAGACGGAATCGCTGGATGCAGAAGGGATTGTGACGCGGAAACTATCCGCCTTGCAGGATAGGGCCAGCTTCTATTGGAAATCGGCCAGCGACTTGCTCAGTAGGATCAACAGGTACGTGTCAGAAATTACAGTGGAACCTCGCGAAACCGGACTCCATAAGATATGTGATCTGATTTTGAGGGGTTTCTTGGTAACACATCTCAGATATGGTCATGATTGCAAAACACATAGGTATCTGGGAGTTGAATTGGGTTATTGCCCATTATAAAAGTAGTAAGATTATTACTAATCCTACTGCTTTTGGGAGGGGCCAAGTGATTCTGGTGTGGCGAGGACCTGACATCAGATCAGGATTATTCTGATTTCAAGGCTGAATATATAGTTTTGTTATTGTAAATATTCAGTTCTGATTTTGGGATTTTCCCCCCATTTGTACATGTACTTGAAAATGCACATGTGTACAGGTAATATATGGGACTTAGTACTAAACCCATTGACCCGGCCTTAAATGACCTTAGCTGTTGATAGGCCGTTAAACCCTAACAAACACCTGTATCTCGAATATCAGTATCTCGATGAAGTGTCGAATTATATCCTTATTTCTTTAATATAAATTCCCTCGGCTATCTCGACCATGCCCTATCTCGTATATGTTCTCTATCTCGACTGTTCATTCTGTCCCCTCCGTATAAAATACGTTAAAAATCACTTTGCTATGTCGATCACATAAACTCATGGATAAATCGCTTAAGCGCATGACTGCCAAGTGTATTTACAATTTACATAAAATTATATCCCCCACCACCAGAATTTATTTCTTGCATAACCCCACTACCACCAGAATTGTTTTTTAATAACCCCCTACCACCGGAATTGATTTTTTTGCATAAAACACCCCACCACCAGAATTGCTTTCTCATTTAACCCCTACCTCCAGAAAAAAAAAATTGCATAAAGCACCCCCCACCACCAGAATTTATTTCTCCTTTAACCCCCACCACTAGAAAATGTTATTCTTAGGGAGCAATATGTGAAATCGTTTGATTATTACCACTGCCGGAAGCCGAGGTCAACTAATATTGCTAAAGTCGTGTCATAAATAACGTTGATGTGTGTCGACATTAGGACACTGACAAGTACTGGTTTGTTATTGGCAGACGTTGTGAACAGCATATCTGTGAAAGAATATATCAAGCTGCTCTTTGTTCTATATTAATAAAACACATTATTATAAATATTAATCATTATACATGTAATACCATCGACTTGGTACTTACCCTGTACGTGTATGCCATAAATATTAAAATCCACTGAAGTCTATTAGACAGAAAGGCACAATTTTTTATGAATCCAAAATTGTTATGAATGAGTGACGTCAACACATAGTAAATAAGACACGCCCATAAACATTCATACGCACATAGTTTCTTCAATAAAACACAAATATTATTAAAAATAAGGAAATTAAGTAGTAGAAATGTAATAAATAAGATAATTAATCGTTCAGGATTGAATAGCGTGAAATAATACACTCATGTTCGTCGGTTCCGCGTAAACAACGCGTTCGCTACGCGAACTTGTTGACGCGCAGACCGACAAACACTCGTGTACGAGATGTCTTGGGGTCGAGATGTCTGACAGCCAATCGAACTAGGCCGAACGCGCTGGATTGCAAGAACGACAACTCTTAATAACTTTCGCTAAATGTTGACCAGTGAACATTCAATGTCTGTGTTTTTTTACGGAGACTTCTAAATTGATACACCGACACCCACTTTAATACTTATGGAAAATAACCACCCACCAACATCATAGCGAACTTAACCCCCCACCACCAGAAAGGATAAAAAGAAAATACCCCTACCTAGATATTTTAAATGACGTAGACCCCACCCAGTAGAAAAATAAATAAATTAATACGACCACCACCATGCTGTTTTAAAAATCCCGTCCCCCATTTTTGCCATTCCTTCAATGAAACAATTAGATCATTCATGCTTCTAGTAGAATCCTTAACCCTTTCAACACCACTGGCCTGTATAGTGGTATTGGCAAAAAGTGTAGATCCAGATCATGAGATGAGCCGGCTCGTGACGAAGTAATTTTCATATTTTTTAGAACAAAAACACGCCCTTTTCATAAATGGACTAGTCTGACAATCATTTTGTGGTGATTGGATTGGTTGCAAAATTAACATATCAAAGTGGATTCCAGTTACTTGGGGGTGAAAGGGTTAAAGGATTATTATCAGGTAGCAGGATTGTGCTAGCCAATGGGGACCCAGACTGACCACAAATTCTACAAAGGAGGAGGTAGAATGGCCATAAGCCCCATTTGTTGCAGGCACAGTTACAGACCAGGAGCTAGACTGGCCACAAATGCCATATCCCCATTTCTCGAGTCTCAGACCAGGAGCTAGACAAGGCCACAAATGTCATAATCCCCATTTCTCCTGCGACAGATCAGGAGCTAGACAGGCCAAAAATGTCATAATCCCCATTTCTCCTGTGACAGATCAGGAGCTAGACAGGCCACAAATGTCATAATCCCAGATTTCTCCTGTGACAGATCAGGAGCTAGACAGGCCACAAATGTCATAATCCCCATTTCTCCTGTGACAGATCAGGAGCTAGACAGGCCACAAATGTCATAATCCCCGATTTCTCCTGTGACAGATCAGGAGCTAGACAGGCCACAAATGTCATAATCCCCAATTTCTCCTGTGACAGATCAGGAGCTAGACAGGCCACAAATGCCATAATCCCCATTTCTCCTGTGACAGATCAGGAGCTAGACAGGTCACAAATGTCATAATCCCCATTTCTCCTGTGACAGATCAGGAGCTAGACGGGCCACAAATGTCATAATCCCCATTTCTCCTGTGACAGATCAGGAGCTAGACTGGCCACAAATGTCATAATCCCCATTTCTCCTGCGACAGATCAGGAGCTAGACGGGCCACAAATGTCATAATCCCCATTTCTCCAGTGACAGATCAGGAGCTAGACTGGCCACAAATGTCATAATCCCCATTTCTCCTGTGACAGATCAGGATCTAGACTGGCCACAAATGTCATAATCCCCATTTCTCCAGTGACAGATCAGGAGCTAGACAGGCCACAAATGTCATAATCCCCATTTCTCCAGTGACGGATCAGGAGCTAGACTGGCCACAAATGTCATAATCGCCATTTCTCCTGCGACAGATCAGGAGCTAGACAGGCCACAAATGTCATAATCCCCATTTCTCCTGTGACAGATCAGGAGCTAGACAGGCCACAAATGTCATAATCCCCATTTCTCCTGTGACAGACCAGGAGCTAGACTGGCCACAAATGCCATAATCCCCATTTCTCCTGTGACAGATCAGGAGCTAGACAGGCCACAAATGTCATAATTCCCATTTCTCCAGTGACAGATCAGGAGCTAGACAGGCCACAAATATCATAATCCCCATTTCTCCTGTGACAGATCAGGAGCTAGACAGGCCACAAATGTCATAATCCCCATTTCTCCTGTGACAGACCAGGAACTAGACAGGCCACAAATGTCATAATCCCCATTTCTCCATTGACAGATCAGGAGCTAGACAGGCCACAAATGTCATAATCCCCATTTCTCCTGTGACAGACCAGGAGCTAGACAGGCAACAAATGTCATAATCCCCTATTCTCCTGCGACAGACCAGGAGCTAGACAGGCCACAAATGACATAATCCCCTTTTCTCCTGTGACCGATCAGGAGCTAGACAGGCCACAAATATCATAATCCCCATTTCTCCTACGACAGATCAGGAGCTAGACAGGCCGCAAATGTCATAATCCCCTTTTCTCCTGTGACAGATCAGGAGCTAGACAGGCCACAAATGTCATAATCCCCATTTCTCCTGCGACAGATCAGGATCTAGACAGGCCACAAATGACATAATCCCCTTTTCTCCTGTGACAGATCAGGAGCTAGACAGGCCACAAATGTCATAATCCCCATTTCTCCTGCGACAGATCAGGAGCTAGACAGGCCGCAAATGTCATAATCCCCTTTCTCCTGTGACAGATCAGGAGCTGCTAGACAGGATCAAGAGCTAGAGGCCATGTCATAATCCCCATTTCTCCTGCGACAGATCAGGAGCAGACAGGCCACAAATGTCATTAATCCCCATTTCTCCTGTGACAGATCAGGAGCTAGACAGGCCACAAATGTCATAATCCCCATTTCTCCTGCGACAGATCAGGAGCTAGACAGGCCACAAATGTCATAATCCCCATTTCTCCAGTGACAGATCAGGACTAGACAGCCACAAATGTCATAATCCCCATTTCACTGCGACAGGATCAGAGTCTAGACAGGCCACAAATGTCATAATCCCCATTTCTCCTGGACAGACCAGGAGCTAGACAGGCCACAAATGTCATAATCCCCATTTCTCCAGTGACAGATCCAGGAGCTAGACAGGCCATGTCATAATCCCCATTTTCTGTGCACACCAAAAACATATTTCTCCGACAAAGGCCACAGATGTCATAATCCCTTTTCTCCTGCGACAGACCAGGAGCTAGACAGGCCACAAATGACATAATCCCCTTTTCTCCTGTGACCGATCAGGAGCTAGACAGGCCACAAATGTCATAATCCCCATTTCTCCTGTGACAGATCAGGAGCTAGACATGCCACAAATGTCATAATCCCATTTCTCCTGTGACAGATCAGGAGCTAGTCAGGCCACAAATGACATAATACCCTTTTCTCCTGTGACAGATCAGGAGCTAGACAGGCCACAAATGTCATAATCCCCATTTGTCCTGCGACAGATCAGGAGCTAGACTGGCCACAAATGTCATAATCCCCATTTCTCCAGTGACAGATCAGGAGCTAGACAGGCCACAAATGTCATAATCCCCTTTTCTCCTGCGACAGATCAGGAGCTAGACAGGCCACAAATGTCATAATCCCCATTTCTCCTGTGACAGACCAGGAGCTAGACTGGCCACAAATGTCATAATCCTCATTTCTCCTGCGACAGATTAGGAGCTGGACAGGCCACAAATGTCATAATCCCCATTTCTCCAGTGACAGATCAGGAGCTAGACAGGCCACAAATGTCATAATCCCCATTTCTCCTGTGACAGATCAGGAGCTAGACTGGCCACAAATGTCAGAATCCCCATTTCTCCTGTGACAGATCAGGAGCTAGACAGGCCACAAATGTCATAATCCCCATTTCTCCTGTGACAGACCAGGAGCTAGACAGGCCACAAATGCCATAGTCCCCATTTCTCCTGCGAGGATCAGGAGCTAGAACAGGCGCGAATCAGGAGCTAGGACAGGCCACAAATGTCATTAGCCCCATTTCTAATGCGACAGATCCAGGAGCTAGGGACAGGCCACACAAATGTCATAATCCCATTTTCTCCTGTGACTGAGTCAGGAGCTAGACAGGCCACAAAATGTATAATTCCCATTTCTCCTGCGACAGTGCTGGAGCTAGGACAGGCCACAAATGTCATAACTCATTTCTCCTGCGACAAGATCAGGAGCTAGACAGTCCATACAAAATGTCCATAATCCCCGTTTTCTCCTGGTACCCCAGATCAGGAGCTACAGGCCCACAAATGTCCCCATTTAAGTCATCTCCCTGCGACCAGGAACAGGAAGCTAGACGGCCCACAAATAATTCCCCATATCTCCTTGCACAAGATCAGGAGCTAGAAAGACCCAGGCCACAAATGTCATAATCCCCTTTTGTCCTGCGACAGATCAGGAGCTAGACTGGCCACAAATGTCATAATCCCCATTTCTCCTGTGACAGATCAGGAGCTAGACAGGGCACAAATGTCATAATCCCCATTTCTCCTGCGACAGATCAGGAGCTAGACAGGCCACAAATGTCATAATCTCCTTTTCTCCTGTGACAGATCAGGAGCTAGACAGGCCACAAATGTCATAATCCCCTTTTCTCCTGTGACAGATCAGGAGCTGGACAGGCCACAAATGTGTTAATCCCCTTTTCTCCTGTGACAGATCAGGAGCTGGACAGGCCACAAATGTCATAATCTCCATTTCTCCTGCGACAGATCAGGAGCTAGACTGGCCACAAATCATGAATGTCATAATCCCCATTTGTCCAGTGTCAGCCCCGTATTGTAGGAACCAGGTGGTGAAGTTGCCCAAGGAGAGCCTGTTTCCGGGGGAGATGGTTCCCGACCCAGCCGTTGTCAAGGAGATGACAGACCAGGTACACTTCGCCATGGCAATGGTTGCCATGCGGGAGGAGAGATACGAGGATGCTCTGAAGGGTTTTGAGATGCTTTACCAGCCAGAGGCGTCATATTATGTGGGCCTGGTAAGTGGTCGTGGGGGGTGTTCCAGAGCTCCAGATAAGCTGCGTATTTGTGTAAATACCCAATTAAAATTGCCAAAAACCCAAATTAAATCAGAAGTAGCGAGTATCAAAAAGCAATAACAAATTTGTGGTACCTTTATCATGCTACAGAAAACAATAAACAGACCACAAATATAGCATATTTTCTTATTTTTCCATGAAAACACATTTTGGTATTTCATTCGAATTGTCTCCAAGAAGACAATTCTAATGAAATACCAAGATGTGTTTTCATTTAGAAGCAAATTATTCAATGAGTGCGGTCTGCTGATGTGTAAACAGTAGTGTGATTCTATTTTACACAACTAAAATTTTGAAATACCCAATTGCTTCAGAAATGATGGAGTGACAATACTCAATTACTAATTCCTTATCTGGAGCCCTGTGATGGGTCTGTAAATTTCACATTAACAACGTTTTCTTGTAAGAAATTATTGGATCTACATTTATTGAGCCTATGATGCTCTTGGGAACATTTTAGTCGTACAAAGTGTAGTTAAACGGGTCCCTGGTGAGTGGTCGTGGGGGGTTGCTGGGCGGTTCAATCTTTCACAGTGAATTCCCAATTGCATAAAGGCCTATTTTTTTAGCTTATATTTAAAGGTTGGAATTGGCTCCATGACCTTACAAACCCGCACATTTGAGCCAAAAAAGTGTCAGGCCAATGAACTTTGGACCATTTGTTTCTGAATAAACTAATATCTGCAATACAGTCGAAATATGTGCATTAAATGAAGGAGGCGATGAGGCGGTTAATTTAACCTAACAATTTCATTCTCCTATCGCACTATCCCAGTATGTCAGATCATGAAAAGGGCTGCATCTGATATATAGAGACTCAGCCTTAAGAGTTTTATCCTATATGATGGTGATATTTGAGGGTTGCATAAAGGCCTACATGACAACATTATGTTTATAGCCATCCCTCTTGTGAGTTTCCCATACATTAGAGTAACGTTGTTGATTGTATGTGCTGTTGGAGTCGGGTTATCTGCATTTTAATGGTCGTAAGTTTAAGACATTATGTTTTTATCCCGTCAACACAGTGCGTATGTGCCGTGAAACACGGTGCCGTGAAACATTTTTGATATCCAGTCAATACAATTTTTGCATTTTACAGCCATTTGTAGGTGTTGACGGGATAAATAGAATAGTAGGCTAGTGCCGTGAATGGGAAAAGATATCTGGCGCGGCACGGAAACGGATGTGCTCGGCAGAGCCTCGCCCATCCCGTTTCCTGAGCCTTACCAGATATTTTTTCCCATTCACGGCACTAACCTACTATTCTCTATATACATGTACTTCTATCGTGCCTTTATTCAATGCAAGCTAGCTAGGGGCTAGGCTGTGGCTCAGGGGTAGAATACAGGACTTCAATACTGAAGGTTGCGAGTTCAAAACCTCCCCTAGGGCATGATAAATACTTTCATAGTATTTCCATCCTACTGGTCTGTTGGGTGAGACTTTAAAACTGTGGTCCCTTCTCTATATGACCTCGGTTGTTGCTGGGACGTTAAACTGTCACTTTTCACTTTCAATGCAGCTAGTCTGAATGGACATAAACCCAATTTGAAACCAATCAACAGTACTGTTATAATTACACTGTTATGGTTACATGTCCGTATTCAATGCAGCCGGGTCAAATAGATGTAAAACCCGATTCAAAATCAATCCACGCTGCTGGTTGTATTCACAGATCTACCATAAGCTGGCCGAGAGCCAGGACATGAACAGTAACTCACTGACGTCCCCCCAGGCCTCCCAGGAGATGGCGCTGTTAACCAAGGCAAAGAACGCCCTCTACCAGGCGCTCGATAGACTCGGCACGGACAAAAACGAGGTATCTATTGCAGGGCTCCAGATATTATACCCCCATATTTCAAATTCAATGCATATTTTAACTTTACAAATGTATTCACAGGGGGGGTGGGGCACTTTTTTTAAAACCCCACCGCCCATCAAAAACAATTTTCTTGACCCCCAGCAACCATCAATTTAAAATATTACCGAACCCCACCACCCATCATTTAGAAAGAAGAAAAAAAGCCAGCCCCTCCACCCATCCATAAAAAAAAAATATGTCAACCCCACCACCCATCAATAAAAATTACTGACCCACCTTATAAACGAAGGAAAGTAATGCCCATAACGAGCGACCATACGTACTTCGAATAACAGCTGATGTAACTCGCAGTAAACTGAAATGGCCTACGTGACAATTGACATTTACGTTCAAACAAGATTTTCACGGTGTGTAATCGATCGTATTTCCTCGCCACCCATATGAAACCAGACTCGAGAAACACAAATTAAGTTGTTGATTTCTGAATTTGTCAATTGTTTGCACGGTCTAAGAAATCAAACAAATGTGAAAACAATTTTGTTTTTACAAAATATTAGACTCGTCTAAGGAGACGATTCTTATGTGTTGCCAAAACATGTTTTATTAAGTCATCGGACAAATGTGAAAAGAAAACCTGAATATATTGGTATTTCTTTCCAAAACATATTTTGACAAAATATGAGAATCGTCTTACTTGGGAGACGATTCTCATGTGCTGCCAAATCTTGCTTTTATCAAGAAATCAAACAAATGTGAAACTGCACAAGCTAATGCGTCAATTTGATGACGTGAGCGATATAGCGTGGTTTTGGTATGTTCGTTTCCGCCTAGTTCTAAAGGTCAGTCACACTTTGCACGTGAAAATGGATTACCGACTGATGATTGTAAACACCATCAGGTGTGCAGCTAGACCGGAAATGACATGTCGCAAATGTGGTAGTTGTGGATGGGTGGGTACGGCAGTATATTTTTTTTATGTTACAATCTCACGTATTTGCGATCTCGATCTCGCCTTCCGCTTATACGATTTACGATTTGCCCATGCATGTGTAGACAGCATGTGTGTTGGGATTTGCGTTCTACATGTACGTACGCACATATTTATAAAAGCATGCTAGTTCGAATTGCGTTCTACGTACGTGCATGTAATGTATGCGGAAAACTCAATTTCACCCGAAATTTAGTACAATAAATAGCATTAATAGGAACCTGCTAATCTCTGTATTCTATGTCTCTGACGAGACGTATGGTAATTACCGATACCACCATTAATTTTTTGCAGTTTTACACTGCGAACCCACAATTAAATAATTACTGTTATTCACTGGCCCCCACCATGCATCAATTAGAATTTCCCAACCAACCATACATTCACACTCAATTTGAAAATCAATGCGTATTTTCACATTGCTGTGAGTATTTTGTACTCGCACTTTTGATAATCTACGTGTATTCTGCTAAAATAAGTGCATAAAATATGCCAATACACACCTTATCTGGAGCTCTGCTACTGTATTTGTGGCTGTGACTGGAGAAATGTGGCTTATTGGATTTGTAGCTGCTCCAGTGTAGCTCCTGATCAAATATCACAGTCATGTAGCCTGATAACGATCTATGCTGCTTGTTAGAAGCATGACAGGTGTTTCATTGATGGAATGGTGAACAGTGCAGATCCTAATCAGACTGCAGATGCACAGGCTGATCTGTAGCCTATTTCATCAACATTGCAAAGTATACTTTACTAGCAAAGTATACTTTGAGGGAGCAATCATTTATTTTTCCTGAAATGCATTATTTCATATAGAACTAACAAATGCATATATTTCATGACTAAAAGTATGCAGAATTATAATACTGAATTTATTACATTATCACAGCCATAATGGCTGTGATAATGTAATAAATTCAGTATAATAAAAATTAATAAATTTATCATAAAATTGAAAATTTCTCCCTCAAAGTATACTTTGCTACTAAAGTATACTTTGCAATGTTGATGAAATAGGCTACAGGAACTACATTGTATACTGGTAAAACTCATAAGCCCCATTTCTCCAGTTACAGTCATATTTCAATATTTACACCTATACATTCACCATGCAATTATTCGACGTATTGCGTTACATCCCAATACAATACATTAGACACGCATGACGTCGCTCGATGTTGTTGATTGGTTAAAGTACTCAACATCGCTGTTCCAGGAATTGCGACAAAATGATGTAAAACAAGATTATTGTTAATTTTAACGCCATATTTGGTTATTTACAGTTTTGAAAATATCAGAAAATACAATGTAAATATAAGTAATAAACCATGGGCTAAATTTGCACTTACAAACATTTTAAGTCCTACATAGTTTAGTGAAACAGGCCCCAGAACCTGATTGCTCAAAAAGTTTAATGTTTCATCCGAATGACCAGTGGGATGGGAAGACCTGTATATGTACTAAATACAATACACGTGTTTCAGAAGCTGAAGGAGGTTATCTCGCAGGAGTTGGACGATGTGGCATGTCGACTGATTGCCACGGAGACGGCCGGAGTTTCCCTGGGAGATAGCATCGTGTCCTACAACAGCCAGAACTACAGCACCGCCGAGTCGGAGGCTGACGGCGGGGACGACACACCGACAAAACCTCCATCGCTGCCGCCCACCCCCGTACTGGCGAAATTCACCCGGGTACGGCAGTTACTGTCTGCCGCATCAACTTTTAACGTCATTTACAGAAACATTATGAAATTAGACCATTCGATGTATATTCTGCAATAATTCCAGCACAAAAATATTTACACAATTCCCTAACATTCGATTGGCTCGTAGCAAGTCTCTGTCCAAAATTTATATCCCAGTAAGCTCCCACGCCAAGCTACTTTCCGTAACCATGAGGCGCAGTTAAAACAATTCTTAAGAAAACGGAAATTAAACACATTTTCTTGATGAATTTATTTCAAATGCTGGAATTATAAGGAATGAATGACCTTTTTGTGGAATTTATCGGGGATATAAACTTGGAAAAGTCGTGGGAATACTGGACGAGGCCTTCCGGCCTTCGTCCAGTATTCCCGCGACTTTTCCAAGTTTATACCCCGATAAATTCCACAAAAAGGTCATTCATTCCTATATCGACCAACCAATAAGCCGGAAAATATGGTAGATCGTTATCGGACTACAGGAAGGTGGTATATGATCAGGAGCTACACTTGTCACAAGTCCCATAAGCCATATTGCCACAATATAAGACATGCCATGGGATTTTGTACCTTCGGACATCTGCGTTATTTCATTAAATATGTTTACAAAATTTACAATACAATAAGTTGACAAACATTTTTAGATGTACTGTTAACTTTTGACGCCATTTACGGAAAATATTGTAAATTGTAAACGTATTTCAGGAAATTACGCAGATGCCTGAAGGTACAAAATCACATGGCGTGTCTCTAATCACTTTTCCTGCCTTCCTTTTACAGACAGAAGCGCCCCTGTACCCGAGCCCAACGCGTTTGGATGTCCAGCTGAAGGCCATCGAGTCCGCCCAGCAGTCCCAGTCTGGCCGAATGTCGTCACTCGAGGAGACCGTCCGCACCAACCAGAAACTCATCCAGGAATTGATCGTCCAGCTGCGTGAAAGTCGCGACGAAAACAAGAATTTACGGGTATGTGTAGCGTTCCCTTAATATTTGGACACTATTTGTTTTGGGAAATCCCTATAAACTCAGAATTTCCAAAAACTAGCCTTCAGTTATCATATACCATAACTTCAGTAAAAACCCTCTAAATCTGATTACATGCTTATAAACTTTCTGAGCATGTACTCCATTCTCATGCTCGAATGCATGAAGTTTGATTGGTCGAGACTGAGCTGTGCTCAATCTCGACCAATCAAACTGCATGATTTCGAGCACAGATTTGGAGAACACCACGCTCATGTTTTATAAGCATATGCTCTGTAATTGTCTTTATCAGGATTAGGTTACGCAATTCCCAATCAATCAATCTATTAATCAGTCAATCAATCAAGCAATCACTTGATCAATATGTTACAGGATCAGCTACATATTATAGGAATGAATGGCCTTTTTGTGGAATTTATCGGGGTATAAACTTGGAAAAGTCGCGGGAATACTGGACGAAGGCTGGAAGGCCTCGTCCAGTATTCCCGCGACTTTTCCAAGTTTATATCCCCGATAAATTCAACAAAAAGGCCATTCATTCCTTATAATTCCAGCATTTGAAATAAATTCATCAAGAAAATGTGTTTATTTTCCGTTTTCTTAAGAATTATTTTAACTGCGCCTGACGGTTACGGAAAGTAGTTCGGCATGGGAGTTTACTGGGATATAAATTTTGGACAGAGACTTGCTACGGGCCAATCAAATGTTAGGGAATTGTGTAAATATTTTTGTGCTGGAATTATTAACTGACACAAAACCCCAATCAATCAATCAACCAATTGGTATGTTACAGGATCAGCTATATGGGTCAGAATTCAGTATTTGGCCTAATAGGGGGACATTTAAGATATTTTCTTGGATGTTGTGCTTTGTTAGAAAAACTACAACGTGGCATAGTCCAAGCCACTAGGGTTTGGACAATTGCAGTTGTTTGCAGAATATACATGCCTTTGACTACGGAGAGATAGAAATGTGCTGAATCTTGTGTATGTAACATTGACAAAGAGGTAATATGTATTTGGTGATCCTATGTTGCTTTCAAATGTGATCTTAGTTTCTTTGTTGTGTAAAGACGTGTTTTACTGTGCACTAACAATCACCTTTACCAGAAAATGCACTGATTATTTGTTGATGAAAAAATGGCTACAATATATTTTTCTTGTCAAATGTTACATACACATATTCCATGCTCATTTTAAACTGTTAGAAATGAGATTATACTATATGTTTATGGCTTCTAACAAACCTACTTGAACCTTATTTGTTGTAGAGGTATTATTTTAAATCATGCCGTACCTTGAGAAGTATATTGTGACATTTGATCGAAGTCGCGTATGTAACATTGACAAATATGCCAAGCAATACTTTTTTTGTAGATACTGGATGCTTATTACTATGTGGCAACTGGAATTTCTTCTTGTAAGACAATAAACTGTATAAAGATAAGATGCTTGTTAACAGTTTACACAGAAAATGTTTTGATTAATGTGTAATAAATAAATAGATTGCAATATGTTATTCTTGTAAATGTTACATGCACATTTTTCAGGTTTATTTATTTATGTTAGTAATAAGTTTACATGAGCAGATTAGAGTTTGCAACCATCCCATTATCACCAAATTTTGTTTAAATCCACAATTTGATAATTTAAAATACCCTGAATACTCCATTGCAACATCTTTAAGGTACTGTAACATGTTTTCGTCAATGTTACATACATATCATATACCTTCCTTTATTTATACAGCAAATAACACTACATGAGCTATTTACAACTTAAATATAATAAACCTACAGGGACAGGATTTATTTTATAAACTTTTTATAAATTAATTATTATCACGAACGGACTATTTCAACCTTTGAGGCAATTGATGTATGTAACAATTGTGTCTATTTTGTCAATGTTACATACACATTATTGAAATTTCTTTACATATTTTGTAAATAAGATTATAAAAGATGTTTGGTTTGTAACAAATCTATTAGGAGCAGCTTTATGTTAAATGTATTGATTTTGCTTATATATTGCCATGACCAGTCCGTTAAAACACTTTGATCTGATTTACAGCAGTATGTAACATTTTGACATGAAAAACATGAAAAACTATACTGCCTATCATTTTTTTCTGACTGGCCATATCCTGTATGTTTTGGTGCCAAAAGTGAGAATATGCTGATTTCTAACAAATGTAGTAAAATAAACCTGGCTGTTGATTGTTGTTTTCTATGTTTACATGAAGCAACTTCTGCGTATGTAACAGTTTGTTGGCAAGAAATATTATAAATATTAAATACACTTTTACCATTTTTGTTTCTTTTAAGATAAAACAAAAATCTTACTTGCATCTTAACACTCACCGCCAAATGGTTCAATATGTCAGTAAAGAAACTAATCAGGTTCCATATTGTAAGCTACTGGACTGGTTATACGTATGTAACAGGGTTTGACAAGAAAATGTTACATACACACACTAATTTTGGTTATATTTTTTTTCAATGGTTATACTTCCGATGGACAAATAATTTTTGTACTGAAATATAGTTAGATTGCTCACAGAAACATACGATCTCTTTCGACGCAATGAAAAGGGCAAGATCAATATGAAATACTTGCACATACTAGGACATGTTAAAAATAAAAAGTCCCCCTTTTTCACCTAAAAAGTGTGAGATACATACATATTGAAGAACTGTACAGCTTGTTCAATCAACTTCAATAACCTATTTTTTGGTACTGTTAGATAGTCTATATGTGTATTCATATAACTGAAGTCGTAAAAGTGTTCCATCTCAACATTTCTCTTTGTATGTAGTGTTTAAATGGAATTGACAAGAAAAATATGCATTCTCCAGAATAGCGAATTCTTGCCCCTATATCAACTTACACTAAACCCCAATCAATCAATAAACCCATCTGTTACAGGATCAGTTACATGTGAACTTACACAAAACCCCAATGAAACAGTCTGTTACAGGATCAGCTACATATCAACTTGGGGAAATTCCAGAATTAATCGTGGGGGGGGGGGGGGGGTCACTTTTTTTCAAACCCCACCACCCATCAATAACAATTTTTGTTGACCCCCAGCAACCATCAATTTAAAATATTGCCGAACCCCACCACCCATCATTTAGAAAGAAGAAAAAAAAACCACCCCGTCAATAAAAAAAAACAAAAAACCAGCCCCACCACCCATCCATAAAAAATAAATATGTCAACCCCACCACCCATCAATAAAAATTACTGACCCACCTTGTAAACGAATGAAAGTAATGCCCATAACGAGCGACCATACGTACTTAGAATAACAGATGACGTAACGCGCAGTAAACTGAAATTGCTTACGTGACAATTGACATTTACGTTCAAACCAGATTTTCACGGTGTGTAATCGATCGTATTTCCTCGCCACCATATGAAACCCGACTCGAGAAACACAAATTAAGTTGTTGATTTCTGAATTTGTCAATTGTTTGCACGGTCTAAGAAATCAAACAAATGTGAAAACAATTTTGTTTTTACAAAATATTAGACTCATCGAAGGAGACGATTCTTATGTGTTGCCAAAACATGTTTTATTAAGTCATCGGACAAATGTGAAAAGAAAACCTGAATATATTGATATTTCTTTACAAAAACATATTTTGACAAAATATGAGAATCGTCTTACTTAGGAGACGATTCTCATGTGCTGCCAAATCCTGCTTTTATCAGAAATCAAACAAATGTGAAACTGCACAAGCTAATGCGTCAATTCGATGACGTGAGCGACTACAAAGCGTGGTTTTGGTATGTTCGTTTCCGCCGAATTCTAAAGGTCAGTCACACCTTGCACGTGAAAATGGATTACCGACTGATGATTGTAAACACCATCAGGTGTGCAGCTAGACCGAAAATGATATGTCGCAAATGTGCTATTTGGGGATGGGTAGGTATGGCGGTATATTTTTTTTATGTTACAATCTTGCGTATTTGCGATTTCGATCTCGCCTTCAGCTTTTGGAAATACGATTTGCCCATGCATGTGTAGACAGCATGCGTGTTTGATTTGCGTTCTACATGTACGTACGCACATATATATAAAAGCATGCTAGTTCGAATTGCGTTCTACGTACGTACGTGCATGTAATGTATGCGGAAAACTCAATTAATAGGAACCTGCCAATCTCTGTATTTTATGTATCTGACGAGACGTATGGTAATTACCGATACCACCATTCATTTTTTGCAGTTTTTCACTGCGAACCCACAATTTCCCGCGCATATTTTTTCACTCGAGTGGACAAAAGCGCGCGGGACGTGACGTATGGTAATTACCGATACCACCATTAATGTTTTGCAGTTTTACACTGCGAACCCACAATTAAATAATTGCCGTGTTTCACTCGATCCCATAATTAAATAATTGCCGGTTTTCACAGGAGCCCATAATTAAATAATTACTGTTATTCACTGGCCCCCACCATGCATCAATTAGAATTTCCTGTGGACCCAACCACCCATACATTTTAATTTCTTGCAGACCTCACCACCCATCATATATCAAATG
>CM055272.1:69868888-69902461 GCA_029237695.1 Conchocele bisecta | reverse complement strand
CATGTTAATTGTATTGCTAGATGGTAACAGTACTAGGGTGTATTGCATGATTTTCAAAAGTAAACACCTTTTCAACAAATACTATTTTTTGTGTTTTCCAATATTGGTTACCATGGTTACTATGGTAATGCATATATATTTCAGAACTAGTGTATAATACAATTGTTGTATGTTTAATTGTTTATTGCATCCAATGATGTTACTACATATTTCATTTTGTTCAGTTATCTATTATATGCAATTGAACAACGATATTTTGAAGGTAAAATGGTTTCCATCAATCCATGGTGACAGATTTTGGCAAACTATATTGTGTGCCATTGTAACAGTTATACATGGATATGAACAAAGATAGTATAGTGCACATATGGTTTGTCAGATAAATTGTGTATTTGCAGTATTGATAATCACCTACTGTATCTCAAAAAGGTTTATTTGAAATAGTTAAAATAAGCCGGATGTTTGAAAAGCAAGACATAATGTTAATATTGTTACTATGGTAACAATTTGTGCTTTTCAAAAGTACAGTAGCAATACTTTTGTGTCATTTGTATATATTAAAGTTTATCATAACTTATGACATCTTAAAACGTCACAATAGGTATCAAAAACACTTTTTCAAAACTGTTGCCATGGTAACCGATTTTGTAAAAAATGAAGCATTTGCAGGGAATTTCAACATGGTAAATGAATGTAGTTACATTATAAAGTTATTATATACCTACAGTCGAACTTCGATGGGTCGAACCCTGGTAAACTCGTCAGCCATGCTTGCCTCGAACTAGCCTTTAGCTCCCGGCAGAATTCCTATATAAATACGTTAAAACTACCCGGTATAGGTCGAACTTGTGAAAGTCGAACAACCCTCAATGCCTCGAATCGCTGTCACACCCAGTCGTCTATAAATCCACTATAAACACCACAAAAACTCGAACATGTCAGACGATTGTCTCCAAGACTAGTTGATTGACTTTCACACCTATTGTTAACCGGTTGTCAAACAAATCTCAAGTGGTCATTTGAGCGTATACAATAACGGCAGTCGTGACCAGCATACGTGGTAATTATGCATTGACCAATGTCGGCGAAGTTGTTAGTTAATTAAAGTGGTAATTTATGGGACTGGGTTCCATGTGATAGTAAATTATAATGTGGTTCCGGGTGCGAAGTAGTGATGGGGCGACTGGGCATGCATCTATTGATTTATCAGTGTATGACGAGCGATGTAATTTTATACCTACAGCATGCGCATCATTTTATGGCAAATACATATTCACTCACAAAGATTTATATTTGATTAGATAAATATTTGTCATGAAATTACGCAAATGCCAGTAGGTACAAAATCAGAGATGCTTTCACATGATCGTATCGGACGGGGCAATCAAGTCTGCCAATTGTATTTCGTAATCATTTTCTGTTGTTCTCATGTTCTATTGCTGTATAATGGCTATGTAAATAAAAACACACATGAGTTTGCCGCTTTCTTTATTTTATTATTAAAGCCTGTTTCTGTTAATAAACGACTGTGACAATCAACCGTAAATGCAAATGTAAGCGCATTTATATGAAACAACGTGTCGTAATGACGACTTGTTTCACTTAGTACACTGACCAACTCGTAGATCTGAAATGGTTACAGTAGAAAATCCTGATGGGTCGAACAACGGATGGGTCGAACTAAAACTTAACCCCGCAGGCTGTTCGACCCATTGAAGTTCGACTGTATTTGTGTTAATTGGTAATGAAATGCATTGGAAATGAGATGAACATTGTCATGATTGCACTCATAGGCTTCCTCTGCAGAATAGCGAATAAGATCTGATTCACACTTTAGCAGAACTTTAATTGTGACATATTTTATATATGTTCCATCTGAAAAAAATATTAGTACATGTACATGTATTATAAAATAAATACAAACTAATCATTCTGAAAGAAATTTGTAGAAGGTTTAGAAAATTAAAGTTGCCTTTCCAGAAAATGGATCCCATCTTACCTTTTACATGTTAGTTTTTGAAGCTCGTTCCACAAATACCAAAATTACTTTTAGGAAAATTTATTTTTCGCAATAAAATCAATAATTGATGGAATTTCATCAAATCATTTTTTAGGGAGGGTAACTTTTTTTGTTATTGATGAAAAAGAGAAAAATTACTTACATTTAAATATTTTTAGGTTCAGTGACTGAGTGTGTTTAATGGTCAAAAGTTTGTCGGCAGAAAAACGTGGAACAGACAGTAGTCCATAACTTACGGAACGGCCCATGTCGTGTACATATTCAGACTTGAAATGGTTAATTGCAGCCCAAGAGAAGGTAGCCAGGACATGTCTGCCAACAAACCTGAAAAGAATCGAGTGAGCTTTGTTTGTCAGAGATGTCGACAACCATTAAAAATTGACTCTTCCTTTGACAATGTAGGTCAGCAAAATGAGCTCGTAAAAGAGCTTACAGGTAGGTAGACATTCGGAAAGTTCCACACTTGTCTTTCACAACTCACATTTTATGTTAGTTTAAGAACAATTATCAGATGATATTGAAATCATTATTATAACTGGCATACGTAGTATGTCGAGGGGTATATAGTTTTCGTAATTCCATCCGTCCGTAAGATTTGCGATTAAGTTATCGGGTGCCCATTATCTCTGCAACCGTAAGTCAGATTGACTTGAAACTTCATGTACTTTGTTATCATCTTCCATATTTTCATTCTATTTTCCCCCATGTGGCTTTCATGCCAAATGTCAAGGCCTAATGACTTAGAAATTATATTTGTTGGTCGGACAAGACGTCGGCCGGGGGTATCCGTGAGCCCCTGTTCACTTGCTTTAGTTGATGATGCAATCAAGCTGTGATGTATGTTCATTATGACATATCAGCCAGGGCCCGGTTGCTCAAAACCTCTGTTAGCTTGTCAGACTGTTAAATCCTTAACAAGGTTAAGGATTTAACAGTCTGTTAAGCTAACAGAGCCTTCGAGCAACCGGGCCCAGAAGATTAACATTTGTAACCTACTGCAATACGAGACAAGCCATGTAATTTTGTACCTAAGAAGATGTGCGATTTTTCATGAAAAATATTTACAGAAACTTAATATTTTCTGTAAATGACATTAAAAGTTGACGAAATGTTCCAGCAAATGCGGAATAGAATTCCCCGTTTGCTACGAACATTTCGTCAACTTTCAATGTCTATCTTCTAAACTGATAAACTAACGCATAGATTTTCAAATGATTTGCCATGATGAGACAATGTGTCACGTTCAATACCCACATGTCTGCATCCAAGGTCAAGGTCACACTTAGAGGTCAAAGGTAAAACATGCTCATGAGCTTTCATTTCCGCCCTAGCCCTATATCTTTCAATCCGATGCATGTTTTTTCAAATGACTGCCCACAATTGTTTACCATGATGAGACAGTGTGTCAATACTCACATACTAACATCCATGATCAAGGTCACACTTAAAGGTCAAAGGTAAAAAATCGGCATGAAATTTTGATTCCAACCCATGAAACTATTTCTTATATTACCGGTAAACGTGTCGAAGCGATGTTTGTAAGGTATTATGTTCACTCGTGTGATAACTCTAGTTTACATCTGATATGTGACTCAACCTGAAACTCGGTATGTAGCTTCCTTATGATGAGCAGATGCACAAAGTTTATTTCAATTTATGATTTGACTCCCGGTAATGGATTATCTCCCCCTTTTTTACTTAGAATTTGACAATTTTGCCTTGTGATTCATAAAACTTTTAAACCGTAATATATACAGACCTGAAACTTGATGTGTAGCTTCCTTATGATGAGTAGATGCGCAATGTTTTTTTTAAATATTTGATACGACTCCCGGTCATTGATTATCTCCCCCTTTGCGACTTAGAATTTGGCAATTTTGCCTTGTGACTCATAAAACTTTTAAACCATAATAGCTACAGACCTGAAACTTGGTATGTAGCTTCCTTATGATCAGTAGATGCACAAAGTTTATTTTGATTGTTGATTCGACACCCAGGTCATGGATTATCTCCCCTTTTGGACTTTGAATTTTGCCTCGTTTATTATCAAAGCGATATGTGGGGCATCCATGTTCTATGAACACATTTTCTAGTTAACATATTAGTACACCACCAACTGCGCTAATCTTGCCAATATGTGCAAATGTGTTTATCAAAAAGTACTTGAATATTGTGTGAAAAGTGAATGCTAATGTGTTTAATGTCCCAGCAACAGGTACGGTCATATAGAGACGGGACCAGTTCATCCGACAGTCCATTGGAATTGAAATACGTGTACTATGTTAGTATTTTTCACACCTAGGGTGAGGATTGAACTCGCAGCCTCCAGTATTGAAGTCCAATGCCATGTCCCCTAGGCCATGGCCCATCCCTAATATTGTTGTCTCGCCTGCTTTAGCAGAAGTTGCCCGCTTTTTCTGTCGTCGTCGTCCGAAAAGTTTGTACAAGCTTCATCATCATGGTATAACTTTAATATTACTTGACGGATTGCTTCAATATTTGGACACTTGATACATGTGAGCATTGGGAACACATTCATGTCGCCATTAACATGACCTTGACCTTTGTTACCTTAATATTTTTGCTGATTTGGACATTTGATATATGTGAGCATTTGGAACACACTCGTGTCCCCATTAACATGACCATGACCTTTTTTGTGATGTTTACTTCAGCACATGCCCATGCTCATGTTACGATCATATGCCTCGACAGGCGCGACACCACTTCCGTGGTGGAATTCTTGTTTTTAAAAGTAAGTAGCTTGATTGGCTGAGCCTGAGCTGTATTACAGCTCAGGCACAGCCAATCAAACTGCTTGATTGCAAGTGGATATTTCCAATAGATGTTCAGAAACATTGACATCTTGACAAGATTAACGCAGGCGGTGGTGTAGATGGCAGGGATTCCGCTGGCGATCAGCACTTTCGCAATTGGCGATAAAAATAAACAATTAGCGATAAAAAATTACAATTTTCCAAAAAAAAAATGTCTCTTCCTTTTCAGCGCCATTAATAGCACAGGTAGAAAGGGAGGAGACATTGATACAGGAAAAAGAAACAGCATTTGAAGAAGATGAAAATATATCTAGGCGAACAGTTCCTCCAAGGTAACACATGACTTTTTTTTTTTTTTTAAATGTTGGATTTTTTTTTGCGGTAGTTATCACAATAATGTTAGTGAGGTCGTCCACACAAAATCTGCGTTAAATGTGGCTGTGAATGAAGGAATAGGGCTTATGGAATTTTTGACCAGTATAGATACTGATCACCTTTCAGTCAGTGAAACACCTGGCCTGCTTCTAACACAGTTTAGGTCCTTACCATGCCACAGAGCTGTGCTGGAAGATCAGGAGCTACATTGGACATAAATCCATTTCTCCAGTCACAGCGACAAATATTTTAAATTACATGTACTTGTATTTGGCTGTGACTGGATAAATGGAGTTTATGGGGTTTGAGACCAGTGTAGATCCACATCAGCCTATAATTCCAGCACAAAAATATTTACACAATTCCCTAACATTTGATTGGCTCGTAGCAGTCTCTGTCTAAAATTAATATCCCAGTAAACTCCCACGCCGAACTACTTTCCGTAAACGTGAGGCACAGTTAAAATAATTCTTAAGAAAACGGAAAATAAACACATTTTCTTGATGAATTTATTTCAAATGCTGGAATTATAAGGAATGAATGGCATTTTTGTTGAATTTATCGGGGATATAAACTTGGAAAAGTCGCGGGAATACTGGACGAGGCCTTCCGGCCTTCGTCCAGTATTCCCGCGACTTTTCCAAGTTTATACCCCGATAAATTCCACAAAAAGGCCATTCATTCCTATAATGAAACCTATCCGCACAGTTTGATCAGGATCTGCACTTTTCGCCATTCCATCAATGAAGCATCTGTCATGCTTGTAACAGGCAATATAGATCACTATCAGGATATTTGATCAAGAGCTGTACTGGTCACAAATCTTGTAAGCCCCATTTCTCCAGTCACATCCACATACAAATCTCAGTTTTGTCACCAGTGTAGATCCAGTTAAAATTTCACAATCATGTAGGCTGATAATGATCTATATTGTATGTTAGAAGCATGATGGTCGTTTCATTGATGGAATGGCGTTATTTCATGAAATACATTTACAAAATGTTCAGAGTACTATATTCTGCATGTACACTGAAACTTTTGTCAGCTTTTAACTTTCTTTATGAAAAATATTGTAATTTTTTTAAGCATATTTAATGAAATTACGCAGATGTCGGAAGGTACAAAATCGCATGGCGTGTCTCATATATGCCTGATCTGTGCTGTTGTATTCAACTTTTGTTTCATCATCAACGCCAGGTACCCGTCAGCAGATGAGGAGGGGAATGACTTCACGTTGCTAGGGGAGACGGCCCCGGCTAGTCTGGGAAACCTCGGCCACAAACCCAAGGTACGAATCTTCCTAGCATAGCCATTACGTGCATGGCCTTGTTCTTCACCCTTTCACCCCTAATGACTGGAATGGGCTGTGACATGTTAATTGAAGGACCAATCCAATTGTCACAAACTCATTTTCAGACTAGTCCATTTATAAGACGGGGGTGTGTTGTCTTCTAAAAAATATGAACATTACTTGCAAAAAGTGCAGAGCCTGATGAGATGGCTCGTTATGAGCCAGCTCATCTGGATCTACACTGTTTGCAAACACTGCAAAAGAGGTCTGTATAGTGTTGTCACCCCTAAGTAACTGACATGGACTATTTCATGAGACTGTTTCATTCTGCAATATGTGGCTATGACTGGAGAAATGGGGCTTATGGAATTTGTGTAGCTCCTGATTAAATTGCACATTCCTGTAACCTGGTAACGATCTACATTGCTTGTTAGAAGCATAACGGGTGTTTCATTAATGGCATGGCCAACAGTGCATATCCTGATCAGACTGTATGGATTTACACTGGTCTGAAAACATCATTTTTGTAGTCACATATTAAGAAAAGGTCTCTAGTGTTGAAAGGGTTAAACGGGTAATAATCATGTAGTATATGCAACTGTTAATATGTATGTGTAACAAGCTTTCATAAAATGGATTTTGATTTGTATCAATTGTCTAGCTTTATAAATGTTCTTCTCCACTTAGTACTACTACTATAAACCAAGTTCTGGCAAATGTCATAACACTACCGTAACAAGTCTAACTTTTCTCACACATTTTGTTTTGCTTCCCAATTGTATCCTAATACACTGTTGTTGTGATAAATCAGTACAACCACACTAACCTCAAATATTGGGACACTCTTGGTTTTGGGAAACCATACATTTAAATGCGTTTTCTAGAATAAATATGTCCGAATATTTAGTGATATTACAGTAGAACCCCTCTAAACCGGACACCATGGGAGGTCCCCCATTACAGTTGAACCCCTCTAAACCGGAAACCCTGGGAGGTCCCCAGGGTGTCCGGTTTAGAGAGGTTCCACTGAAAAACAGACAGATGAATACTTCAAGACACATGTGGCTGCCTAGCGTTCATCAACAGACATTATTATGGCAATGTAACATATGTAAATTAAGCTCAACTAACTTTCCTCTGTGTCCGGTTAAACAGGGTTCTACTGTACAGTATTTCTCATTGCAGGTGAAAGCAATATTGTTTGATATTATGACGGGACAATCTACCGTGGACCATCCGTTGTGTGAGGTGAGTATAAAAACCGCCTATTATAATTAAGGAATAAAACCATGGGCTGTGGCGTTTACTGTGAAATGTAAAACATTTAGTCTGTTTTAAAAGTACGAAGGACTCGTCACAAGACAAAATGATTTCCAAACCATAGTAAAGACAACATATCATGGTTTTTGTCGTGCCTGTTTAGTAATAGGCGCGACTATAGTCGCCGCTTTTTCCATCGTCGTCTGCGTCAACAAATGTCAAAAAGTTTGTACAAGTTTCTTCATCATTATATAACTTTAATATAACTGGACGGGTTGCTTCAGTATTTGGACACTCGATATATGTGAGCATTTGGAACAAACTTGAGCCGCCATTAAGATGACCTTCACCTTTTTTACCTTCACATGGTTGCGGAAACACTTAGCCATTTTTATGCCCCCGGTCTCGGTAGAGCCGGAGGCATATAGTGTTTGGACTGTGTGTCCGTGTGTCTCCGTCCGTTGCATTAAGAAGTTCGCTAGAGTTTCAAAATTCTGTTATAACTACTACATCCATTGAAGGATTACTTAAATATTTCAACACAGTATACCTACAAATGCTACACATCCATGCTGCCCTTAATACGACTTTGACCTTTTAACCATGACATCTTTGAACTTTTTCCCACATTAAAAAGGTTGCCTGAGTTTTGAAATTCTGTTATAACTTCTATGTTCCTTGAAGGATTACTTTAAATTTCAACACAGCATACTTGTGGACAAATGCCACATATCCATGCTGCCCTTAATATGACCTTGACCTTCATAAATGTGCTTGTGAATACTTATCCCTTTGGTTAATTAACTATACCACATTTTCTTCAATTTGCCACCGGGGGCATTCGTGTGCCCACAGGCCACATTTCTTGTTTTATATATCAAAAACATAATACATGTAAGTTGAATGGGCATTTCAATTATGAAGTTATGGAAAGTGTAAATATTAGAGTGTATTGCTTGTTATATAAGTTGTGCCACAGTTTTGCAGCGCTGACAGTTTTTATTGTAATTTTATTGCTGAATATACTGTTCTCTGCCAAACAGGTGCATTCCCATCTGTGTATTACCCCATTGTTGAATGGACTTAAAACCTCAAGCAATCAATCATTTTCTACAGATGTTCTTGTTTTGACTTCAGGGGCGCGTTTCACTAAACTAAGAAGTTTGCAAGTGCAAAACTTAAATCCACAATAACATTTGTTCTAACAGCCGATTTTGGAAAATCTTTCATGTGTGTGCTGCATTTAATGACACAAACACGTAGGTACACAATGGTAGCATTAGAGAAACTTGTTAAATAAGCAAATTCATAGAAATCTTCGTATGAACATTTTTATCGTACAAAGTTTAGTGAAACAGGCCCCAGAAATCACTTGCAAAATATCTAAGTTTGTAATATCTGGAAGTGATTGAAGATCTTGGGCTTATTGGTTTTGCGACCAGTGTAGATCCAGATTAGCCTGTGCATCCGCACAGTCTGATCAGGATCTGCACTGTTCGGCGTTCCAACAATGAAACTCCCGTCATTCTTCGAACAAGAAATAGAAATCGTTATCAGGCTACAAGAGTGTTCTATTGATCACACGCTCCCATAAGCCCCATTCTCCAGCCACAGTAGCCTATTTCACCAACATTGCAAAGTATACTTATCTAGCAAAGTATACTTTGAGGGAGAAATTTTCAATTTAAGGATAAATTTATGAATTTTTATTATACTGAATGTATTACTTTATCACAGCCATTTTGGCTGTGATAATGTAATACATTCAGTATAATAATTCTGCATACTTTTAATCATGAAATATATGCAGTGGTTAGTTCTATATGAAATAATGCATTTCTGGAAAAATAAATGATTACTCCCTCAAAGTATACTTTGCTAGATCGGCCACTGATAACACAGATCTAAGTTTGTAATATCCCATGGTATTACACCAGGAATGTACAGACAATCTCCTAAACCAGTTGGACGATCAACTGAAGATCACCGAGGAGGAGTGTAAAGATTACAGGTAACTGGTAACCGTGTCGTTAATATTTATACTCCTGTATTATATATTCACCTTGTACGGGAGGGTGGGCAGGCACAGCTTGTCCACACAATAAATAGAGTACTACTTGATGGATTGTAACCAAATTTGGTATACATGTTTATCACGGCAAGACAAAGAAGCTTATTGATTTTCAAAAATTTGCAATGCACAGTCTGATCTGGATCTACACGGGTCGCAAAGCCCATACGCCCCATTTATCCAGTCACAGCCATAAATTAAAATACAGTTTCAGAAAATGTATTTAATGACTGAAGAACAATCCGGATACACAGAAGTTTTGTTTTTGCCCAGGGTGTCTAGTATAGAGAGATTTCACTGTAATTCCGGCATAAGAACAGACATAATCAGAGATATATGACAAGTATAATGCATCAAAATTAAACTCACTTATGTTGCCTGGGTGTCCAGTTCAGAGAGGTTCTACTGCTATTTGTTTCTGACTTTAGAAATTTCCTTGAGAAACTGGAAACGAATACCGACGCCACCGATGAATCGGACCTGGACGATGAACTGAGACAGGTACTTTAATAACCCTGAATATTCGGACACCATTTGTTTTGGGAAAACCCTATAAAATAAATATATATAAATAAAATAGGGGTTTCCCCAAAACAAATTGTATCCAAATATACTGTTATTGCGATAGCCAGTACATAAGTAGGGAGGGAGTAAAACTATTTTTTTAGCTTATTTCTTTTCATTTATTAATGCGTTTAGGCATATTTAATGTATTTATAGACCTCGGTCCGTTACTTCAACCTGTGGGTGCAAATTCACCTGTCTTATAAATAGGTGAGATGGTGACGGAACTTACAAATGCATGAGTCGCCTTCCTTGGTCTTAAAATAGACCAGTCTTATACATAGATGACTGAAATTGGAGTAGCTTCCCCTGGTTCTTCAATAGACCAGTCCAACTTGTTTATTTCATGAAATTACATCAAATATTGATTTTATTGCGAAAAAAAAGCAATGTTCCTATGGGAATTTAACATGGGGCAAAAATGAGATGGAGGAGCTGGGGAAGAAGAAAATAAATAATTGAAATTGACTCAGAAACCTGGCTAGATGGTTTGGAAATGATGTAACGAAGAAAACAAAAGTTAGATTTTGAAAATCGATCCACAAATTACAAAATTAGTTTAAAAAATCTATTTTTAGCTCTTATGTTATTAACCCTTACACCGCTATCTTAATATTTTTGTCGTCTGCTGTTTATTTTCTATTTTCCATTTTTATGATAAAAAACATGCTTTGACTGCACTTTAGAATAATTTACAACATGCTTTGACAGCACTTCAGAATCATTTCCATTGGAATTGATTCTGAAGTGCTGTCAAACCATGTTTTCTATTGAGAAGTAAGGCAAGAGCAACAGCAGACGACAATTGTTGTGAGTAGCGGTCTAAGGGTTAAGTACCAGGAGGTGCAAAATTGGAACATTAGTAAACCACGGTAATGCGAGATGTAAATTAAAAACTCTTCATACGAACATTTTTATCATAATTTGTTAAGTGAAATGGGCTCTTGTTCTGCAGTTGCAGCAGGAGGAGACAACTCTCCGGGAACAGTTGGGGCAGGTGGAGTTAGACCAGGGGCGAATCACGGCCAATATTCAGCGGGAGAAGGACACCGCCAAGCAGCTTGACGAAGAGGAGGAAAGGTGGGCACTCGGCAATTGACCAGTTTTCTGTCCCTGGTGGCTTCACGCTTTTATTAACGGGGTTTATTTTGTAAATAATAAATAAGTATTCAAACAGTGAAAATACTGATGAGACGGCTCAAAAGAAAATGTGAAATTTTTCCAAGCAAAATTATCTCGCTGCTTATCACAGTTTCTGATAGCATGTACTTGAATGTTTTCGTGAATGTGATAAAATAAATGGTACGATTTTCTGTGCATGAAGCGGAAAACACTTATTGTTAGATGACTGCCGTTGTTTGACACCGTTCACAGCCCTGTTCACACATACAGCGCATGCTGTTTGACCGTGGCTGCAGGCTATGCTCATTTCGGGGCCAAGCCAACACCTACGTAATTCATGTGTCTCATGACGTTACTAGAACGAGCCATTATGTCACCAGACCAGTTCACAACGGTCACACTGAAATTTTGAAATTGATGCGGCTACATCACGCGACGTATACTGCGGCCCCGGAATATGTATGAGTAAATCAGCAGTTTGAATGGAGCAGATTATCAAATTACCGAAAGTACTGCATAATGCTGAAATTGCACGATATTTCCTACGGAAATGTAACAATAACTCTGGAACTGTTTGAACCCGCGGTCTACGGCCTTCTGGTTCAAACAGTTCCCTTGTGCCATGGCAAACATTTACCCACGGCAGGACATTGTCGAATCCTATAATGAACATCTGAGACCTCATTTGAGACACTGTGCCTTTAATAACATTGCCATATTTCAGATATTGGAAGGAGTACAATGAATATAAACGACAAGTCCAGGATCTGGACGATGAACAGAAAAGGTACAGTAATAACACGAGATATACGGTCATGTCTGGAGAAATGACCAGTGTAACTCCTGATCAAATAGCACACTGATAGTGATCTATTTTGCATGTTTGACGCATGACAGGTATTCCAATGAAGGAATGGCAAACAGTGCAGATCCTGATCAGACTGTGGATGCACAGGTTGGTCTAGATATACACTGGTCACAAAAACCACAAGTCCCATTTTTCGAGTCACCGCCACATATTCAGGCACACTTTATTCAGAGAAACCTGCATAAATAAAATAAAATTTCCCCCACAAACAGTGTCCCAATGTTTATAGTATAATTGTGCTGTGTTAACAAAATAATGTATTTGGATACAATTTATTCCCAAATCAAAATGTATCTGAATAATATACAGTTATTTCATGGTAATTCGTGTAACAGTTAAAACTATTGCCCTCGGTGCTGTGGACGACCCGAGGTACTATTGCCCAAGGCCGACGGCAATACTACATCGGGTTGTCCACAGCACCGAGGGACAATATGTTTTGACTGTTGCACAAATGACCATGAAATAACTGTTACTCAACATGTAATAGACTGTATGTCATATAATGAGCGTCACTCTTGGGTACATATTTTAAAATTTTGCTTGGACCCAGATCTGTGGCTTATTGCATTGTGATCACTGTAGCTCCTGATCTGTGACTGGAGAACTGGGGCTTATGACATTGTTGGCCAGTCTAGTTCCTGATCTGTGTGTGACTAGAGAAATGGGGCTTATGTTATGTGTGGCCAGTCTGGCTCCTGATCTGTAACTGGAGAAATGGGGCTTATGTATTTTTTGGCCAGTCTAGTTCCTGATCTATGACTAGAGAAATGGAGTATATGTCATTTGTGGCCAGTATAGCTCCTGATATGTGACTGGAGAAATGGGGCTGATTGTATTTGTGCCCTGATCACTATTCAGTCAGTGAAACTCGAGGCAGTGTAAATCCATTTTCAGCTGAATGGACAATGATTCCTCCATACACATGCATTCTCTTCTATATATGTGGCTGTGGCTGGAGAAATGGGGCTTATAGGTTTTGCGACCAGTGTATATCCAGATCAGCCTATGCATCTGCACAGTCTGATCAGGATCTGCACTGTTTGCCATTTCATGAAACACCTGTCATGCTTTAACAAGCAATATAGATCGTTATCATGCTACATGAGTATTCTATTTGATCAGGAGCTACACTGGTCACAAATCCCATTAGACCCATTTTTCCAGTCACAGCCACATATGACAGTGCTGTTGAACTGACAAACGTCCCAATCAATCAATCCCCGTACCTTGTGATATTGCAGTGTGGACAATCAGCTGAAATATGCCCAGGCACAGCTGGACCGACTGAAGAAAACAAACGTGTTTAATGCTACATTCCATATATGGTAAGTTACCAGTGCCATATTCCATATATGGTAATTCACCAATGCCACATTCCATGTATATAGTAAGTCTCCAGTGCCACATTCCATATATGGTATGTAATTCACCAGGGGGCCGTTTCACTAAACTTTGTACGACTAAAATGTTCATAAGTGCAAATTTAAGATCGTCTGGAAATATGCAGCTTATTAAAGCTCAATAAATGTAAATCCAATAATTGTTTACAAGAAAACATTGTTAATGTGAAATTTACAGACTATCATAATTTTGCACTTACGAACATTTTAGTTGTACGAAGTTTAGTGAAACGGGCCTCAGTACCACATTCCAAATATGGGAAGTCACCATGGCCACATTCCATATATGGTAAGTCTCCATTGCCACATTCTAGAATAATAATCAATAATGCTATGAATTTGCTCTAACTAGCACATTGCAAAATTTCATCATTTGTTCCAAATATTTTTCAAACTGTTGACAACACATTAAATTGGGAGTGTATCACACAGAGAATACCAGACTAGCGTTTTTTGATAACATGTTTATCAGGCAAGGCTAGGAAACACATAGAAATATACGAAGTATTTCACTTATTATTAGCCAGTTTGTTTTTTTAAAAATCCTTGGTGTTGGATTGGCAAAAGCCGGGCGGGTGGACGGGCGATAGGAGGTGATGTCCAAGTTCAATGTTAAGTTTTCATGTTTTGTCCATTTCTCTGTTACAGTACCACCTAGAACCACCTTACTCGCACAACTTCATAACCAACGGGTACCCATCACATACCACTATCCAACATGTTACCCTTTTTTTTCTTTTTTACCTTGACCTATTTTTTCCGCATAATCGACGTAGCTATTTTCAATGTTAAGTTTTCGTGTATAGGTCCATTTCTCTGTTACCGTACCACCTAGGACCACTATCCAACATGTGACATTGTTTTTACCTTGACCTATTTTTTTCCACATAATCGACTTAGCCATTTTCAATGTTATGTTTTCATGTTTATGCCCATTTCTCTACAACTGTACCACCTAGGACCACCATAATTGTCCAACTTCATAACTAATGGTTGCCCATCACACACCACTATCCAACATGTGACCATTTTTTTACCTTGACCTATTTTTTCTGCATAATCGACTTAGCCATTTTCAATGTTAAGTTTTCGTGTGTAGGTGCATTTCTTACTTGCTGTACCACCTAGTACCACCATACTTGCACAACTTCATAACCAACAGGTGCGACTATCCAGCATGTGACCTTATTTTTTACCTTTACCTATTTTTTCCACTTAATAGTCATTTTCAACATTAAGTTTTCACATTTTATTCTGTTTCTCACTTACTATACTACCTAGAACCACGATATTGCATAATTATGTTATCCAATTTTCTATGCCTTGAAGAAAACACGGCCTTCGTGGCTTTGCCTCGTCTCTTGTTTTTACTATGAAATGCAGAATGATTTATACATCTTGGTAGTGCCGGGAGACATATAGTGTTTGAACTGTGTGGCCGTCCATGGGTCCGGTTAAGAAGTTAGCTGTAGCCGATTTCGCCAACATTGCAAAGTATACTTTTCTAGCAAAGTATACTTTGAGGGAGTAATCATTTATTTTTCCTGAAATGCATTATTTCATATAGAACTAACAACTGCATATATTTGATGATTAAAAGTATGCAGAATTATTATACTGAATTGATTACATTATCACAGCCAAAATGGCTGTGATAATGTAATAAATTCAGTATAATAAAAATTAATAAATGTATCCTAAAATTGAAAATGTCTCCCTCAAAGTATATTTTGCTAGAAAGGTATACTTTGCAATGTTGGTGGAATAGGCTACAGGAGTTTGTGGGCCGACTGGCCACATTTTCTTGTTGAAAGGAATGTGGACATGTTTATGAAGCATCACTACACTGATATCATTCGGTAACATCATATAATGTCATTTAACCAATGAATGTAGTATTTCATACTACAAATACTATACGCAATACATGACAGGTGAACACATTTTATGAACGTCCCTTGTACAACTATTTAAAAAAAGTAACTTAAGAAAATGTTATGAGCCGTTTCATCTTGATTTACACTATTTGCAAGCATTATGATAGAGATCTGTAGTGTTGAAAGCGTTAACAGTTTATATTACACATTTTGCGGAACAAAATGCATTTTATTATCAGTCGGCTTCTATTTCGTCTCTGCACAACTGAATGCCTCCGAAATTGACAATTACATTATATTGACTGTATGACATTAGGCTATCATTCAGATGAGACTTTAAACTGTGTTCCCGTCTCTATATGACCGTAGCTGTTAGTGGGACGTTAAACCCTTTCACTTTATCATTGTAGGCACAACGGCCATTTTGGAACGATCAACAACTTCAGATTGGGCAGACTCCCGAGTGTGCCGGTAAGATACAGCGATTACAAACTAGAAGGAAGTAAAATGTGGCTGTGACTGGAGAAATAGGGCTTATGGGATTTGTGACCAGTGTAGCTCATTAGAAATAACACATTCTTGTAGCCTGATAACAAGCTATATTCCTTATCAGAGGCATGACAGGTGTTTCATTGATGGAATGGCAAACAGTGCGGATCCTGATCAGACTGTGCGGATGCACAGGCTGATCTGGATCTACACTGGTCGCAAAACGCATAAACCGAATTTCTCGTGTCACAACCACAAACGCTGAAGATCTTATATGGGCGGCATGCTCCTTACAAAACAAGACATGCGATGGGGCGTGGCTCGGATTAGCTGACAGAAACATGATGTATGGAGTGGAGTATAACTCCACAGCAGTTTGATTTACACATTTCGGCAGTCCTGAAGTCTAAATATCTGTCACATCATGGGTGATGGCCGACAGTAAAAAATCAATTACTTACACACACACACGCGTAGTGATTTGGAGAAAAGGAAATACTTATTATACAAGCATATTTGCTTTCTCCTCAATCCTCCGATAAGGATGAGGCTTGATCTAAGGGATATGGCATTGGGCTTCAGTGCAATCCTCACCCTAGGCATGGAAAATACTTACATAGTATGTCCATGCCACTGGTCTGTCGGATGAGTCTTTAAACTGTGGTCCAGAGATGGGCCGTGGCCTATGGGATATGGCATTGGACTTTAATACCAGAGGTTGTGAGTTCAATCCTCACCCTAGGTGTGAACATAGTACATTGTATTTCCATCCCACTGGTCTGTCGGATGAGACTTGAAACCGAAGTCACGTCTCTATATGACCTTAGCTCACTTTCATTTTACACTTTAACCCATTCAACACCACAGGCCTGTATAGTGGTATTGGCAAACAGTGTATATCCAGATGAGCTGGCTCGTGACGAGCCGTCTCATCAGGATCTGCACTTTTTGCAAGTAATTTTCATACTTTTGAGAACAAAAAACACCCCTTTTCATAAATGGACTAGTCTGAAAATCATTTTCTGACAATTGGATTGATTGCTGCAAAATTAACATATCAAAACCCATTCCAGTTAATTTGGTCCTGTCTGTATATGATCTTAGTGGTTATTGCTGGGACGTTAAAACCCATTCACTTGCACTTTCAATCCTCCGATACTAATGTTTATATATGACGTGTTTATTCTCGTGAAATCAAATAGTACTGAAACTACTTGCAAGATGTGGCAATTATATTTGCGGCAAATACAATTGATGGATGGTTTAAAACATATAAACCACGCATCCATTTGATCACTAACAATTAAATCATTTTTGTTAAGAATTACGGAACATACTACATGTATTTAACCCTTAGAACAGGGGGCAACAAACGCTGTCATTTGTTAATAAAAACAAGTTCTGTCAGCACATGAGAATCGTCTCCATTGCAAACAGTTCTTGTGATCTGTCGACGAACATTTCTGTTTATAAAATTGAAATTATAAAATATACAGCAGATGAGATTTAAATCAGCAGTGAAACAAACACGTTACCACTTTCAACACTACATTTCTCTATCCTAATGTTTGCAAACAGTGTAGATCCAGATGAGTCAGCTCGTTACAATCCGACTCATCTGAATCTGCACTGTTTGTGGATGTTTTTTTAATATTTACAAACATACCCCTTTTCTCATTAATGGAATAGTCTGAAAATTAACATGGAATAGTCCATTCCAGAATAGTCCATTCCAGAATTGTCCCTTCCAGAATTGTCCATTGCAGTTTAATCGATTCCTCATTGGTCCATTCCAGATTAGTCCATTCCATATTAGTCCATTCCAGAATCGGCCATTCCAGATTAGTCCATTCCAGATTAGTCCATTCCAGATAGATAGGGGAGTTCTATGTTACAGGTGGAGTGGAATGAAATCAACGCAGCCTGGGGACAGACTGTGCTACTCCTGCACTCACTGGCGAAGAAGATGAACCTAACCTTGCAGCGGTAATCATTATACATACCCCCAGTTGCGGTAGAGCTGGAAGGCATATACAGTCGAGCCCCGCGAACGACCACCTCCCTACAATCACACACTCTCTGCTAACAGCCAATTGGCTGTTAGCAGAGAGTGTGTTATTGTAGGGAGGTGGTCGTTCGCGGAGCTTGACTGTATGTCCCAAGTGGACAATTTCCTCCATAGTTAACCTCCCTACAACAGCCAGTCTTGTGTTTTTCCATGGGTGGCTGTGAGGGGTTGCACTGTGTCCGTCCAAGTGTGTGTCTGTGCGTGTGTCCGTGTATGTGTCCGAGCGCATGAGAGGGCACTTATCAGGTATTGAGAACAGTGGGTAACTGTAAATTCCATTCATTCCCTTGCTTGTTGAGTGCTTGGAACAGTAGAAAATTTCCATATTCGGTACCCAGAAAAGAAAAGAAATAGCCAACAGGGTTCCGTTTCACTAAACTTTGTTTGACTAAAATGTTTGTAAGTGCAAAATTATCACAATAACAATGTTTTCTTGTAAACAATTATTGAATTTACATGTATTGAGCATAGGCTGCAATAAATGTAAATCCATCAATTGAAATTTCCAGACGATCCTAAATTTGCACTTAGGAACACTTTAGTCGTACAAAGTTTAGTAGGTGGTGGTCGGGCGAACGCGACATGTAAATTAACAGTATGGGTTCCTCCTTATAGTAATCAGAATTTGCCTGCTTTGACCCTCAGGTACGTTTTTATCTTTGGCTCTTTTGTTACCTGGGAGTTGAATTGGGTTATTGCCCATTATAAAAGTAGTAAGATTATTACTGATCCTACTGCTTTTGGGAGGGGCCAAGTGATTCTGGTGTGGCGAGGACCTGGCATCAGATCAGGATTATTGTGATTTCAGAGCTGAATATATAGTTTTGTTATTGTAAATATTCAGTTCTGATTTTGAGATTTCCCCCCCATTTGTACATATACTTGAACATGTGCTTGTACAGGTAATATATGGGATTTAGTATTAAACCCATTGACCCGGCCTTAAATTACCTTAGCTGTTGATAGGCCGTTAAACCCCAACAAACAAACAAACAAACAAACAAACAAAGTTTAGTGAAAAGGCCTCAGGTGCCCATCTTGCAAGGACGTCCATGTGAGAGGAGTTTGGTGGACAGTTTCCAATCTGCCACCAGAGGTATTTGTGTGCTGACGGGTCACATTTTCTTATTTCCTGTTACTGTCAATGCAATAAGCATCATGTATTGTCTAGTTTTAGGATTATTAACTTTTCATTCGCTGGCAAGTGATATTATTTTATCATGTAACAAGCTTTGTATTGGCCAAATATGTAGTGACTGATAACATAATGCCGTATCAGGCATTGACCTGATACAAGACCTGATACAACTACCCGGGTTGCAACAAATTTAAATTCTGACCATTCATTGGGCAAACGGCAGTCATGTAATATTTGACTATCATGTAGCATAAAACGTTACCAGTAGCCTATTTCACCAACATTGCAAAGTATACTTAAGTAGCAAACTATACTTTCTATTAATTTTTAGCCAGGTTTTTTTGGAAAGAAAATCCAGGCCATTGGATTTGGTGAAAGCCGGGCGGGCGGGTGGGCGGGCTCGGCGTCCACAATCAATGTTAAGTTTTCGTGTTTGAGTCCATTTCTTTGTTACTGTACCACCTAGGACCACCAAACTTTCACAGCTTCATAATCAAGGGGTGCCCACCACATATCACTATCCAACATGTTACCTTTTTTTTAACTTGACCCATTTTTTCCGCGCAGTCGACTTAGCCATTTTCAATGTTAAGTTTTCGCGTTTACAATGTTAAGTTTTCGTGTTTAAGTCCATTTCTTTGGTACTGTACCATCCAGGACCACCAAACTTTCACAGCTTCATAACCAAGGGGTGCCCACCACATACAACTACCGGTATCCAACATGTGACCATTTTGGCTGTGATAATGTAATAAATTCAGTATAATAATTCTGCATACTTTTAATAATCAAATATATGAAGTAGTTAAGTTCTATATGACATAATGCATTTCAGGAAAATAAATGATTACTCCCTCAAAGTATACTTTGCAAGTTTCATGAAATCGGCTACTGATAAATTGTATACCAGGCTAGTGTCTGCTGATATCAAGTTTATCGACAAGCCTCGGAATTCCTACACATTTCCTAGCCTTGCCTGATAAAGATGAAGAACCCTATTGGTTTTCAGTGAGTTATCTACACTCGTCGACTGGCCTCGTCTCGACGGGCGTATATGGGGACCTTCAGCACTCTTGTTTAACATATACTACTACTAGCTTGTCTTATGTATGTTTGTGATACTTATTTTGGAGGAAAATTATCAGTCTGATCAGGATCTGCATTTGTCGCCATTTCATTTATGAAACACCCGTTCTGCTTCTAATACACAAGTTATAAGGCTACAGAAGTATGCTATTTGATCAGGAGCTACACTGGTCACAAATCTCATAAGCCCCATTTCTCCAGTCACAGCCAGATTTATTGCCAATATCCACCATTTCCAGTTACCGCCTGGTGCCGTATGGCAACCACTCCTATCTGGAGTCCCTGACGGACAAATCCAAAGAGCTGCCATTATACGCGTCCGGTGGATTTAGATTTTTCTGGGATGCAAAGTAAGTATTCACATTCCCAAACCATTAGTGTTTCTACCAGGATTAACCCTTAGACCGCTACTCACAACAATTGTCATCTGCTGTTGCTTTTATATCTTGCATTATTTCTCAATAAAAACATGGTTTGACAGCACAGCACTTCAGAATCATTTCCATTGGAAATGATTCTGAAGTGCTGTCAAAACATGTTGTAAATTATTCTAAAGTGCTGTCAAAGCATGTTTTTGATGATAAAAATGGAAAATAGAAAATATACAGCAGACAACAAAAAAATAAGATAGTGGTCTAAGGGTTAAAAAGGGGGCATTGTTAACCAGAAGAAAGGGCCACAATCAGTGTGTAAACTTTTGAAAAATGGGCACACTCAGCACTGAACAATATATTTAATCTTACTTGAAATTACATAATTATAAAAAAGGTGAATGCCAGAAAAATTATTTTGAGTTTCAAATTTTGGTTGAATAATGATAATGACCTGTAATGGTGTCTAATCAAATTGTGAAAATTCTTATAAAACTAGTATGGCAAATCTCTAGCAATACAATCTAATACATAATAAGGCAAACACATCTGTGACAAACTATACTCATGGATTGAGGGAAAATGAGGGAAATAGCAGGGAATTTTTGTTTCAATATTCCGTGGCCACCGAGTGATAGTAAACCAGCCAAACCTTGTATGTTAACCCTTAGACCGCTACACACAACAATTGGAAATGATTCTGAAGTGCTGTCAAAGCATGTAAATTATGTTAAAGTGCTTTCAAAGCATGTTTTTGATGATGCAAATGTAAAATAGAAAATAAACAGCTGTCAGAGATAGCAATGTAAGGGTTAAGCCTATTTTCTCATGTTACAGGTTTGACCAGGCCATGGTGGCATTTCTAGACTGTCTGCAACAGGTAGGTGACATATACAGTGGAATCTCTCGAGGACGTTCCATACATACATTTATATATCTGTGGTCGGTTTCATCAAATAAAGTTTTTTGTAAAGTTTCCATCATCCATGTCCATAATCCTCAATATAAATTGAAGAATTATATTTGGATAATTTAAGCATGTGGACATAGGCGACACACTCCTGCCACCCTTCACACGGCATTGACTTATACACTGAATCACCACCGCGTTTTAATTAGACAAACATTTCTTTTGGTGCACAATGCCAGCAGTATAACTATTGTTTACAAACATGTGTAGTCGTTGAATCTACTTCACAGCTATGTACGACTATTACTCTCTTTATTACAGAAGTCAAATGGTATAACTTTCTTGTTTTATTATGTACCCTGAAAACAATTTCTGGTTACAGAATAATAGTCGCCACCCTGTTTGTTTGTCTGTCCATCCGTCTGTCCGAAATTTGCATTAACGTTTTTGGCTACATACTATCTCTGTTACTGCAAGTCGGATTTGCTTGAAACATTATATGCTTATTTGTCATCATCTATATTTTCATTCTATACCTCACCCATGCCGCCTCTGTGCTCGCAGTTAATGGCAAATGACTTAGAAATTTGCATTGGAAGTCGTTGAGGGGTACATCCTCCAATGGTGTTCAGAGCTCCAGATAAGTTTTGTATCTAAGGAGTATTATACCCCCATATGTCAAATTCAATGTGTATTTCACTGTATTGTTGTGTATTTTACTGTATTGTTGATTTTCTTCCTTATTAAAATAGGGAACACATGATAAAAAATAAAACAAATTTAAAAATTAACTTATTTGAGCTGCAAAAAGCAAACACTTCAACTATTAATAAATTTTCAACATTATTACACTATTTTCACTACTAAATTTGAAAATCAATGAGTATTTTCAACATTATTACACTATTTTCACTACTATTTTCAACATTACTGTCAATATTTTGTACTCCCACTTTTGATAATCAATGCATATTCAGCTAAAATAAGTGCATAAAATACGCCAATACGTACCTTGGTGTTACTGATTTTTTGTCTCTGTAGTTTAAGGAGGAGGTAGAGAAAGGTGACAGCCAGTTCTGTCTGCCATACAAGATGGAGAAAGGCAAGATAGAGGACACCAGCACCGGCACATCATACTCCATAAAGTAGGTCATATGTGACGCCACAAAAGGAAGGGCGCTTGTGGGATTTGTGACCTGTGTCGCTCCTGATCAAGTAGCACACTCCCGTAGCCTGATAACTCCCCCGTCTCCACTTCCATACCCCCCCCACCCCCCCAATACTATATATTATGAATGTACGTAGTATAGACGGACCAGATGTATTTATCTAATGTGGGTGAAGTGGGTGGACTCCTCGCAAACTTTAAACAAAACAGACCAAATGTATTATGCACCACAGTAAACGCAACAGCGTAAAAAATGTAAATAAGCAAATATGACTTGGCCAATCAAGCTGCTTACCGGTAATTGCGATTCAAGATTGCCAATAGATGGCATCTGGGCAAGATTAACGCAGGTGGTTGAACGGACTTGAAACCCATTAATCAATCACACACTGTGTTCATTATGTTCTATCACCAATCTTTCTGCTGTTTCAGAATCCAGTTCAACTCCGAAGAACAGTGGACAAAAGCCCTGAAATTCATGCTGACCAACCTGAAATGGGGACTTGCATGGGTGTCTTCGCAGTTCGCCATTAAGGGAGTATAAATGGCGAAATGCGGACTTGCGTTGGTGATGTTGACCTTCACCATTTTAAAACCCTTTGAATGCGGGAACAAATATTGTGTCGTCTGCTAGCTATTTTTATGCTCCCAGTCTCGGTACATATGGAAAGCATACAGTGTTTGGACGGTGTGTCCATGTGTCTGTCCGTCCATGGGTCCGGTTAAGAAGTCAGCGTTTCAATGACGACAAGCCAAATGTTCTTAGAACACCGGACTTCCAATCCAGAGGTTGTCGGTTTAAACCTCACCTTGGGCATCAAACTACATGTATTTGCATCTGTCGGATGAGACTTTAAACTGTGATTCCGTCTCTATATGACCTTTGCTGTTGCTGGGACATTAAACACATTCACTTTCAACCTTGTCTTACACGTCAGCAAAAACATATTTTGTCAGCACATCAGAATCCTCTCCAATGAATTTGAAAAATAATAAAAAAACAGCAGACGACAAATTTTATTCAGCAATGCAGGGGTTATTTGAGTATAAATAGACTGTGATATACAACATTCAGAACCAATCCTTGTGTACATAACATAAAACATTGGTGAACCTGTACTTACATAACTGTTTATAAAATATTGTTACACGACTGCCGTTGTTCGACACCGCTCACAGCCGTGTTCAAACGTACAGCGCGTGCTGTTAGATCATGGACAATGCTCATTCCGGGGCCAAGCCAACACTTACGTAATGCATGTGTCCCATGATGTTACTAAAACTCGCCATTACGTCGCCAGACCAGTTCACAATGGTTGCATTGAAATTTTGAAATTGATGCGGCCCCGGAATATGTATGTGTAAAATAGCTGTTTGAATGGAGCAGATTATCAAAGTATCGAAAGTACTGCATATATGCTCAAATTACCATATTGCCGTTGGAAATAGAACAATAATGTTCGAACATGTCCAGCCGTGGGTAAACATTTGCCGTGACACTATGGCCTTGGTGTTCAAACAGTTCCCTCGTGCCACAGCAAACGCTTACCCATGGCCGGACATGGTTGAATCTTATATTTCTGAACACTTTCTGAACAGTCTTAGACACACAATCAAGTTTGGTCGATTTAAAATTGAATACATAGTTGAATCTTATCGATCGATTCAAACGGTTTATGAAATATTTCGGAACACATACATATCGTTGAATCTTGCACTCAAAATCACGTTTGATTGATTCAAACCAACTGTGTGAGCTGAACAGTTTATACCTCTATGCCTACCAATCCTGATTAACCCTTTGACCGCTATCTTAATTTTTTGTCGTCTGCTGTTTATTTTCCATTTTTATCATCAAAAACATGCTTTCACAGCACTTTAGAATAATTTACAACATGCTTTGACAGCACTTTAGAATCATTTCCATTGGAAATGATTCTGAAGTGCTGTCAAACAATGTTTTTATGGAGAAATAAGGCAAGATATAAAAGCAACAGCAGACGACAATCGTTGTGTGTAGCGGTCTAAGGGTTAATCTTTGATGTTATCAGGTAACGAGCTTTGTATTGGCTGAATACATACTGATTGATAACATAATGTTGTTATGTACAACATGGTTACAACAAATTGAAAATGGCAGTTTCATTGATTTGAATGGCCTTACATGACGTTAGTGTATTGACGCAATGTAAACAAGTCTGCATTTTTTCCCATCAGTTAGCATAAAATGTTACCTGATAAATAGAATACCATGCTACTGTCTGTTGATATCTTGTACTAGTAAATGAGGCTCGGCTTGGAATTCCTACATGTTTCCTGGCCTTGTCCGATATACTTGATTATCAAAAGACACTACTCGTATTCTCTATATATGGGTAGACATGATGATCAGGATCTACACCTGCTATAATTGTTGTACGGCCACCTTTCTCAGCTCATGTACCATATAAGTGACACACCACAAGAAATACTTATAACTTTGAATGTGCAATATGTTACTGATAATAAATTATTTATATGTATTCCGTGTTTTATTCACTGTATAGATACAGATATCTGGCCATCATCCTGTATTGTTATCCCCTCGCCAATAAGCAAGAGGGGATAACTAGCGTTAGTCCATGTACGTATGCGAGTATGTACGTACCTGCGCGTGTTAGTAACACCTTTCATTTTTCAATAACTCGTGAACCCCTTCACCGATTTGATAATGTGTGGCCACAATGTGTGTCATGGGATGGTGGTTTGTTTTGTATACGACCTACGTCAGACCGCCCAAGGTCGAGGTCACTGAGGACTTGTGTTCACCTTGTTTGTAAGGCAAATGCGTTACAAGTTTGTTTTTGTTTTTTTTATTATCAAGGCTGCCAGCAAGGGGATTAGCTTAGTTATAATGATGCCCTTGTTTTAAAAGTTTATACATCAATTCTCCAAAAAAAAAAGTTTATTGCTATTCTTTAGGCTGCAAAAACCCTATCACATCTATGTACATGTATCTGAAATGAATTCTTCCCTGTCATCACGGACTGTTTCATTAACCCTTTCAACCCTAAACAAGAACTGGCATCGTTAAACGAAGCTAATCCCCTCGCTGGCAGCCTTAATAAAATAAAAAAAGTCCTCGGTGACCTTGGGCGGTCGGATGTGGGTCGTATGTCGTGGGTCGTATGTCGGACGTGGGTCGTATGTCGTATGCAAAACAAAGCAGCATCTCTGGACACACATTGTGGCCAAATATTATCAAAATCGGTGAAGCGGTTCAAGAGTTATTGAAAAATGAAGGTGTTGCTAACGTACGTACGTAAGTACGCACATGTGTACATGGACTAACTATATATCCCCTCTTGTCTATCGGCGAGGGGATAATAACTGGAATGGATTGATGTGTTAAATATACCCCCGGCATACGAAGTATGTCGAGGGGTATATAGTTTTCGTAATTCCGTCCGTCCTTCCGTCTGTTTGTCCATCCATGTTAAAGTTTTTGGTTACCCATTAGTAGTAGTAAGGGAGTCAAAATGATACCACCTACCGTGGTATCGTTTATAACCCTCTATAATACCCCCACCACCACCCCCGAAAATCAAAAAATTGGTTAGGAGGAAAATTGGGGGTCTCCCGACAGCAAATTTATGAATATTTTTTTTTGGAGAAAATAATTTTGAGAAGAGGGAGTCCCAATTATATTGGTAATTGACTTTTGAAAGTATATATTGGTGTCATAAATACATCATGTTTTTTTCACGTCCAATTGAACAGAAAAAACGAGATACCAATATTATTAGAGAAAATGGATAATACAATACAATTTGAATTGAAAATTTTTAATGACTGTTGAAGAAGTTTACAAGAATACGGGGGTTATAATCCTGTATATAAATTCTATAAAATGAGAACACTAGGCGATATCGAATATATGAAATACCAGCGTAATTTATTACGCTCCAATAAAAACGTTACATTTCCAATATTATAACCAGGCAATTATGTCAACTATACAAGAGGCAAATACGAACATTAAGACAGATAATGCGTATCGGATATGAAACTAAGGCGTATTATACAAAAAATTTAAAACCCAACGATTCGTTTACGAACGTACATTTCTACGATATCGCTTTTAAATTTATATTGTAATCACAACACCAAGCAGACGACAATGTTTCACTTACACGTGTTACACACAAATTATGTGTCCTACCTTACACGTATATTAAGTGTCCATTTTATAGAGAGATTACACGATTACGTCTTCCGATGATAAACATAAACACACTATAATATATACTACACACACGTGGGTGTGTATTACAACAACCCGCTATCGATATTCCGGAATGAAACATAAATACACTATAATATATACTACACACACCCACCCCGCTATCGATATTCCGGAAGTATTTCTTACATTTGTGATTGGTTGGCATGTTTTTTATTTTTTTATAAATTTTTTACTTTTAATAATTTACGTTATTAACCGTATATTAATATATATATAAATGAACTTGTTATATATAAAACAAATAAAAATAAACGAGTAAATATTTGGTATTGCACAACACGGTTTTAACTTCATATATGTAAAATTAACAACAATACTTTGTCTTGGGGGACGCCCCTTGACGAAAAATGAGCGCTCAGTGCTTCCGTGCACGCACTTCCAAGGTTGCCTAGACTTTCGACACTGGTTCCTAGATCAGCCGATAGATGGGGGTGTGCTGTACAGGCAGCTATTACACCCGGCTAGCCACAAGCATGACGAGTAAGACAAAGACAAGATCAGACAAGATCAGAAAAGGTGGCTAGCCGGGTGGGCCCAGAAGGGTTTTGCTGGCGTGGGTTCGAGCTAAAAAAAAAAATTCTTTTTTTTCTTTTTAAATTGTTAATAATTTTCCTAAAATTAATTAATAAATTGTTTACTGCGACAATATAATTAATTTTAATTAATTTTATAATTAAAATTAATTATTTTTTAAAAAATCACAATGGTGCTGTAACATTTCTTTCGACTTTATCTCCAAGTTTTTCCCTAAATTTATCCCAATCAGTACACTCAATCTTGGGCATGGTGGCGCGTGCCTTGATTCTTATATCATTTTTTAATTTTTCATATCTCCGCATTTCTTCCACCACGGATTCAAACACAGTGTTGATGGAGTGGTATTGACAATTGGAAGCGTTGATTCGTTCATATTTAAATTTTACAAATTTATTTCAATATATTATAGTACACAATAAGTTCAATTAACAATGAGACAATAGTGGAAGAACTCTCTGAGTCACCGATTTTCGTAACAAAGTTAATAACACTACCTTGGGAAAGTCTAATTCGATCATTACCGGCGAACGAAACAATCGTCGAACTATCTCCAGAGATTTTAGTGACTCCAACCCCCCGTTCTTCCCCATCTACTACAATATTTATCGCGGACCGCGCCCACAGGTTTACCATTAGCATTAACCGAGCAGACCGCCATTTGGATAACTTCACCTGCAGCTGTCATAGTGTATCCCCCATATTTATTACTCGCTTTTGGCACCGAACGAATATTCATAGTGCCCCTCAACCAATGGGCCCCGCTTCTCAGCCCAAACTGTTAATGACACGTTTTGGTGTTTTCATTGTTTTCACTATTCCGGCAAGCGCCCTGTTTGCGTTATATGCCTCAGTACGAATCTCATAAGAGGCCTCCTCAAGAGCTTTGGTCGCGGCTATACGATCATGTTTCAGTTTATCAGAAACTTCGGTTATTTTTCCATCTAGTTCGGTAAGTGCCGCTTCTCTGCTGAGAGAGTCCTCTAAGCGCAACGCATCATAAGCCTCCGTAATGGTCGCCTGGTGGCCTTCTAAGGCTTTATCAATACCCGACCGGGCCTCTTTTTGAAATTCGGTTATTTTTCCATCTAGTTCAGCAACCGCCGCCTCTCTGATGAGAGAGTCCTCTGAGCGCAACACCTCATAAGCCTTCGCAATGGCTACCTTGTTGTCTTCTCGGGCGGGTTTCGCAACCCCCGACCGGGCTCTTTTTGAAATTCGGTTATTTTTCAATCTAGTTCGGTAATGTGCGCTTCTCTGTTGATAGAGTCCTCTAAGAGCAACACCCTATAAGCTTCCGTAATATCCGCCTGGTGGTCTTCTCGGGCTTTCTCAATACCCGTTCGGACTCCATCAAGATCAAACCGGGTCTCTTTTTTAAATTCGGTTATTTTTCGTATATGTCAGTAAGTGCCGCTTCTCTGTTGAGAGAGTCCTCTGAGCGTAACGCCCCATAAGCCTCCGCAATGGCCTCTTTGTGGTCTTCTCGACCCCCTCAACCCCCGACCTGGTCTCTTTCAGAAATTCTGGCTATTTACCGTCTAGTTCGGTAAGTGTCGCTTCTTTACTATGAGAGTTCTCTAAGCGCAACGCATCATAAGCCTCCGCAATGGCCTCCTCAAGGTTCGACTGGTGGTCTTCTCGGACTTTATCAATACCCGACCGAGTCTCTTTTCGAAATTTGGTTATTTTTTTTTTTTTTTATCTAGTTCAGTAAGTGGCCGCTTCTCTGATGAGAGAGTCTTCTGAGCGCAACACCTCATAAGCCTTCGTAAGGTCCGCCTGGTGGTCTTCTCGTGCTTTCTCAATACCCGACGTGGCCTCTTTTCGAAAATTTATTATTTTCCCGTCTAATTCAGCAAGTGTAGCTTCTTTGCTGAGAGAGTCCTCTAAGCGCAACGCATCATAAACCGCCGTAATGTCAACCTGGCGGTCTTCTCGGCCCCGTGCAGGCACCGGGGCGGGATCAACTGATCCTGAGAATAGTGCTGCAGTAGCCATTGCTTGTCGTAAAAGGCGATTAAACTGGCTTAACGATTGGGTTCATACTTTCCGGAACCCACTATACCGGATTTGGCCCTCATGTACATTTTTGGCTTTCTTGTATGTGAGAGTTGAGTCGGGCTATGTCCCATATATAAAAGTAAGATTAGTGCTAATCCTATTACTTTTAGGGGATGGGATAAATGATGCTGGTGTGGCGAGGGCCTGGCACCAGATCAGGTTGTTCTAATTTCAGGACTGAATATATATTTTGATTGTAAATATTGAGTTCTGAAGTTGGGATTTACCCCCCTCGGACAGGTGGATACGGGACACGACCCCGTTGACCCGTCTGCGTGTAGACTCCCTGAGGCTTGTACCTCTATGTCAGAAAAGCGGACGTTAAACCATATTCACTCACTCACTCTCGGGCTTTATCAATCCCCAACCGGGCCTCTTTTCTAAATTTGGTTATTTTTTCACCTAGTTCGTTTAGTTCCGTATGCGTTTCTTCACGACTTTGTGTATTCACAGCCAGGGCATATTCTCTAAGTTGTGATAGTAGACTCTTGTGAATCTCGTCCGTGGCCCTCGATATAGTTCTATTGATTAAGGCCTTTGTTTTTTGGGTATTGTTAAAAAGTCGCCCTCTGTCGGGATGAATCCCCCTTCTGCCGGTTCCAAATTATTTGAATTTGTCACCCAATCGGAAGAACTACCTGGTCCGTATATACTCATTTTCAATAATGTTGATAATATATATATTACGAACATGCTTTCTTTAATTCTAAATAATTTTCTTAAAATTAATTAATTTGAAATTTCTAGGACGACCGAAATCGGGTAATCGTTCTTCAACTCTCGCCCTTTATCATCGAGAATAGAAATCTTCAACTCGTGGATGTGTCCCGATTCCAAAACTTTCATCTCTGGGTGTGGGAAGTCTAAGGTCAGGGTCTCACCATAGAAACAGTCGCTGGCGGGCACGGTTTTCAGTAATATGCTGGGAGTGCCGTCTACCGTGTTGTACGATGTGTTCACCCGATCCAGGTGCACCCCGAGAGTTTTCATGACGGCGAAGTTCACCGGGGTCGTGCCGACATGCTCGCCAGGATGAAACACTCCGTCATCGTTGTAAGGGTATGTTATTTTAAATCCTAACAGTGAGCCCAACCCCGGTGAGATCCTTAAACGCCTATGAACGGTCAATGTCGTGAGCCCCGTGGCTTTCGAGATTGCGAGAGTGACTACACCAGGAATCTTCTCCGCGACAAAAGCTTGGAGATCTCCGAAACTCCAAAGACCCTGAGGTACTATAACCTTTGGTGGACTTATGACTCTATTTACGTCTATTCTATGTGGCAGTTCGTAGTGGGGTTCTGATGCGAAAAACATCGACGTCCTCGACTTCTGTGTGAAAAACTCGAGCGTTTCAACGCTTTTTCCACCCGAACGTGAATGAATGATTGATCTAAGGCCTACCCGGCGTTGTCCGCAGCAGTTTGTCTATTAATTTTTGAAGTTCACAACTCCCTTTTTGAACATTAGTGATAGTAGCAAACATAATAATATCTTTCAATGGATACAAAAGCATTTAGCTTTAACTCTAATGCAAAGTACGCGGTCGGAGGTAAATACACGCAAAAAGACGTTGTTAACCTTGTACACAACCGTAACCGTAACGGTTAGAGGACAGTGGATTTGCCACCAATTTCCCTAACACGTTTGAGAAATATAGGATGCCCAAGATTACTACGATGGAGGCGGTAAACGGGTGGAAAGCCACACCGATGCAGTTTTGGCAGAACCAGCTAAATTTTGCTGTATGGTGCGCAACAGCCGGGTGTTGAGTTTCACATAAAGACCATCTAACATCCAAGAATATCATGCTCCGAAGTGTCTACAACTTTCACACGTATTATACTATTAGGAGGATTCTCAAAGAACTAGGTATTTCTCTACCTCAAGACGACGCCTGGGATCCCATTTCCAACGCATACGACCGTATGGCGTTTGAAAGATTGTGTAACGAATTTAACGTTTCAAAAGACGCGGACTGGAGACAGAAAGCATTTCCTACCACCACCGGCCTCGGGACGTTCTCATTCGGGGCCAGTCCGGGAATTGGACGCAGACTGATTTTAGACACGATTACTCCGGTGACCACATCGTCAGTCGGAACGCCGGGAATTTTGACCCCGCGACTATGACTTTCGGGCCAGAAGTGTCTGGAGTCGGCACTGTGGCTGTTTTCTTGTAAAATGTTACCTCCGAAACTGGCTCACGTCGATTACATACAGCAGGCTGCTGAGGTTCAGAACGCGTGGACCACATTTATGTTAGATAAGGGTCTAGGGTTCACGCAGGCCGGGTTACTCGCGTCAACGAATCTATTCGCACGTACGTCTGGGCCATCCTCGGCGCACAGAAGCAAACTCGCAGTTCTATACTGGGCACGGGACGGCATTTCTTTGATGCACAAAAACAGTTCTTGGCACTTGTCGAGGACGCCATCTCAGCTAAGGTGGACCTGGAGAAGGCGATCCAGAATTATCAAGACGTTTTGCAGACTGCCAGCACCCCAGTGGACTATGTATTTGGAATAGGTCTTTATATGGCGCCGAGCAATATGATACTACGAGGCGACCCGGTTGATGGTTACAATAATCAGATCGTAATCGCCACCGCCAATCAAAAAATCGGTCACAACGGTAACGTGAACACGGATATCATCAAGCGCACCCCCAACACGATCGGGTTCAACAGTGTTGAGGGAACCGATTTCATAAAACGACCAAAACACAAAATGGATACACATCCCTCAACACAATCGAACCCAGTACCCCCAATTAGTAAATTGGATGCACATCGAGTTCCATCAACAGACCAATCGCGATTGGAGAAACACCAATCAATCACAGATTGGGTGAAATTGGAAGCACAACACACGAGGAGGAGAAATTAGGGCTCGTCGTCGCCCTCGTGGCGAATCGGATTATTTGCGCTTTGGTTTAGGAACTCTCTGGCGAAGAATAGTAGGAGACCGGCGATTGCCACGATTAAAGCCCAAGTATTTTTGGCTAGCCATCCGGCCGTTTTTGATAATATAGATAGCAAGTAAGAAAACGATACTTCCGATCAGTCCAGGTAGTGCGGCAGCCGCCTTTTCGGCTAATTTAGCCAGGAGACTGGCGAGGGCTGTTTGTTTTTTTTAGTTGTTTTTTTACCCACTCCTTGGCTCCGCCTGATGGCGCGGGTGCTGGTGCGGGTGCTGGTGCTGGCGCGGGTGGTGGCGCCGCTCCACCAGTGAAAGCTAGAACTATGGTCGATATAGTCATGCTGATAGCAACGAGGATGCTTGCTATCGTGATGCCCTGTTCTCTGAATAGAGTGCGAAGACGCTCACCGATTGTCGTACGCTCACCGAGTATCGTCTCCTCGCGCGAGGACCCCTCGAGATTGTTTCACGGATCCGACTTATTTGGGTGCGGTAGTGTCTCACGGTTAGTCGAGGCAGCCTCCAAACGAGCTGCTCTTTCATCCCGCAACGACCGCAAGCGTTTGTTGATCCGCTCGGTAGATTCTCTATCACCACCAGCTTCCTCCAGTTTTCTTCTTTCTCTAGCGCGATATGTTCATCCAGCGACGAGAGTTTGGCGAGGTTAAGGACCAGTTACGCCCCGGACCATTTGTAGAGCCTTATCGAGGCCCCGGAGTTCGCGAAGAGGTAACGGTGGGTCATCGTTGAGTATTTCCCCCAACCCCCCTTGCGATTGGACGCTGAACGTGGTCTCCATCGTGTTAATAGCGTCGGTGGCTACTCGAGGGACATCGCTGAGCGCGACCGTTTCTAATCGCGGAGGCCGTTTTCGCCATCGTTTCGTCGGTAGACTGTAGGCCTCTACAGCGCGGG
>CM055272.1:69634607-69868388 GCA_029237695.1 Conchocele bisecta | reverse complement strand
TTGCTAATTTTCTTAATTTTTTTTCAAAATTATTAAATAAATCATTAGAGAGGTTCTGTATGTATTCCGTCTGGTAACACACGTCTTTTATCGTAGTATGCCGAGAGTCCTATTTTTGTTGACAGTACGTTTTCATAACACCGTCTTTCATTTTTAAATCCCCTATTTTGTGCTACATCTATAATGTGTTTTCCATCTTCTGTAGTTTCGGTTAGTACTCGTTTATATCTATCCCAATTTAAATTGTTAGTTCTCTTGGACATTCCTTTCGCAGAGTTTTTATTAATAGAATTAAATTTTTCTACAAAATAATCACTTACTAGATAACGCTATCGCCCTATCTCCGCTAAATTCCATTTTGAAAAGTCCGGGCTCTCTTTCGCTCCATTTATCCCAAGCCAACCATTTCTTTTTTCTTTTTCAAATTTTTCAAACCCGTCTAGTAAGTTAGGTCTAATCAATTCCTCTATCGTTTTTCCACTAACTCCTATATACATACTATCCGTATCCATCTGTATTAATTCAAAGTCTTCTCTTTTTACGTATTTGTCAAGAAATTCGTAGTAAAATTCCAACATTCTCAATTTAGCTGAGTTGATAAACCGCTATTCCACAATGGAATGGTCTCTTTACCGCACACCTGGGTTTTCTTGAAGATATTTCGTACGCATCTCCTATCTCTTCCAAATCATCAAAATACGCGGATCTTAATGCTTTGTCAACACAGGTTTCGTTTTGTGTATATGTCGTATTTAAATGTCTCTCCGTTGCCTCTATCATTTTTCCACAACACGAGTTTCCTAATAATTTCATTATGTCGGCTACTGATTTCTTATTTGGTTCTACATCACCCGTTCGTCTTGCGGCTGTAACTTCTTTTGCGAACCATTCGAATGGTTTTCCGCTAATATAATCTATAACACGATGAACTCCAGTTATTTCTAGGCCGTGTTTTAAATACCATTTCACAGTGGCGCGTACAGCATACTTTAGTGGCTGTCATAGATCCCACCAATTTTTTTCAATTCTCCTCTTGTTCGGCCAGTATCTTTTAAATATTTTAACATGTGTGTGGGAACTTCTCTGTTTATAAATATTGGGGACATTTCAGAAAACTTATCTTTTAAGTTGTGTGGAACTTCTATATCCACCTCCGCAAACCCAAACCAGTCTCCGGATAAAACTCTTTTACAAAACTTTTAATAAATTTATTTAGGGTTATGTTGGGTATCTATATGGTGTATAGTTTCTCTCCACACGGCATCTCTTTATTTAACGTAGATATAAATATAACGCGTTTGCGTCGTACCCCAAAACAGCCTTGCACGGTTTGGAACCCACTCTAATATTTGAAACACCAGCTTCTGCATATCGTGTAAATACTATTGATGGACCGCCAACTAGAGCGTCCTTCATCATTTCGTATGTTTCTTCTTGCATGGTTGCATATGAGCATCCTCCGGTATAATCGTCTTTGAAGAGTTTTTTTGTTCTTTAATGGTTCCTCTCAATAAATATTGTATAGCTACTCCAGGTAGTGTTTACCGCATCTTTGAAAATATCCACACCTCTGTGTTTATAAAATTCACACATTTTTTCCACCGCTTCTAGGAACGGTGCTACATCTAAATCGTTATAATATTTCAAACCAATCTCTGAAAGTTTTTCATATTATTTTCTTCGAAAATTCTACGACATTTACTTAATTCTGTTTCATCTATTAACATTTTCCCAGATAGTTTTGGAATACCAATTCTCTATATCCGGTAGTCCTGGGTAATCCAGTTTGTCTGGAGAATCGAACCACTCATAAGGAAAGAAAGATTTCTGTCCTTTGCATTCGTAGGCTTTTATCCAACTATCGTAACTTACACCGGGTCCTAGATAAAGTATTACATCAAGAAATCTAAACTCTGGAGTAAATAGAAATATTGTTGCGTTTGCACGTTTTTCCGACCATTACTTTCTTTGTTGTTGATGCCAGTTCGCCTACTAGGTATTTCTTTATTAAGTTTATATCGAGCTTACTGCTGTTAAAACCTATAACCGGTACTTGCTCTATCCACTGTTCGATCTTGGCGATTTGGTTTTTACGAAAATGTTCTGTATTAAACCCATATCTTGACCACACTTCTTCTCTTATAGCTTTTCCCCTGACTTTCAAATCTTCTACGAATTTTTCTATAAGTTTTGCGGATCTTTATCACAAATATGAGTTACTGTTCCTGAGAAATTATCTCCTATACTAACGCTTACCGGAACGTGCTCGGCTTCGTACTCTAGATTATTACCGAGAGTTTCAAATTCTGGGTTGAGATATGCTCAAAATCGTATACTATCTGATATGGATAAAGAGTAGTGTCGCAACCGATCTTATGTCTTTACCAGTTCTTTGAAATTCGCATTCCCACATAACTACTAGGTTGAATTCTTTGCTTCTTCTAATAAGTGTATCTCTTCTCATAGTGGATGCGCGTTCTTCTTTTCTATGTTTTGCATGAATCTCACACCCGTGCCAGTAACAGCCGTGATATTGATATACGGTATTGGTTTCTGGACAGATCCATCTACTGGAGCTCCTAAAATCCATCTTTCACCCCCGTGTCCACACTGTTCGTGGTGAATGTGAATTCCCTCGCGCTTTTCCACAGAGTACATCCAATCGATCGCCCATAACTGTTAGAACTTTTTGGGTAGAACGCTTTCTCGAACGACGAACGCGGGCGCTCTATAATTACATCACATACTACTTTTGTCTCACCTTTCATACATTTTGGTCCGTGTCTCTTCATATTACTCGCTTTCGTGAATTTCTGCTTGCAATTATCGCAGGCGTAAATTTTAGATAGGTTTTTAAGGTTTTTTATCAGAAATGCGTGATTATTAAACAGTCCTATTGTCATTGGTTTATTACCTATTGCCTTATAGTGCGCTGGTACCTTTTTCAACCACCATATATTACATTCGGTGGGTTGATATACTTCTATACCGATTTTAAAAAACTCTTCAACCTTTTTCAGATCTGAAAAAGGAATTGGTGAAACCACATTACTACCAAAATATTGCTTACTAAGTTCTTTCGCATTTTCTGTACATCTGTCGGGTCTTTTATCTGTCTATGCATAGCTAGACACCTGAACAGACAAAGGTCGTCATTATACTTATCTAAAGAATACATACCTTTTTTATTCTTCAGCCATTCTGGAAGTTCTCCTCCTGCCGCTTCTTTGGATTGTAGTCCCAAATCTATTCCCCTTCTACTACCCTGTATTAGCTTTACGAAAACCTCTACCCATCTTACAAACTTCCACTTTGTATTCGGTCTGTCTATTTTATCGGACATTATTCGTGTTTGCTCCTTATCTGACAGCCATTTTTTAACGGTTTTCATTGATGATAGTGGTTCGCTACCACCAAGATTTTTGTGCATTATTATAGTTACAGGTTTTTCCATTTTTAATTTCCTCCATATGTTTCTAGCTTGTAAGAATATGAATAACTCAAATAAAAATTGGTTGTTAGATACGGAGCGAGTTTATCGGACATGCGTTCGACTCGTTAATGTTAATGTTTTTACGAAAGGATAATAACTACCCGTCTTCCATTTTCTACCTTTTCCAATGTTTTCATCGTGAGCCCCCAATATTTCTTCACCTTTTTCCACTATCGCGCGAACGAGATCTCTTTTATTTTGTATTGGGCCACCTGTGTGTCTAATTTGGGACAAATTATTGGTGCTTGAAGGTTTTATTATCACTAGCCCTTAACTCCGCTACTACTTTCTTTTTGAATTCTGTTACCAACTTCATCCGCTAGTGAGAGGTTTGTAAATGCCCCTCTTTTATAGGCGCGGGTAAACGCTTCATAAAACGCCTCATTCTTTGTGGCATTTATCAGCTTTGTCAACCCCCTAACTCTCAACCGTGTACTATAAGTAATCCCTAGAGATTCGGCTTCTCTTCTCAAACTTTCTATTTCTGCTCTAGTTTCTGGCGTTATCATATTTTCTGTATTATACTTTTGTATATATACTTTTGTATAACCTATAAAATTTATCTGTTCAATTGGACGTCAAAAATTTACATAATGTTTTTTTTACATCCAATTGAACAGATAAATTTTATATACATATATAATGGAGTGTGAGACTTGTTGTAAGACGTTTACGTGTAAAGACTATCTACGAAGGCATCTAGCGAGACGTAGAAAGTTTCCTTGTGTCCCCCCACAATTTCAATGCCCTAGATGCCCTTGTAAATTCGTTAGTGCCCAAACTCTTTGTAGACATAAGCAACTACGCTGTCAGGTGGCTAAAGGTGAACGTGGTAGACTAGAGCTGGTAGAATTAGTTGCTGATCTGCGAAATAAATTAGCTATATCGGAGAAGAAAAATGAGGAATATAAACTATTGTACTTGCATGAATGATTTCGACTTTTTTCAAAAGTCAATTACCAATATAATTGGGACTCCCTCTTCTAAAAATTATTTTCTCCAAAAATTCATAAATTTGCTGTCGGGAGACCCAATTTTCCTCGTTAACCAATTTTTTGATTTTCGGGGGTGGTGGGGGTATTATAGAGGGTTATAAACGATACCACGGTAGGTGGTATCATTTTGACTCCCTTACTACTACTCCATTATCTCTGCAACGGTATGTCGGATTGACTTCAAACTTCATGTACTTCCTTATCAACATCCATATTTTCATTCCATACCACAGCCATGCGGCCTTCATGTCCAAGGTCGAGGTAAAATTTGCATTAAAGTTTTTTGAAATATTTGAGTTAAAGTTTTTATTTGTCGGTCCAGGCGGCGGCCGGGGTATACGCGAGCCCCTCAGTTTCTCTAGTTTAAGAATCAATCCTATTGTCACAAAATTATTTTCAGACTAGTTCATTATTAAACTGTTTGCAAGCACTGCTAAAGAGGTCTGTAGTGTTGAAAGGGTTAATCAGCGGTAATTTAAAAAACAAGAGGACCATGATGGCCCTAATTCGCTCACCTGACTCCATGAACACCAGAGGAGAATGTGACATTGAGTTCATGTGTTTTAAAAAAATTGTGCTATTGTTAGATGGCGGTCATCTTGGATTAAGCGAGGACTCATTTTACCAAATCTGAAAATGCTTCTGAAAAATCTCGAATAAATGGACCTTTTGGCGGCCATCATGGATGACATAATCATCCGATTCCGACAAATATTGCCCCAGAGCAATCGCCTCATTGATACCTTCAATTTGATATATGACATGAGCATATTTGGTAAAAAATAAAATTTGACCCAACGAGCCACGCCCATTTTTGACCCCGGGTCACCATTTTAACACTCTAACATTCTACGTCGATCATTCCTACAAAGTTTCGTCGAAATCCGGCTGGCGGTTCATGAGAAGAAGATTTTGTAAGAATTTGTGCTGTTTTTAGACGGCGGCCATCTTGGATTAGCGACGACCTCCGTTTTATCAAATCTGAAAAGGCTTCACCCATGGACCATAACTGTGAAGTTTGGCCACCATGGGCCAAGTGATTTGTGTGAAGAAGAATTTTGAAATCTCTAATAAAAGAACGACCTTTTGGCGGCCATCTTGGATGACAAGACCATCCAATTTTTACAAAAAATGTACCAGAGCAATCGCCTCTTTGATACCTTCGATTTGATATGGACAGGACCATATTCGGTCAAAAATAAAATTTGACCCCATGGGCCACGCCCATTTTTGACCCCGAGGTCACCATTTTAACAACTTTGAAAGTGCATTGTACATCGATCATTCCTACCAAGTTTCGTCGAAATCCGGCTGGCGGTTCATGAGAAGAAGATTTTTTAAGAATTTCTGCTATTTTTAGATGGCGGCCATCTTGGATAAGCGACCACCTCCGTTTTAACAAATCTGAAAAGGCTTCACCCATGGACCATAACTGTGAAGTTTGGCTACCATGGGCCAAGCGGTTCATGTGAAGAAGAATTTTGAAATCTCTAATAAAAGAAACGACCGTTTGACCTTTCGGTGGCCATCTTGGATGACATAACCATCCAATTTCGACAAATAATGCACCAGAGTGATCACCTCGTTGATACCTTCGATTTGATATACGACATGACCATATTCGGTCAAAAATAAAATTTGACCCCACGGGCCACGCCCATTTTTGACCCCGGGGTCACCATTTTAACAAGTTTGAAAGAGCTTTGTACATCGATAATTCCTACCAAGTTTTGTCGAAATCCGGTTGGCGGTTCTTGAGAAGATTTTTGAAGAATTTATGCTATTTTTAGACGGCGGCCATCTTGGATTACGTAATGACGTCATTTTAACAATTTTGTAATCCCCCTACCTAAGGACCATGCCCATGAAGTTTAGTGACTATAGGCCCAATGGTTACCGAGGAGAAGACATTTGAAAATGACGACGGACGACGGACACATTGTGGTAACAAACAATAGCTCACATGAGCTTCGCTCAGGTGAGCTAAACAAGAGGCCCAAATGGGCCTGTATCGCTCACCTAAAAGCCTCCATAGTGGTCATCTTGATTTCACAAAGACTCTTCACTTACAACTTCAAATGTTCCACAGAATTTGTTGGTACCTTCTGATCTAACATATATTGCGAATGTGCATGTGATTTACTGCTATACCTTCGATTTGATATATAAAATGACCATATTCGGTCAAAAATAAAATTTGACCCCTATTTGACCCCTTGGGCCATGACCATTTTTTGACCCAGAGGCCACCATATGAACAAATCTGAATCAGCGTTAACTATCCATCATTCATACAAAGTTTCGTCGAAATCAGCCTGGCGGTTTGTGAGATTTTTTTTTGACAATTTGACCTACTTTTCAACGGCGGACATCTTGGATTTGGTGATGACCTCCATTTTAACAAAAATGGACAGGCTTCACCCACAGACCATTACAGTTAAGTTTGGCCAATATCGGCCAAGCAGTTCACAAGAAGAATACGTTTGAAATCTTTAGTAAAAGAACAACTTTTTTACCTTTCGGTGGCCATCTTGGATGACAAAATCATCTGATTTAGACAAAAAATGGTCCAGAGTGATCAACTAGTCGATACCTTCGATTTGATATATGACCATATTCGGGCAAAAATATAATTTGGCCCCTAGTTGACCCCTCGGGCCACGCCCATTTTTGACCCAGGGGCCACCATATGAACAAATCTGAAACAGCGCTAACTATCGATCATTCATACCCAGTATCGTCGAAATCGGCCTGGCGGTTCGTGAGAAGAAGATTTTTTAAGAATTTGACCTACTTTTCCATGGCGGCCATCTTGGATTGTCGATGACCTCCATTTTAACAAATCTGAAATGGCATCACCCATATATCATCCCTGTGAAGTTTGACCAATATCGGCTTGGCAGTTCGGGAGAAGAAGATGATTGAAAATGTTCACGGACGGACGGACGCCGGACGCCGGACGACGGACACTTTGCCATAACAATAGCTCACCTGAGCAAAGCTCAGGTGAGCTAAAAAGAGAAACTGCAAACATTCAGATCTTTACGACACAGCTCATTACGCGCCAACTCATCTGGATCTTCTGTTTGTAAACTTACAAGTAGTGTTGAAAGGGTTCAAAATAATAAAAAAATATTTATATGAATCTGCAAAGGGTTTATAACAACAAATCAGACTAGAACGTCTCGGCAATAACTTTATTCAAGCAGTGATCACAGCAGCCGAATGGAATGGATGTCCGTGGCACATTAGCATGGGAGTAAAAGACCAAATCAAAGCAACTGAAACGTGTCCAACTACAAACAATATTACATTTCAACCTTTGCACTAGATGCCCCATTACGGCAGTCTTGTTTAACCCTTTCATGGTGAGTTTTCACCCCTACATATTGGACATAGTGTTTCAGCGCTAATTTTTGGACCATTCCATGTATGAGAGAATGCTGATTTTTGTTTTAGCATTGAACAATACTGACAAATACTGCAAATCCTGGTGAGATGGCTCACTATGAGCCGCTTCATCTGGATCTACATTTAACCCTTTAACCCCTAAGTAACTGAAATGGATTTTGATACGTCAATTTTCCAACCAATCCAATCATCACAAAATGATTATCAGACTAGTCCATTTTTGAAAAGGGGGTGTTTTTTATCTCAAAAATATGAAAATTAATTGCAAAAAGTGCAGATCCTGATGAGACTGTTCGTCACGAGCCGGCTCATCTGGATCTACACTGTTTGCCAATACCACTATTGAGGCCTGTGTGTAGGTTGAAAGGGATGATTTGATGAGTTTCAGTGTCACCACTGGTGATAGATGTATGTTCGTGATTACAAAGCACACACAGCTTGGAGTGCCCATACTTGAATTACAATGAAACCTCGCTATATTAAACACCCTGCAGATATCAATGGCAAGGCAGCTATCAATAATCGAGTGTTGGTTAACCCTTACAATGCTGAATTAATTTGTTTCTGCTGAATATTTTTATTTTTTTCATTTTTCTCATTAAAATCTTGGTTTGGCAGCACTTTAGAATCATTTCCAATGGAAATGTGGAAATGATTCTAAAATGCTGCCAAACCATGTTTTTACTGAGAGAAAAGACAAAATATGAATTAACAGCAGACGACTACTTTCGGTTCCCGCATTCTAAGGGTTAACAAGTAGTTGTCAAGTTCCATACAATTGTGGTACCTTTGGGGAGGAGGGAGGGGACAACCTCTCCAGGCCGAGCCAAACCCACCTACCACCACGCATGTGCACATAAAGTTTAAGCAAAACACATCATCACAGCCCATCTTTTTATCTCCTTGCCTATAGGCAAAAGGTCTTTTTTGTTTGTTGGCATTTTAAAGGCCTATCAACAGCTAAGGCCGGGGTGGGGGTGGGGGTGGGGGAGGGGGATCCCAAAATCAGAACTGAATATTTACAATAAAAATCTATATATTCAGCCCTGAAATCAGAATAATCCTGATCTGATGCCAGGTGCTTTGCTTTGCATACGACTCGCGTCCGACAAAATATGGTCACGGTCACCGAGGACTTATGTTGACCTTGTTTGTAAGGCAAATGCGTTACATCTTTTTTTGTTATTCAAAATCTTATTTAGCCACAAAGTGTGTCTAGGAATGGTGGTTTGTTTTGCATACGACGCATGTCCGACCACCCAAGGTCAAGGTCATTGAGGACTTTGTTCACTTTGTATGTAAGGCAAATGCATTAAAGATTAGTTTGTTTGTTCCCTTTGCCTGGCCTAACATGACTGTTGCTGTTGATAGGCCGTTAAACACCAATAAACAAAGAAACAAATAAAACATCACCAATGGTAAAGTTGCTATAACACTCTCACAATACCTTCAGACTAGTAAAACAAATCTGTTTCACGAATACTGCCCAAATTTTACGGATATATGCACGATGCGAAAACACTTTTTTTTTTATAATAAAATTTTAACATGGGGACAAGAGCTGTAGGAGTCGAAATAAATAAATTGTAATGGACTCTGGCTAGATAGTTTGGAAATGACCTAAGAACAAACATTTCCTCTTGTTAAATCCCCACAGACACAGAGTGAAAATGTCCATGGGGATTCAACATGGGGAAATTGTTGTTTAGCAATAAAATCAATTTTGGACCAAAAATTTCATGAAATAAAAAGAAGGCTCATTCTTTAATTTTAATGAAATTTAATATTATCAAAAAAATATTGTTTTTGCATTGTTTTTTGCATCATACATGCATAGCCGTAAAATTTGGGCAGGTTTTCATGAAACAGAGAGTAGGGATGTTCATACAGTTTGATGCCTTGTATTTTTGCATTTGTGGAATTTAAATTGTTTCATACATGCACTGTATTGTAGGCTGGCATGCATGTAACAAACATTTGTCCAAATTCATTTCATGTTACGCCATCAAAATCATCTTCATTTATTTGTTATGGTAACTGAATCAGACACATACGTAGCACTTCAGAATCAACACATGTAAATAATCATAATATTTTGTTTGACCAATTAACTGTATCAGATGGAGTCAATGTTTATGAGGCATTAATAATTGATGTCATTTGAATATCCAAAGGTAAAATATTGGCATAAAATGTGGAACGCTTAGCTCAAGAAACAAAATAATTTCATGAGTGATATTTGGTTTCAAAGTGACTTTGTCTACTGGGCAGCAGAGCGCTAGGACATTTTGTCGCGGCAGGAATGAATGAATGAATATTTAGTATGTAGAGTGTTAGGGCATTGTGTGTCATGGCTGGAATGAATATTCAGTACGTAGAGCGTTAGGACATTGTATGTCAGAGCAGGAATGAATATTCAGTATGTAGAGCTTTAGGACATTGTGTGTCAGAGCAGGAATGAATATTCAGTATGTAGAGCGTTAGGACATTGTGTGTCAGAGCAGGAATGAATAGGACATTGTTAGGACATTGTGTGTCGCGGAAGGAATGAATATTCATTATGTAGAGTGTTAGGACATTGTGTGTCGCGGCAGGAATGAATATTCAGTATGTAGAGTGTTAGGACATTGTGTGTCGTGGCAGGAAGGAATATTCAATATGTACAGTGATAGGACATTGTGTGTCACGGCAGGAATGAATATTCAGTACATAGAGTCTTAGGACATTATGTGTCGCGGCAGGAAGGAATATTCAATATGTACAGTGTTAGGACATTGTGTGTAGTGTTAGGACATTGTGTGTCGCGGCAGGAAGGAATATTCAATATGTACAGTGTTAGGACATTGTGTGTAGTGTTAGGACATTGTGTGTCGCGGCAGGAAGGAATATTCACTATGTACAGTGTTAGGACATTGTGTGTAGTGTTAGGACATTGTGTGTCACGGCAGGAATTAATATTAAGTATGTAGTCTTAGGAAATTGTGTCGCAATAAATATTCATATTAGAACGTTGGAGAGAATAATTCAATATGTAGGAGCTTAGACAGAGTACAGTTGGCAGGAATGAATATTCAGTACGTAGAGCATTAGGACATTGTGTGTTGTGGCAGGAATGAATATTCAGTACGTAGAGCGTTAGGACATTGTGTGTCGAGGCAGGAATGAATATTCAGTACGTAGAGCGTTAGGACATTGTGTGTCAGAGCAGGAATGAATATTCAGTATGCAGTGTTAGGACATTGTGTGTCGCGGCAGGAATGAATATTCAGTACGTAGTGTTAGGACATTGTGTGTCGCGGCAGGAATGAATATTCAGTATGTAGAGCGTTAGGACATTGTGTGTCGCGGCAGGAATGAATATTCAGTACGTAGTGTTAGGACAGTGTGTGCCGCGGCAGGAATTAATATTCAGTACGTAGTGTTAGGACATTGTGTGTCGCGGCAGGAATGAATATTCAGTATGTAGAGTGTTAGGACATTGTGTGTCAGAGCAGGAATGAATATTCAGTATGCAGTGTTAGGACATTGTGTGTCGCGGCAGGAATGAATATTCAGTACGTAGTGTTAGGACAGTGTGTGTCGCGGCAGGAATGAATATTCAGTACGTAGTGTTAGGACATTGTGTGTCGCGGCAGGAATGAATATTCAGTATGTAGAGCGTTAGGACATTGTGTGTCGCGGCAGGAATGAATATTCAGTACGTAGTGTTAGGACAGTGTGTGCCGCGGCAGGAATGAATATTCAGTACGTAGTGTTAGGACTTGTGTGTCGCGGAGGAATGAATATTCGTATGTAGAGCGTTAGGACATTGTGTGTCGCGGCAAGGAATGAATATTCAGTACGTAGAGCGTAGGACATTGTGTGTAGTGGCATTGGTGAATCATTGGCAGTACGTAGTGTTAGGACATTGTGTGTATGTTAGGACATTGTGTGCTAGTGTGTAGGACATTGTGTGTCGAGGCAGGATGAATTATTCAATATGTAGTGTAGGACATTGTGTGTACGGCAGGTGAATATTCAGTATGTAGACTTGTGTGTCGCGGCAGGAATGAATATTCAGTATGTAGAGTGTACCATTGTGTGTCGCGGCAGGAATGAATATTCAGTAGTCGTGTTAGGCAGTGTGTGCGCGGCAGGAATGAATCAGTTAGTAGTGTTAGGACATGTGTGTCGCGGCAGGAATGGAATATTCCAGTATGTAGGAGTGGACATTGTGAGTCGCGCAGGAATGAATATTCAGTTCGTAGTGTTAGGACTGTGTGAGTGTAGACATTGTGTGTAGGTAAGACATTGTGTGTCGGGCAGGAATGAATATTCATATGTAGTGTAGGACATTGTGTGTAGTGTTAGGACAATTGTGTGTCGAGGCAGGAATGAATATTCAATATGTAGTGTTAGGACATTGTGTGTCGCGGAGGAATGAATATTCAGTAAGTAGGCTTGGACATTGTGTCGAGGCAGGAAGGATATTCAAATGTAGAGTTAGGACATTGTGTACGGCAGATGAATATTCAGTATAGTCTTGGACATTGTGTGGAGCGGAAGGATATTAAATTATGTAGAGCTTAGGACAGTGTGTATCACGGCAGGAACAGAATATTCAGTACGTAGAGCATTAGGACATTGTGTGTCGCGGCAGGAATGAATATTCAGTATGTAGTCTTAGGACATTGTGTGTCGAGGCAGGAAGGAATATTCAATATGTAGAGCGTTAGGACAGTGTCTGTCACGGCAGGAACGAATATTCAGTACGTAGAGCATTAGGACATTGTGTGTTGTGGCAGGAATGAATATTCAGTACGTAAAGCGTTAGGACATTGTGTGTCGCGGCAGCAATGAATATTCAGTATGTACAGCGTTAGGACATTGTGTGTCGAGGCAGGAATGAATATTCATTACGTAAAGCGTTAGGACATTGTGTGTCAGAGCAGGAATGAATATTCAGTATGTAGAGTGTTAGGACATTGTGTGTCGCGGCAGGAATGAATATTCAGTACGTAGAGCATTAGGACATTGTGTGTCGCGGCAGGAATGAATATTCAGTACGTAGTGTTTGGACATTGTGTGTCGCGGCAGGAATGAATATTCAGTACGTAGTGTTAGGACATTGTGTGTCACGGCAGGAATGAATATTCAGTATGTAGAGCATTAGGACATTGTGTGTCGCGGAAGGAATTAATATTCATTATGTAGAATGTTAGGACATTGTGTGGTGCGGCAGGAATGAATATTCAGTATGTACAGTGTTAGGACATTGTGTGTCGCGGCAGGAATGAATATTCAGTACGTAGTGTTAGGACATTGTGTGTCGCGGCAGGAATGAATATTCAGTACATAGTGTTAGGACATTGTGTGTCGTGGCAGGAATGAATATTCAGTATGTAGTCTTAGGACATTGTGTGTCGAGGCAGGAAGGAATATTCAATATGTAGAGCGTTAGGACAGTGTGTGTCGCGGCAGGAATGAATATTCAGTACGTAGAGCATTAGGACATTGTGTGTTGTGGCAGGAATGAATATTCAGTACGTAAAGCGTTAGGACATTGTGTGTCGCTGCAGCAATGAATATTCAGTACGTAGAGCGTTAGGACATTGTGCGTCGCGGCAGGAATGAATATTCAGTACGTAGAGTCTTAGGACATTGTGTGTCGTGGCAGGAAGGAATATTCAATATGTACAGTGTTAGGACAGTGTGTGTCGCGGCAGGAATGAATATTCAGTACGTAGAGCATTAGGACATTGTGTGTTGTGGCAGGAATGAATATTCAATATTTAGTGTTAGGACATTGTGTGTAGCGGCAGGAACGAATATTCAGTATGTACAGTGTTAGGACACTGTGTGTCATGGCAGGAATGAATATTCAGTACGTAGAGTCTTAGGACATTGTGTGTCGCGGCAGGAAGGAATATTCAATATGTACAGTGTTAGGAGGACAGTGTGTGTCGCGGCAGGAATGAATATTCAGTACGTAGAGCATTAGGACATTGTGTGTTGTGGCACAAATGAATATTCAGTACGTAAGGGTTAGGACATTGTGTGTCGCGGCAGGAATGGATATTCGGTACGTAGAGCATTAGGACATTGTGTGTTGTGGCACGAATGAATATTCAGTACGTAAAGTGTTAGGACATTGTGTGTCGCGGCAGGAATGAATATTCAGTACGTAGAGTCTTAGGACATTGTGTGTCGCGGCAGGAAGGAATATTCAATATGTACAGTGTTAGGACAGTGTGTGTCGCGGCAGGAAGGAATATTTAGTACGTAGAGCATTAGGACATTGTGTGTTGTGGCAGGAATGAATATTCAGTACATAGAGTGTTAGGACATGGTGTTTCGCGGCAGGAATGAATATTCAGTATGTACAGTGTTAGGACATTGTGTGTTGTGGCAGGAATGAATATTCAGTACGTAGAGCGTCAGGACATTGTGTGTCGCGGCAGGAAGGAATATTCAATATGTAGTGTTAGGACATTGTGTGTCGCGGCAGGAATGAATATTCAGTATGTAGTCTTAGGACATTGTGTGTCGAGGCAGGAATGAATATTCAGTACGTACATTAGGACATTGTGTGTTGTGGCAGGAATGAATATTCAGTACGTAGAGCGTTAGGACATTGTGTGTCGCAGCAGGAATGAATATTCAGTACGTAGAGCGTTAGGACATTGTGTGTCGCGCCAGGAATGAATATTTAGTACGTAGAGCGTTAGGACATTGTGTGTCGCGGCAGGAATGAATATTCAGTACGTAGAGCGTTAGGACATTGTGTGTCAGAGCAGGAATGAATATTCAGTACGTAGAGTGTTAGGGCATTGTGTGTCGCGGCAGGAATGAATATTCAGTACGTAGAGCGTTAGGACATTGTGTGTCGCGCCAGGAATGAATATTCAGTACGTAGAGCGTTAGGACATTGTGTGTCAGAGCAGGAATGAATATTCAGTACGTAGAGTGTTAGGACATTGTGTGTCGCGGCAGGAATGAATATTCAGTACGTAGAGCGTTAGGACATTGTGTGTCGCGGCAGGAATGAATATTTAGTATGTAGAGCGTTAGGACATTGTGTGTCAGAGCAGGAATGAATATTCAGTATGTAGAGCGTTAGGACATTGTGTGTCGCGGCAGGAATGAATATTCAGTACGTAGAGCGTTAGGACATTGTGTGTCGCGGCAGGAATAAATATTCAGTATGTAGAGCGTTAGGACATTGTGTGTCGCGCCAGGAATGAATATTCAGTATGTAGAGCATTAGGACATTGTGTGTCGCGCCAGGAATTAATATTCAGTACGTAGAGTGTTAGGACATTGTGTGTCGGAGCAGGAATGAATATTCAGTATGTAGAGCATTAGGACATTGTGTGTCGCGGCAGGAATGAATATTCAGTATGTAGAGCGTTAGGACATTGTGTGTCGCGCCAGGAATGAATATTCAGTATGTAGAGCATTAGGACATTGTGTGTCGCGCCAGGAATGAATATTCAGTACGTAGAGTGTTAGGACATTGTGTGTCAGAGCAGAAATGAATATTCAGTACGTAGAGCGTTAGGACATTGTGTGTCGCGGCAGGAATGAATATTCAGTATGTAGAGCATTAGGACATTGTGTGTCGCGCCAGGAATGAATATTCAGTATGTAGAGCGTTAGGACAGTGTTTGTCGCGGCAAGAATGAATATTCAGTACATATATCGAAGGGATAAGCCAACAATTGCTCTTAGAATATTAACTCTTTGCATGCTGGGAAACTTGTGGGCTATGAATCCATTCCAAGGCATATTTACAAAGAAAAATAAGCAAAATACTCCGGATTTGTTGTTTGTTGTTATATTCGCCACTAGCATGCTAAGATTTAATCATAAGTGGGACAAATAGTTAAAGGGACCGTTAAGACATCATACAGTCATTGTCATTAATTGTGTGTTTGGGATGAAATCCACAGAAAACTGGGGAAATTCAAGTGTTTATTGCCATGTGTTGTCTTTTGACATGTTATATACATGTAGTTTTATTTTAAATTATGTCGTCAAAGTGCTCCGTGACTCAACACTGCTACACCTTCAGGTAAAGCCTGTAAATAATGTTGCGAGAACTTGTAGCCTAAGCCCATTGTACTTATATACAATATTGAAACGATGTTTAAACTAACGCTTCTACATGATAGAAATGTAATTGTTAGTAGCATATCTGTTTCAGATTTTTATCTTACAGTGTAATGTCTATTTTATACTACAATTATTATATGGAGGATCTTGTATGAGGGATGATTTAATATGATATTTATTAAACAAGTTTACTGATTTCATAAGAAACGAGGCTATGCCGAGTTTCTTATGAAATCAGTCAACAAGTTTAATAAATCTCATATTAAATCAACATAGATGGTAGATTTAATTTGTTGCATAAGCACAGCACAATATGTTGAATCTGTAATGACCACCTAGCATGTTCTCTGTAGCAGTCTCAGTTGCATATTTATTACACTAGTGCCTTTATGATTTGTATTACATTGTGTTATTACACTATCAAAGTCTGTTATGCAATAAATACAATATAGGACGGGTGAACAAACTTTATGAACGTCCCTCATGCAACTATTAACAGAATACCACACATTTTACACAGAACAATTTGAATACAAAAACCACTATATACAGTCAGAGCTCCAGATAAGTATGTAACATTTTAAAGCTAATTTTGTGCATTGTTATGGCAACAGAAATCGGATAAATATCAGAAACCAATGAAGTACAAACTATATGATGGTACTTAAAAGTTGTACAGTGGAACCTCTCTAAACCGGACACCCTGGGTGGTCCCCAGGGTGTCCGGCTTAGAGAGGTTTCACTGTAAAGCAGGCATTTGCTCATTCTGAGCCACAGTTGTGTGCTATGCGATCACGAACAGATATTATTACCTGAGATAAATGACCTAGAAACTCATCAACAATAAGATCACATGTGTGTTCATGGTGTGTGGTTTAGAGAGGTTCACTGTATATACATGTAGATTATATATATATACACATGTATAACGTTCGCATTTACCACCAGGATTTAAACAAGAAAAATTGCTAGATGTGGGAATCTAACCCATAACCCCGACTTTAGTCATAATTATGCTATATATACATAGGCGACGGAAGTAGTGTGGGAGCCCCAATATTTGGACCAAAAATAAAAGGTGTCTCTTAAATGCAGTAGAATGCAGGAAATGGCATCTAGAATTAAAAAAAATGACTCGCCTAGCACTAATTGGCTTTGCTCGGGTCGACATTCGCCTCCCCAATATTAATTTGCTTCTGACGCCTCTGATATTTCGAGCTGTTTGTTATATCTATGTTGGCTCGTAAAAGCAAAGTAACATGTAATGCCTACTTGCGTATCTAAGCATATATAATAAATGACGGGAAGTTTTAAAAAAACATGCTGAAATCAAAATTTATTTGTGAGTTTGGCACCAAAATATGAAATCCCTAATAACTCAAGAAGCATATTACCTACAGCAGCATAAACATTGCAAAAACTTTTCTTTTTTTTTAAATTATATTTACTTTTATCAAAATTAAAGAGTGGGCCTTCGTTTTATTTTATGAAATTGGCAAAATAGTGGGTTTTTTTTACGAAAAATAGATTTGTCTATGGGAATTTAACATGGGGGAAAGGAGGTGGAGGAACTGTGGGAGTAAAAAAATACAAAAAAATTTAGAAATCGACTCCGAAACCTGGCTAGATAACTTAACTAAGAAAAAAAAGTTAAATTTTGAAAATCGGTCCAATATTTTTGAAATTTTAGAAAATAAGTTCTAGTTAAATCCCCATAGACATCTTCGATGGGGATTTAACTCTGTGAGAGAAGTCTATGGGGATTTAACATGAGGAAATTGTTGTTTAGTAATTACATGTAAATCAATATTGGACCAAATTTCACAAAATAAAAAGAATGCTCATATATTGTTTTTGCATTGTATATAGCTGTAAAATTTGGACAGCTTTCGTGAAACAGACAGTAGGGGAGTACGTCAGATTTTGCTAGTTTTACATTCCCTACAGTGATAGATCATATCGTTGTCTATATACAGTGGAACCTGTCTAAACTGGACACCCTGGGAGGCCCCCAGGGTGTCCGGTTTAGAGAGGTTCCACTGTAAAACAGACAGACAGCGACTCCCAAGATACGTGGGTGCTTTGCGATCACGGACAGACATACTCAGTGGAGATAAACGGCAATGAACCCGATTACAATTAGATAGAATTAACTTTTTTGTTTGTTTTGTGTCCGGTTTAAAGGGGTTCGACTGTAGAATGTAGAAAATGACTGAAAACAATCAGTTGTTTTTTTATAGTTTAGTGATTTCACATCTAGTGCCATTTATCCATACCATAACCGTGCACAAATAGCTTAAATGGACGGACGGAACAAGGACTAGTGACACTACTGTGAAGTAAACTATGCAGGTTATCAAAGCATGAAATACATACAAGTACATGTTCATGTCACGATAAAAATAGCAAACCATAACTCGAGATGTCATCACTTTGATATAGAGAATACCAGGCTAGTGTCTTTTGATATCAAGTTTATCAGGCAAGGCTATGAAACGCGTAGGAATTCCGAGGCTTGCCGAGGAATTCCTACCGTTTCTGAGCCGAGCCTGGTAAACTTGATACTAGCCTGGTATTCTATTTATGAGGTAACATTTTATGCTCGAAAATTGCCACAGATAACGTCGTTACAGAGAACGCGACTTGTTTATGTTGCGTTATTTCACTGACGTCATTCGGTAACATCACGTGACGTCAGTTTTAACTTCGTTGTAACTGACTGATAACATATTGTTGTATCAGGCATTGACCCGATACAACACTATGTTATCAGTGAGTACGTATTCGGTCAATACAGGGCAGGTTACCTGATAAATAAAACGATTTGGTTAAATGCTTACATGCAGGCTGATCAGGGGACGCAGGTTGTGACCTGAATACGCCTCATTTTGTCCTAGACGACATAGGCTCAGAGTGACAGCGGTTTGTGAATGGCATGCATCAATTATTGTAATATGGCCATCACCAGATCCAGTGCTCCAGATAAGCTGCGTATTTTCGTAAATACCCAATTAAAATTGCCAAAAACCCAATTGAAATCAGAAGTAGCGAGTATCAAAAAGCAATAACAAATTTGTGGTACCTTTATCATGCTACAGAAAACAATAAACAGACCACAAATATAGCATATTTTTCTTATTTTCCATGAAAACACATCTTGGTATTTCATTAGAATTGTCTCCAAGGAGACAATTCTAATGAATTGCCAAGACATGTTTTCATTTCGAAGCAAACTATTCAATAATTGCTGTTTGTTGATGTGTAATTGTTGCTGTGATTTTATTTTACCCAATTAAAATACATGTATTGAAATACCCAATTGCTTCAGATATGATGGAGTGAAAATACTCAATTACTAATTCCTTATCTGGAGCCCCTACAGATCTGTGGCCTCGTATATAATCACAGCAACCATAAGGGGAGATATACGTGGTCAAATCACAAAACTTAGATCTGAAACACATACCACAAAACAATTGCATATTATTTTAATGATGTTTAAACAATGTAATTGTGGGTGTGACTGGACAAATGGGGCTTATTGTTTTTGTTACCAGTGTAGATCCAGAGCAGCCTGTGCAACAGCAGTTGGACCAGGACCGGCACTGTTCATCCCATCAATGAAACACCTGCCATGCTTTTAACAAGCAATACAGATTGTTTGTTATCAAGCTACAGGAGCATTCTATTTGGTCAGGAGCTACATTGGTCACAAATCCTATAAGCCACATTTCTCCAGTCACAGCCACAATTTACACAGGCCCCAGCACTAAAAGTTAGTCATATCTTGATACACTGTTACACTGTACATGTAATATCTATAAACAAGAGGGCCATGATGGCCCTAATTCGCTCACCTGACTCCATGAACACCAGAGGAGAATGTGACATTGAGTTCATGTGTTTTAAAAAAATTGTGCTATTTTTAGACGGCGGTCATCTTGGATTAAACGATGACTCATTTTACCAAATCTGAAAATGCTTCACCCAAGGATCGGAACTTCCTATGAAGTGAGGCCAGCAGCGGCCATGTGGTTCCTGAGAAAAAGACGTTCAAAATCTCAAATAAATGGACCTTTTGGCGGCCATCATGGATGACATAATCATCCGATTCCGACAAATATTGCGCCAGAGCAATAGCCTCATCGATACCTTCAATTTGATATATGACATGAGCATATTCGGTCAAAAATAAAATTTGACCCCACGGGCCACGCCCATTTTTGACCCCGGGGTCACCATTTTCACACCTTTAAAAGAGCATTGTACATCGATCATTCCTACCAAGTTTCGTCGAAATCAGGCCAGTGGTTCATGAGAAAAATAATTTTTTAAGAATTTGTGCTATTTTTAGACAGCGGCCATCTTGGATTAGCGATGACCTCCATTTTAACAAATCTGAAAAGGCTTCACCCATGGACCATAACTGTGAAGTTTCGCTACCATGGGCCAAGCGGTTCATGTGAAGAAGAATTTTTAAATCTCTTATAAAAGAATGACCTTTTGACCTTCGGCGGCCATCTTGGATGACATAACCATCAGATTTCGACAAAAAGTTCACCAGAGTGATCGCCTTATTGATACCTTCGATTTGATATATAACATGATCATGTTCGGTCAAAAATAAAATTTGACCCCAACATGACCCCACGGGCCACGCACATTTTTGACCCCGGGGTCACCATTTTAACAACTATGAAAGAGCATTGTACATCGATCATTCCTACCAAGTTTCGTCGAAATCCGGCTAGCGGTTCATGAGAAGAAGATTTTTTAAGGATTTATGCTATTTTTAGACGGCGGCCATCTTGGATTAGCGATGACCTCCATTTTAACAAATCTGAAAAGGCTTCACCCATGGACCATAACTTTTAAGTTTGGCTACCATGGGCCAAGCGGTTCATGTGAAGAAGAATTTTGAAATCTCTAATAAAAGAACGACCTTTTGACCTCTCGGTGGCCATCTTGGATGACATAACCATCAAATTTCGACAAAAAATGCACCAGAGTGATCGCCTCTTTGATACCTTCAATTCGATATATGACTTGACCATATTCGGTCAAAAATAAAATTTGACCCAAATTTGACACCACGGGCCACGCCCAGTTTTGACCCCAGGGTCACCATTTTAACAACTTTGAAAGAGCATTGTACATCGATCATTCCTACCAAGTTTTGTCGAAATCCGGTTGGCAGTTCTTGAGAAGAAGATTTTTGAAGAATTTGTGCTATTTTTAGACGGCGGCCATCTTGGATTACGCAATGACGTCATTTTAACAATTTTGTAATCCCCCTACCTAAGGACCATGATCATGAAGTTTGGTGACTATAGACCCAATGGTTACCGAGGAGAAGACGTTTGAAAATGTTCACGGACGACGACGGACGGCGGACGACGGACGACAAGACACATGGCGGTAACAATAGCTCACATGAGCTTCGCTCAGGTGAGCTAAAAAAAAACACAACACGTCTATCCCATGCTCAGCACAAGATAGCTAATCAGATATCCATACAACGTGATGAAACAAGTGAACATAATTTAACCCTTTCAACCCTAAATAACTGTAATGGACAGTGATGTGTTTATTAACTGTAATGGACAGTGATGTGTTTATGTTCCGACCAATCCAATTGTCAAAGTGATTTTCAGACTAGTCCATTTATAAGAAGGGTGTGTTTGTTTCTCTAAAACAATATGAAAATTAGGTGCAAAAAGTGCAGATCCTGATGAGACGAGCCGGCTCATCTGGATCTACACTTTTTGCAAACCCTACTATAGAGGCCTGTAGTGTTGACGGTGAAAGTGAATGGGTTCAACTTCCCAGCAACAGCTAAGATCATGTAGATTCGGGACCACAGATTAAAGTCCCATCCGACAGACCAGTGGGATGGAAACACTATGAAAGTATTTTTGATGCATAAGGCGAGGTTTGAACCAACAACCTCCGGATTGGAAGTCAGGTGTTCTAACCACCAGACCACTACCCATCCCTATGTAGCGTTGAAAGGGTTAATTGTAGATTGCATCAGTGCAGGCTGATCAGCATCTTCACTGTTCACCATCCAATCAACAAACGATCTATTATACGGACAATGAACAGGCTGGCCACTATCACTATCAGGCTGTATGCGTGTGTGAACTGACCAGCATCTACACTGGTCACACATGAAATAAGCCTGGTTTTCTCGAATTGTCGCTAAAATGGAATCAAGAGCAGACTACAATGTAATGGCCCAGCCAGTTGCATTTGTGGCCAGTCTAATTCCTGATCTGCTACATACCTGATGCAGATCAAAACTGTTCAACCCTTAGCATGTGGGAACCGATGGGAAAACTAGATGGCTGCGGCCCGCATGTCGCACCTGCCGAGGCTTTGATAGTATACCGATAGTATACCAAAACAAATTTAACCAAAAACATTAAACCAGACGGACGGACGGACGCACGACTAGTCCATTTATGAAAAGGGGGTGTTTTTGTTCTTAAAAATATGAAACTTACTTGCAAAACATGCAGATCCTGATGAGACAGCTCGTTACGAGCTGGCTCATCTGGATCTACACTTTTTTGCCAATACCACTATACAGGCATGTGTGGTGTTGAAAGGGTTAAGAAAAATCGCTGATTGTTAAGTTTTGCGAAAATGCTATGTCTGTGACCTTGACCTGGGCTTACTGGAGTTACAAGGGTTATGGATTTCTCACAGCATGATAGAAGACCACCAAAGGAATGCAAATGTGAAACAGAAAGTTCCGTGAAAGGAAACAGAAATTATAAGGAATTTACCCACTGTTTGCACACTAAGTTTGTGACCTTGACTTTGGGGACTAGACGGGGTCGGAGAAATATGGACTTTGTATTCAATATCAAGAAGTTTCATGAAGGGAAACTGAATACAAGAAATGTACCCACTATGTTGAGTTTTGTGACGGATTCACAGACACACAGATGCACGGTCAATCTGACTCCAGTATACCCGCCCACAACTTATTGCAGGAGGGTAAAACTATGGTAAAACAATTTGCTAACAAAGAATTAGTACATGTCTAATCTGAATACACATTAGCATCACATCAGTCTGATCAAGGACACCATTCACAAATCAGTAAATTATCCATATGCCCACTATCAAACAAATTATGCCATGATTTGACTGTAAATGTACAACATAATTGCACACAAAGTTCTTTTATTTGCGTATATATCAGATGATGATCAGACCAGCAAATTCTAACAAGCTTACTCGTTGTTTATGCGGAAGCAGACGTACATTTGTGTATTACTTCACGCTATTCAAACATGTACGATAGATCCTATTTATTACATTTCTGAACAACACTCTCGAACAAAATGCATTTTTTAATGCTTCGGGGGAGTTTTCTCTCACAGATACATCCATGCATATAATAGCTTGACATGTAATAAATGGGTTTATTGACACTTCGACCAGCGGTTACTAGCTAGTATAGACTTATTTGGATCTGTAACGTTTATTAGAGGCATGAGGAATTTTCTGAGATAACAATGGTCACAAACACAATAAACCCATTTTTCTCATGGCAAGCCAGATATTAGCCAATGACAGGGACCAGCAACACATAGGGAGGAGCTGATCAGGAAGACCGACCAATCACAGGGAGTAGCCTATCAGGGTGAGTAGCCAATCACGGGGAGGAGCTTATCAAGGTGACTAGACAATCATGGGGAGGAGCCTATCAGGATGACTGGTCAATCATGGGGAGGAGCCAATCAAGGTCACTGGTCAATCATGTGGAGGAGCCAATCAGGGTGACTGGCCAATAAAGGGGAGGAGTCTATCAGGATGAGTAACCCAATCACGGAGAGGTGCCTATCAGGGTGAGAAGCCAATCACGGGGAGAAGCCTATCATGGGGTGGAGCCAATTAGGGTGACTGGCCAATAAAGAGGAGGAGCCTATCAGGGTGTGTAGCTTTCACGGGGAGGAGCCAAACAGAGGGACTGGCCAATCGCTGGGAGGAGCCTATCAGGGTGAGTGGCCAATCATGGGGAGGAGCCTATCAGGCTGACTGGTCAATCATGGGAAGGAGCCTATCAGGGTGACTGGTCAATCACGAGGAGGAGCCTATCAGGGTGATTGGCCCATCATGTGGAGGAGCCAATCAGGGTGACTTGTCAATAAAGGGGAGGAGTCTATCAGGGTGAGTAGCTTTCACAGGGAGTAGCTTTCATGGGGAGGAGCCAATCAGAGTGACTTGCCAATCGCTGGGAGGAGTCTATCTGGCCATTTAACTGACACCTTTTGCCGAGAGCTCGTCCCTGACTCTGTATAAGTAGGTTGGATCTGGATAACCAAACCTGAAAATAATAACATATTTACGATATGTATTTGGATACAATTATCACACAGTAAACTTTAGTAGAGTAACCGCTCTAAACCTCACACCACAGAAATTTATATTTAATTTGTATCTGAATTCCATATTTTTGGTACAATTTGGGCAGTATTTATCAGTCACGGTCCCTCGTTGGGCGCCAAATGTCACAGGGCGAGAAAAATGTACACGGCTCGGGGATCGGGGCTCGAACCTGGGACCTCTGGTTTACCTACCATCGCTCTAACCGACTGAGCTAGTCGGGCACGAATACACATATTCTTCCCATAGTGAGTTACGTACCGTGACATGTGCATTATAAAAATTATTACCATACATTGGTACTAAAGTCTTATAGGTGTCTGGCTTAGGTTTTTTTCTGTGGATCTATGTATTGTTTAATCAGTATGTTCTGGAGGGTGGGAGGGTGTGCATATTTTAATGATGAATCTATCCTGAAGGATCCATATCTTAATGGTGAATCAAACCGAAATTCACACCTGGAGCCCACCGATCCGGTGTGTTAACCCTTTAAATCTTTCAACCCTAAATAACTGGTATGGACTGTGATATGTTAATTGAAGGATGATTCCAATCCTCACAAAGTGATTTTCAGACAAGTCCATTTATATGAAAATTACTTGCAAAAAGTGCAGATCCTAATCAGACGGCTCGTTATAAAAGCGTTAATTAAGCACTACAGACCTCTGTCAAAATGTTTGCAAATAGTGTAGATCCTGCTGAGCTGGCCTGTAACAATGGTGATAACTCGAAAATTAGTGAGACAAGAGTTGTCATTCTTAAGTGAACACACATTTGGGTGGTGGTCTATGCATGTGGGAAGTATCATGAAAATATTCCAAAGGGTATTTGAGTTATGCTCCAGACAAGAAATCAGTGCGCGAAAAAACAAAGGGGGATAACTTGAAAATTAGTGAGGCAAGAGTTATGACGTGTCGCACATCTTTGGGTTGTGGTCTATGCATGTGTGAAGTTTCATGAAAACAAGAATTCCACCACGGAAGTGGTGTCGGGCCTGCCGAGGCATTTGCCTGTATTAACATGATCATGGGCATGTGCTAAATAAAGTAAGCATCACAAAAACAGTCAGAGAAGTGCATGCTTAAAACACTAAAAACGTCAAGTTTGAAGAAACTTTTTGAAATAAAAAAATGGCTATGTGTTTCCACAACCATGTGAAGGTCAGAAAGGTCAAGGTCATGTTAATGATGGCATGAATGTGTTCCAACTGCCTACATGTATCAAGTGTCCAAATATTGAAGCAATCCATCAAGTAATATTAATGTTATACGATCATGAAGAAACTTGTACAAACTTTTTGACACAAAAAAAAATGCAAGGTCATGTTAATGGCGGAGTAAGTGTGTTCCAAATGCTCAAATGTATCGAGTGTCCAAATATTGAAGTAATTCGTCTTTTAAAATTATAGCATGCTGACGAAGCTTGTACAAACTTTTTGACATTTCGGACGACAACGATGACAGAAAAGGCGGCGACTATAGTCTCGCCTTCTACTAAAGCAGGCGCGGCAATAAAAGGGTATTCACATCCATAGTATCCACCCCACCACCCGACTGGCGTCCGGGAGGCACGGCCGTAACCAGAGGAAATAAAGAATTCCGCGGAATCAAATGTCTCGCCTTATTCTGCCTTGACCTTGACCCTGGGGCCTTGACCTTGACCCTGGGGCCCCGAGAATAGTCCTATATTAATTTACATATCATAGTAAAGGTATGTATATGTATGACCGTAACACAAAAACTTAACATTGAATGATGACGCCGCCGCCGCCGCCGCCGCCGCCGCCGCCGCCGCCGCCGCCGCCGCCGCCGACTCCGGAAAAGCAAAACCTATGTCTCGCTTTCCGCCTTCGAGGGCGAGACAAAAACCAACAACAAGGCAAACCAAGTCCCGATATAGGGGTCAGGGAACATTCCTGATTAATCTCATATTTCACCTGTTGTGCTGGGGGGAGGGGGAAGAAGAAAATCACAAAATAAGAACTAAATATTTACAATTTTTTTTTTTATATATTCAGCCCTGAAATTAAAACAACCTAACCTGGTTCAGGTCCTCACCACACCAGTCACTGTCACCTAACCCCACTCCTTACAAGTATATACTGGGTATAACCGGATTCAACTCTCAAGTAACAAGAAAGCCAAAAATAAAATGTTCCCCGAGGGTCAAACCAGGGATATTGGGTAAATACAGTATTAAAGTACCACTCACTTCTCGGGACCGCCAAGTTGTCTGGTTTTATGATGAATGTCGTTGAATGTCACAACATTACTCTTCCCAGTGGTGCGCGAGTCTCCGATTGTAAATGTGAGTTTACGATCATACGCTATCTTCAGGAGTTCGAATATTTCTCTCCCATCTTTGTTGTCTGGTAGGTAGCCTGGTCTCTTGGTTCCTGTGTATTTCTGACCGGGATGTGGGTGGTTAATCTGCAATGAATATCGGTAAACTCTGCTTACCGTATTTCCCGGAGTATATTTATGTCTTTAATGGTGTTTAACGGTCTGTCAACAGTGTAACACCATTCAATAAATAAATTAATTACAAAATGTATATACTTTTCTTTTCGGCTTATGTACAGAGACTGAACTTTTGGCCTTTAATTTTCCCATTTTAAACAAAAATTTTATAAACTGGATTTGAAGCTTAGCACGCCACACACCAGAAGTGTTTATCCCAATAATAATACAATGCATATCAGAGTCCTCCAGTTGGGAAAAAAATTACTGTATTATCAGAATATTTTTTTATCCAGAGCTACAGAAATTGGAAACAAAACAGAAACAATAACATTCATATTAATAAACTGATACAATATCCTGTGTGTCTTTTGCATTATTTCATTCGCTTCACAGATAAGTTTATATTTCATTTCTAAATCCATTTTTTGCACTTATTGAAAGCTGCTAAGGCCATTGTGTAAGAGCATACTGTGAAATGATTTTAAAGTGCTGCCAGACCATGTTTTTGATGAGAAAAAATGGAAAATAAACAAGAGGGCCATGATGGCCCTAATTCGCTCACCTGACTCCATGAACACCAGAGGAGAATGTGACATTGAGTTCATGTGTTTTAAAAAAATTGTGCTATTTTTAGATGGCGGTCATCTTGGATTAAGCAATGACTCTCATTTTACCAAATCTGAAAATGCTTCACCCAAGGATCTTAACTTACTATGAAGTTTGGCCATCATCGGCCATGTGGTTTCTGAGAAAAAGACGTTCAAAATCTCGAATAAATTACCTTTTGATCGCCTCATCGATACCTTCAATTTGATATATGACATTAGCATATTCGGTCAAAAATAAAATTTGACCCCACGGGCCACGCCCATTTTTGACCCTGGGGTCACCATTTTCACAAATTTGAAAGAGCATTGTATATCAATCATTCCTACCAAGTTTCATCGAAATCCGGCCAGCGGTTCATGAGAAGAAGATTTAAGAATTGGTGCTATTTTTAGACGGCGGCCATCTTGGATTAGCGACGACCTCCATTTTAACAAGTCTGAAAAGGCTTCACCCATGGACCATAACTTTTAAGTTTGGCCACCATGGGCCAAGCGGTTCATGTGAAGAAGAATTTTGAAATCTCTAATAAAAGAACCTTTTGACCTTTCGGCGACCATCTTGGATGACATAACGATCCGATTTCGACAAAAAAATGCACCAGAGTGATCGCCTCATTGATACATTCGATTTGATATATAACATGACCATATTCGGTCAAAAATAAAATTTGACCCCATGGGCCACGCCCATTTTTGACCCCGGGGTAACCATTTTAACAACTTTGAAAGAGCATTGTATATCGATCATTCCTACCAAGTTTCGTCGAAATCCAGCTAGCGGTTCATGAGAAGAAGATTTTTTAAGAATTTATGCTATTTTTAGACAGTGGCCATCTTGGATTAGCGATGACCTCCATTTTAACAAATCTAAAAAGGCTTCACCCATGGACCATAACTCTTACGTTTGGCTACCATGGGCCAAGCGGTTCATGTGAAGAAGAATTTTGAAATCTCTAATAAAAGAACAACCTTTTGACCTTTCGGCGGCCATCTTGGATGACCTAACCATCCGATTTCGACAAAAAATGTACCAGAGTGATCGCCTCGTTGATACCTTCAATTTGATATATGACATGATCATATTTGTTCAAAAATAAAATTTGACCCCAATTTGACCCCACGGGCCACGCCCATTTTTGACCCCAGGGTCACCATTTTAACAACTTTGAAAGAGCATTGTACATCGATCAGTCCTACCAAGTTTTGTTGAAATCCGGTCGGCGGTTCTTGAGAAGAAGATTTTTGAAGAATTTGTGCTATTTTTAAACAGCGGCCATCTTGGATTACGTAATGATGTAATTTTAACAATTTTGTAATCCCCTACCTAAGGACCATGACCATGAAGTTTGGTGACTATAGGCCCAATGGTTACCGAGGAGAAGACGTTTGAAAATGTTCACGGACGACGACGGACGACGGACACATTGCGGTAACAATAGCTCACATGAGCTTCGCTCAGGTGAACTAAAAAACAGCAGATGATAAAATTTAATTCAGCATTGTTTAAAGTAATCCATCAAGAGATATAGACGTTATGACAGAATTGAGAAACTCCGACAAACTTAGTAATGTGTGAAAAAGTTCAAAGTTGTCAAGGTCAAAAGGTCAAGGTCATTCAGTATTAAGGGCAGCATATGTTACATTTGTCCACAAGTATGCTGTGTTGAAATGTTTAAGTAATCCTTCAAGGGATATAAAAGTTATGACATAATTTAGAAAATGTGGCGAACTTCTTAATATGCCAGACACACAGACGTACAGACTCACGGACACACAGTCCTAACACTATATAGCTCATGCTCTACCAAGACCGGGGGCATAAATATTCACCATTATCATGGTTGAATGTTATACCTTCTGCATTCCATTCGGGAATTCGTAGAAGATCTCGATAGTTCCACATTCCTGGTATCCCGGCAAACTGCCTGTGACAAACCTGTACTTCATCACACCGTCTGGCTGGTTCCCAACCATGGTTCCCACAAACGCAGAGCACAGCGGGCACACTGGTTTGTGGGCGAGAGCCTGCTTCAAACAGTCGGCACAGAATACATGGCCGCAGGGTAGGGCTTCTGGGTCGGTTAGGTCGTCCATACAGATCGTGCAGTTGATGTCTTCGTCTGCTGCCGTTTCCCCCGTGTCCGGACATTCAAGACATTTTTTACTAGATCCCAATGCAAGTACGCACCCAGCACAATACTCATGGCCACATGGTAATATATCCTCTGATTCTGATTTGCAGTGTTTATAAAGCTCACAACGGCCTGTTTTTGTTTTCTGTACCTTTGGTTTTGCAGTCGCAACTTTAGCTGGAAACTTCGTTACACCTTTTGTAGTGTCAACATATCTCGGTGTATGTGTCTGCCATTCACCCATGGTGCTAGGGGCGGGTAACCCTTGTCCCTGGTAACCATGGTCACTGCCGGCATGGTCAGCATACTGACCACTGTCCTGCCGTCCTATTTGACTCCTTCTACTGGTAGTAGATGTACCAAAATCACTTTCGGAAGTGCTTCTACCACTGTTCCTGAACTGATCATTGGCCTGGTGGCTGGTGCCGTCCCCTCTCCCATGTTGAGACATATTCGACCAGTCAGACGTAACAACATATTCCTCTAACAGCAATCTGCACAGAATGTCGGTGTGACCGTCGTCCATATTGACGAGGTGTAAGTCTGTGATATTTAAGCCCCTGTCACCCTTTGTCACACAATACTCGACAATGGTGTTGACCAGCTCCTGACACGCCAGGCCGATGTCACCACGGCGTCTTAGGCTCCCTGTAAACAGCCAACAATACTGATAACTGTAGAATTGTAAAAAGTAGAAAATTTACTTAGTTGAGCTGCAAAAAGCAAACAGTGTTTGCTTCTTGCAGCTCAAATAAGTGAACTTTTAAATTTGTGTTATTTTTATCATTTGTTCCCTATTTAACTAGATTTGTCAGTAAGCAAGAGCTTACGGAATACCCCCCCCCCCACCCCCCCCCCCCCCCCCCCCCCCCCCCCCCGCGTCAGCCCTGACATAGAATGAATTCCAGCTCGCATACTATCATTTTCAGATAAAAGACTATGTCAGCACATATGGAGAGTGCGATGGTGGTTCCAGTTGAAAAAAGCAAACTAGACATTTTAAGTCCGTGACCTTGACCCCTGGCATAAATGGGGGTCGTAGGTTTGTTGCAGAATGATGTATGAGTGTCAGAGAAGGGCCAGGTAAAATATCACTGCATTCCACAAAGGGAAAGAGAAGTTATAATGAAATTTACATTTGTTAAGTTTTAGTTTTTTTCTAAGTTTATAAGTCCGTGACCTTGAGCCCTGGCATAAATGGGGGTCGTAGGTTTGTTGCAGAATGACGTATGAGTGTCAGAGAAGGGGTGAGTAAAATATGAAAGATTTCCGCAAAGGGAAAGAGAAGTTAAAAGGAAATTTACAATTGTTAAGTTTTCGTTTTTTTCTAAGTTTCTAAGTCCGTGACCTTGACCCCTGGCATAAATGGGGGTCGTAGGTTTGTTGAAGAATGATGTATGAGTGTCAGAGAAGGGGCGGGTAAAATATGAAAGATTTCTGCAAAGGGAAAGAGAAGAAGTTAAAAGGAAATTTACAATTGTTAAGTTTTCGTTTTCTGGTTTTTTTCTAAGTTTCAAAGTCCGTGACCTTGACCCCTGGCATAAATGGGGGTCGTAGGTTTGTTGCAGAATGATGTATGAGTGTCAGAGAAGGGGCGGGTAAAATATGAAAGATTTCCGCAAAGGGAAGAGAAGTTAAAAGGAAATTTACAATTGTTAAGTTTTGTGACGGACGGAAACACGGAAACACGGAAAGACGGACGGACGGACAAGCTGACTCCAGTATACCCCCCACAACTTCGTTGCGGGGGGGGGGGGGGGGGGGGGGGGGGGGGGGGGGGGGGGGTGGGGGGGGGGGGGGGGGGGGGGGGGGGGGGGGGGGGGGGGGGGGTAATAATAATAATAAACTCAATAATACATTTGTAAAAGTAAAATAAGCATTGAAATTTCGTGGTATAATACTCTTAAGATACAAAACTTATCTGGAGCTCTGTGAGGTATATACTTACCACAAGCCAACAACGGCATGGCAATCTTCTTGATTTTCTCGTTGTTCGCTTTCTCCAGCACCTGCCTGTTGTAGAACTGTAGCAGTTTCTTGAAGCGGGTCGTCATTGTATCTGCAGGTGTCACAACTACGTGAAGGACTTTCTTCACGCCTAGTTTTCCCGCTTCCATCACCAATACCTCGCCTTCTTTATAGGGTGTCGCATTGCTGAAAAATTACATGGGCACACTATAATGATATGTTCCTCAAACTTTAAATCATATATTACTGGGTGCAAATTAATATTTTGACAAGCACACATCAATTGGGACCAGTTCAATCTGGTAATTCTGATGCAATAGCATTAAGTATCATCCATAGGATATATAGCGCCATCTGTTGGGGATGGCTAGGGAGTGTACAAATTGCTCGGTTAGCGGTATACACTCAGGTTGGGTTGGTTGTAAGGTTGGACCCACGCCGGGTCGCTCTAGGGCGCCGTTTGATAGTCTGGGCATGGGTGCTAACCCAGAGCTCTGAGATCTAGGTTACTTTAGAATAAATCCACTATACATGTACAATCGATTGCGTGTTAATAAAAGTATGATTGTAGAACTACTCAGTTGCTTGTCTTAGAGAGGTTCCACAGAAGGCGTTTGATAGTCTGGGCATGGGTGCTAACCCAGAGCTCTGAGATCTAGGTTACTTTAGAATAAATCCACTATACATGTACAATCGATTGCGTGTTAATAAAAGTATGATTGTAGAACTACTCAGTTGCTTGTCTTAGAGAGGTTCCACAGAAGGTGCAATTCAGATGGTGATCACAACAACGTTACAACACTTGCATACACTGGCGCTGCACTCGGTGCCAGCGTAAACTGTTACACATCTAAATGGGCACCAGATTCCAGACAAATTCCAATTCAGCTACATTATTGTCTAGTCTCCAGTGCAAATAGTTAAAGGTGCATGCCCACTCAGTAGGCACAAACTGTTATTTATAGGAATTAAGTAAGTGTATAATTGTGTCACTATTCCACCAGTTCTAAAAATTACAAGTGCCCGCTATACATACATAATCATTTAGTAATATTTATTTTACTGATAGTGACTAGCGGTGGTATCAGGCTAGTTTCATATGCAAATGAGGCATGATATTTTTTAATTATTTATACCAATTAAATGCGTCACTCCAAAAAATCATATTTTCGACAAATTATAAAGTATGATTATTGCACATCAAAAAATAAATACAGACAATAAATAGTAAAGGACAATTTACTAGATCTACACGAAAAGAAAGTTAGAGGGATTATGCTAAGATCAAAAGCCGAATGGATTGAGGGTGAGGAAAATAATAAAAAATATTTTGCGAATTTAGAAAGGAAAAGGGCGGTTAAATGTAAATGGACATAGTATAACAAGCAATGACAAAATATTGCTCGAAGAAAAAGAATATTATAATAAATTATATACACAAAAGGAGATCCAAAATACACATCACAATTTCTTTGCAGATAATAACAACGTAAATAAACTATCAGAAGACAATAAAAAACTAGAAATAGACGCTTGTCGACAAGCGCATGTGTATCCCCCTCCCCAGATACACAAGTAGTTTGAAACAAGAGCTGTAGGAGAACAGCATAGCTCGACTACGAGGGTTGTCGATGTACACATAGCTTGACAAAGAAGGTGGCTGCGGCCTGCATAAAAACCTTAACCAAGGTTGACTAAAAACATTAACCAAGGGAAACTAGAAATGTGGCCTGTCGGCACACGAATACCCCCACTGGCAGCCAAAGAAAACGAGGCATTTTTGATTATAAGCCATTTAGCCGAGCGTTAAGGTTTCAAACGCATCAAGTCTGTGACCTTGACCCTGGGCATAGTGTGATAATCCATGCATCGGTGTAGAAGATATAGAGCGGAAGGGAATTTCAATAGGTTTGACCTTTGACCTTTAACTGTGACCTTGGACGTAGGTGAGTGGTTATTGATCGAGACACACCTTCTCATCCTGAGAAACATTTGTGCCAAGGCATTTGATAATACATGCATCGGTGTAGAAGATATAGAGCGGAAGGGAATTTCAATAGGTTTGACCTTTGACCTTCAACTGTGACCTTGACCTTGGACGTAGGTGCATGGTTATTGATTGCGACACACCTTCTCATCATGAGAAACATTTGTGCCAAGCCATTTGATAATCCATACATCGGTGTAGAAGATATAGAGTGGAAGACAATTTCAATAGGTTTGACCTTTGACCTTCAACTGTGACCTTGGACGTAGGTGCGTGGTTAGCAATTTGATAATCGATGCATCGGTGTAGAAGATATAGAGCGGAAGGGAATTTCAATAGGTTTGACCTTTTTCAATAGGTTTGACCTTTGACCTTCAACTGTGACCTTGGACGTAGGTGCGTGGTTAGCAATTTGATAATCGATGCATCGGTGTAGAAGATATAGAGCGGAAGGGAATTTCAATAGGTTTGACCTTTGACCTTCAACTGTGACCTTGACCTTGGACGTAGGTGCGTGGTTATTGATCGCGACACACCTTCTCATCATGAGAAACATTTGTGCCAAGCCATTTGATAATCTATGCATCGGTGTAGAAGATATAGAGCGGAAGGGAATTTCAATAGGTTTGACCTTTGACCTTCAACAGTGACCTTGACCTTGGACGTAGGTGCGTGGTTATTGATCGCGACACACCTTCTCATCATGAGAAACATTTGTGCCAAGCCATTTGGGAATTTCAATATTTTTGACCTTTGACATTCAACTGTGACCTTGACCTTGGACGCAGGTGCGTGGTTATTGATCGCGACACACCTTCTCATCATGAGAAACATTTTTGCCAAGCCATTTGATAATCCATGCTTCAGTGTAGAAGATATAGAGCGGAAGGGAATTTCAATAGGTTTGACCTTTGACGTTCAACTGTGACCTTGACCTTGGACGTAGGTGTGTGGTTATTGATCGCGACACACCTTCTCATCATGAGAAACATTTTGTGCCAAGCATTTGATAATCCATGCATCGGTGTAGAAGATATAGAGCGGAAGGGAATTTCGATAGGTTTGACCTTTGACCTTCAACTGTGACCTTGACCTTGGACGTAGGTGCGTGGTTATTGATGCGACACACCTTCTCATCATGACAAACATTTGTGCCAAGCCATTTGATAATCCATGCATCGGTGTAGAAGATATAGAGCGGAAGGGAATTTCCAACAGACCTACAAACAGACAGACCGACCGACCGACCGACCGACCGACCGACAAGCTGACTCCTATATACCCCCAACAAACTTTGTTTGTGGGGGTATAATTAAGTAAGTAATTCAAGGTTAAATGTAGGTCAATGTCAGATATAGGTCAGGGGTTATTGATGTACATCAATAGGAGATAAAGTTTTCAAAGTATGGTTGCTGTAGGCCCAGGAGTATTCCATATACAAGCTTGAGTAAAAACCGTAACCAAGGGGAGATAACTAAGTAATCCAAGGATAAAAGTAGGTCAAGGACAAATATAGGTCAGGGATTATTGATGTACATCACTAGGAGATGAAGTTGTGCAAGTATGGTTGATGTAGGCCCAGAAGTATTTCATATACAAGCTTGACTATAAACATTAACCAAGTAATTCAAGGTTAAATGTAGGTGAAGGTAAAATAAAGGTCAGGGGTTATTGATGTACATCCCTATGAGAAAAAGTTATCCAAGTATGGTGTCTGTATGCACAATAGTATTCCATCTACAAGCTTGACTAAAAACCTTAACCAAGGTTTAGTAAAAACCTTAACCAAGGGGAATTAAGTAAGGAATTTAAGGTTAAATGTAGGTCAAGGTCAAATATAGGTCAGGGGTTGTTGATGTACATCACTAGGAGATGAAGTTGTCCAAGTATGGTTGGTGTAGGGCCATGAGTATTCCATCTACAAGCTTGACTAAAAACCATAACCAAAGAGAATTAAGTAAGTACTTCAAGAGAAAATGTAGGTCAAGGTCAAATATAGATCAGGGTTATTGATGTTACATCACTATGAGAAAAGGTTGTCCAAGTATGGTGTCTGTATGCACAATAGTATTCCATGTACAAGCTTGAGTAAAAAGCTTAACCAAGGTCGGGTAAAAACCTTAACCAAGGGGAATTAAGTAAGTAATTCAAGGTTAAATGTAGGTCAAGGTGAAATATAGGTCAGGGGTTGTTGATGTACATGACTAGGAGATGAAGTTGTCCAAGTATGGTTGGTGTAGGGCCAGGAGTATTCCATCTACAAGCTTGACTAAAAACGTTAACCAAGGGCAATTAAGTAAGTAATTCAAGAGGAAATGTAGGTCAAGGTCAAATATAGATCAGGGGTTGTTGATGTACATCACTAGGAGATGAAGTTGTCCAAGTATGGTGGGTGTAGGGCCAGTAGTATTCCATATAGAAGGTTGACTAAAAACCTTAACCAAAAGGAATTAAGTAAGTAATTGAAGAGGAAATGTTACGTAGGTCAAGGTCAAATATAGATCAGGGGTTATTGATGTACATACCTATGAGAAAAGGTTGTCGTCGAAGTATGGTGTCTGGATGCACAATAGTATTCAATGTACAAGCTTGAAAAAAAACCTTAACCAAGGTTGACTAAAAACCTTAACCAAGGGGAATTATGTAAGTAATTCAAGAGGAAATGTAGGTCAAGGTCAAATATAGATGAGGGGTTATTGATGTGCATCACTAGGAGATAAAGTTGTCCAAGTATGGTGGGTGTAGGGCCAGTAGTGTTGCATATACAAGCTTGACTAAAAACCTTAACCAAGGTTGACTAAAAACCTTAACCAAGGGGAATTAACCAAGTAATTCAAGAGGAAATGTAGGTCAAGGTCAAATATAGATCAGGGGTTATTGATGTACATCACTAGGAGATGAAGTTGTCCAAGTATGGTGGGTGTAGGGCCAGTAGTATTCCATATACAAGCTTGACTAAAAACCTTAACCAAGGCGTGATGGTGACGCCGACGCCGGGGTGACAACATAAGCTCTACTTATTCTTCGAATAGTCGAGCTAAAAAGGGTGTTCGAGTTATGCTCCGGAGACAAAATCAGTGACGGAAAAAACAAAGGGAGATAACTAAAGAATTAGTGATGCAAGAGTTGTCATTCTTGCGTGACACACCTTTAGGGTTGTGGTCTATGCATGTGTGAAGTTTCATGAAAATATTCCAAAGGGTGTTCGAGTTATGCTCCGGACACTAAATCAGTGCACGAAACAACAAAGGGAGATAACTAAACAATTAACGACGCAAGAGTTGTCATTCTTACGTGCGACACACCTTTGGGTCGTCTTCTATGCATGTGTGAAGTTTAATAAACTAGAAAATGTGTTTCATAGAACACGGATGTCCCACATATCGCTTTGATAATAAATGAGGCCAAATTCCAAGTCAAAATTTTCTTTTACCTGAGCGTTAAAGTTTTTGAAGCATCAAGTATGTGACCTTGACCCTGGGCTTGGCGGGGGCAGGACGAACGTGGATTTGGCACAGGGCGGTAGAGTACCATTTAGAGCAATGCATATGAAATATGAAGCTGATCCGTGAAAGAAAACAGAAAATTATAGATATTTACCTGAGCGTTAAAGTTTTTTGAAGCACCAAGTATGTGATGTTAACCCTGGGCTTGGCTGGCGGGAGACGAACGATTGGATTTGGCACAGGGCGGGTAGAGGACCATTAGAGCAACGTGTATATGAAATATGAAGTTGATCCTGTGAATGGAAAGAAAAATTATAAGATATTTACCTGAGCAATTAAAGTTTTTGAAGCACCAAGTATGATGACCGTTGACCCTGGGATTGGCGGGGGCAGGACGAATGTGGATTTGGCACAGGGCAGTGAGGACCATTAGAGCAATGCGTATATGAAATATGAAGATGATCCATGAAAGAAAACAGAAATTATAAGATATTTACCCGAGCGTTAAAGTTTTTGAAGCTCTAAGTATGTGACCTTGACCCTGGGCTTGGCTGGGGCAGGACGAACGTGGATTTGGCACAGGGCGGTAGAGGACCATTAGAGCAACGCGTATATGAAATATGAAGTTGATCCGTGAATGGAAAGAAAAATTATAAGATATTTACCTGAGCGGTAAAGTTTTTGAAGCACCAAGTATGTGACCTTGACCCTGGGAATGGCGGGGCAGGACGAACGTGGATTTGGCACAGGGCGGTAGAGGACCATTAGAGCAATGCGTATATGAAATATGAAGATGATCCATGAAAGAAAACAGAAAGTATAAGATTTTTACCGGAGCGTTAAAGTTTTTGAAGCACTAAGTATGTAACCTTGACCCTGGACTTCACGGGGGCAGGACGAACGTGGATTTGGCACAGGGCGGTAGAGGACCATTAGAGCAATGCGTATATGAAATATGAAGCTGATCCGTGAAAGAAAACCGAGCGTTAAAGTTTTTGAAGCACCAAGTATGTAACCTTGACCCTGGGCTTGGCGGGGCGGGGGGGGCCAGGACGAACGTGGATTTGGCACAGGGCGGTAGAGGACCATTAGAGCAATGCGTATATGAAATATGAAGATGATCCATGAAACAAAACAGAATTTATAAGATATTTACCCGAGCGTTAAAGTTTTTGAAGCACTAAGTATGTGACCTTGACCCTGGGCTTGGCTGGGGCAGGACGAACGTGGATTTGGCACAGGGCGGTAGAGGACCATTAGAGCAACGCGTATATGAAATATGAAGTTGATCCGTGAATGGAAAGAAAAATTATAAGATATTTACCTGAGCGTTAAAGTTTTTGAAGCACCAAATGAAATATGAAATATGAAGCAGATCGGTCGAAGGATGAAGAAATTATGAGACACAGGAGTGTTAAAGTTTTGTGACGGACGGACGGACGGGACGGACGGGAGGACGGGACGCACGTTCCTACGAATGAATACTTGTTGTTTTTTACTGTATAAAAATACCCAACAAGAGTACCCAACACTATCCTAACCCTACCCAATAAGATCCCCGTACGCTTACAACAAGTACCCATTCGTGTGTGCGGACGTACGGACGGACGGACGGACAAGGGTAACACTAAATGCCCCCTCCACTATCGTGGTGGGGCATACAAATATTCCAAAGGGTGTTCGAGTTATGCTCTGGATACAAAATCAGAGCACGAAACAACAAAGGGAGATAAGTAAACAAGAATTCCGCGGAATCAGATGCCTCGCCTTGTCCCGCCTTGACCTCGAGCCTGGGCCCGAAAGCAATTTTGACTGGCCCGAACATATTATACAATTATTTACTAGTGAGCCATAGAATATCAGATTATATTCTATGGCTCACTAGTCAATAATTGTTTTATTATATAATAATAGTCTGTATATAGCACTTACGACCTTATGCTACTAGACAAAAATTGAAAAAGAATTTGAAAAAACAAATGAAAAAATAAAATGGAAAAAAAAAGTTTAAAAATTAAAAATAATAATGCTTGCTACTAGAGCCCAGAATTTTTCTTTAATAGCACAGGTCCACATAATGCCACAATATTTTCAACACAGTTTACGGAAATGTAATATACAAAAAAAATATAATAATAATGCTCGCTACTGGAGCCCAGAATTTTTGTTAATAGTCCTATATTTATCTACATATATCTGCACAGGTCCACATACTGCCACAATATTGTCAACACAGTTTACGGAAATGTAATAATGTACCTGTATAAATTACCTGTAATAAGTTAGTGGTCAGTTAAAAAATTGAAAAAGAATGTAAACAAAAAAATGGAAAAAAAAAATTAAATTTAAAAAAAATAAAAGAATAATGCTCCCTACTGGAGCCCAGAATGTTTTTTAATAGTCCTATATTTATCTACATATCATATATACGCAGGTCCACATATTGCCACAATATTTTCAACACAGTTTACGGAAATGTAATATAATCATTTACCTGTATAAATTACCTGTAAGTGGTCAGTGGTCAGTTGCACATGCTAGCACATGCACAGGTGAATAGTCTGTATATAGCACTTACGACCTTATGCTACTAGACAAAAATTGAAAAATTGAAACAGAAGTTACAACGAATTAACCTGAGCGTTAAAAAACATAGCCAAACGCAAAAACTTAATGTTGAATGCATGTGAAAAGTAGGTCAATGAACCATGAAAACTAGGTCAAGGTCATATGGGCTCCCTCTGTGTGAGATGGTTACACCACCGTGTTGATGTATACCGAAGCATTCCATCAAGGAAAACAGAAGTTGTAATAAATTAAACCGAGGGTTAAGTTTTCCAAACCCGGAAATTTCTAAGTCAGTGACCTTGAACTCTGAGGTTAGCGGGCACATGGGCTTTCTGTAGAATTATACAGGATGTTGTTACAAATGCATGTAATACATATTAAATCATTCCATTGAGGGACACAGAAGTTACAATGAATTAACCTGAGCGTTAAGTTTTAGAAACAGAGCTAAACGCTAAACGCTAAACGTTGAATTGATGTGAAAAGTAGGTCAATGAACCATGAAAACTAGGTCAAGGTCACATGGGCAACGTCTGTGTGAGATGGTTACACCACAGTGTTGATGTATACCAAGTATGGAGGTAGCAGGACTTATACTTTTCTGGAAACTGAAATGTTGATGCCGCCGCCTATGCCACCGCCGCATACGCCGACGGAAAAGCTATGCATATGTCCCGCTTCTGCTAAAGCAGGCGGGACAAAAATGGACCTAAACACAAAACGTAACATTGAAAATGGCTAAGTCGATTACGCAGAAAAAATAGGTCAAGGTAAAAAAAGGTCACATGCTGGATAGTGGTATGTAGTGGGCACCTGTTGGTTATGAAGTTATGCAAGTATGATGATCCTAGGTGGTACAGTAACAGAGAAATGGACCTAAACACAAAAACTTAACATTGAAAATGGCTAAGTCGATTAAGTGGAAAAAATAGGTCCAGGTAAAAAAAAGGGTTACATGTTGGATCGTGGTATGTGGTGGCCACCCGTTGTTTATGAAGTTGTGCAAGTATGGTGGTCCTAGGTGGAACAGTACCAGAGAAATGAACCTAAACACGAAAACTTAACATTGAACATGGCTCAGTTGATTATGGGGAAAAAAATAAGTCAGGGTAAAAATAAGGTCACATGTTGGACAATGGTATGTGGTACAGTAACAGAGAAATGGATCTAAACACGAAACATAACATTTGACTTGGACGCCGCTGCCCACCACCCGCCCGCCCAGCTTTCGCCAATCCAATACGCGGGATTTCTCTTTAAAAACCAGGCTAATAAAATGCTAAGTAATTCAAGCAGAACAAGTAGGTCAAGAACATTGATGGGCAGGTGGATTGTGGGTGGGTTGTGGTGAGTGAACATAGGCCAATGGGCTGTTGAGAAAATGACTCGAATGTAAAGGTTAAACCAAGATTTTAGAGCATAAAATTGAAAAGTACTTCAAGAGGAAAAATTAGCAGAAGGACATGAATGGGCAGGTGGATTGTGAAGAGTGATGCACAAAGGGTGTTGTGTCCAAGTTTGATGAACATAGACCCAGGGGTTATTGAGAAAAGGACTTGAATGTAACGGTTAACCAAGATTTAAGAGCATAAAATTGCTAAGTAATTCAAGCAGAACAAGAGTGCAAGGTCACAATATATACCCGTAGCGGCAAGGCCAGTCGACAAGGTGAGATAACTCACTGAAAACGAATAGGGTTGTTCATCTTGACATGATAAACATGTATACTAATTTGGTTACGATCCGTAAAGTCGAACTTGAGTTATTGCGTGGACAAACATACAGATTTCAAAATCAATAGGCTTCTTTGTCTTGCTGTGATAAACATGTACACCAAATTTGGTTACGATCGGTGAATTACACTCGAGTTATTGCGTGGACAAAGATACAGATTCCAAAAATAAACAAGGATACAGAGTGCGAAAATTAAGAATGGCCGCTAAGGGGAGATAAGTTTTTCAAAATCAATAGGCTTCTTCGTCTTGCCGTAATAAACATGTATACCGAATTTGGTTACGAGCGGTGCAGTAGAACTTGAGTTATTGCATGGACAAGGATACAGAGTGCGAAAATGAAAAATGGCTGCCAGGGGGAGATAAGACATCGAGAAAATTAAAAAATCAATAGGCAGCTTTGTCTTGTCCTGATAAACATGTATACCAAATGGTTAGGATCGGTGAATTACACTTGAGGAGTTATTGCGTGGAAAAGGATACAGAGTGTCAAAATCAATAGGCTTCTTCGTCTTGCCGTGACAAACATATATACCGAATTTGGTTACGAGCGGTGAAGTAGAACTTGAGTTATTGCGTGGACAAGGATACAAAGTGCAATAAATAAAAATTGCCACCAAGGGGAGATAACATTCTGTCATCTTTTCGCGTTCAATGGTAAAAACGAGGATGGCCGCGGCCCGCATGTCGAGCCCGCCGAGGCATTTGATGGTCTCAGAGTGTATTTATTTTAGTTTGATGCCCAATAATCATACAAAGTTTCAAGCAAATCTGACTTACGGTTACAGAGATAGTAGGTATGTGAAAACTTTAACGCAAATTTTGACAGAAACTTTAACGCAAACTTCTAAGTCATTTGACCTTGACATAGGGGCACAGGGGCCGCATGAGTGGGACACAGAATAAATATATGGACGATGACTAATAAGTATATGAAGTTTCCAGTCAATGTGACTTAGGACTGCAGAGATATAATGTATTTAAAAACTTTAACCAGATTTCGGAACGCAAACTTCTAAGTCATTTGACCTTGACCTTGGGCAGAGGGGCCGCAGGAGTGGGATACAGCATGAATATATGGATGATGACTAATAAGTATATGAAGTTTCCAGTCAATGTGACTTAGGACTGCAGAGATATAATGTATTTAAAAACTTTAACGCATATTTTGGAATGCAAACTTCTAAGTCATTTGACCTTGACCTTGGGCAGAGGGGCCGCAGGAGTGGGATACAGCATGAATATATGGATGATGACTAATAAGTATATGAAGTTTCCAGTCAATGTGACTTAGGACTGCAGAGATATAATGTATTTAAAAACTTTAACGCATATTTTGGAATGCAAACTTCTAAGTCATTTGACCTTGACCTTGGGCAGAGGGGCCGCATGAGTGGGATACATCATGAATATATCGATGATGACTAATACGTATATGAAGTTTCAAGTCAATGTGACTTAGGACTGCAGAGATATAAGGTATTTAAAAACTTTAACGCAGATTTCGAAACGCACACTTCTAAGTCATTTGACCTTGGGCAGAGGGGCCGCATGAGTGGGATACAGCATGAATATATGGATGATGACTAATAAGTATACGAAGTTTCAAGTCAATGTGACTTAGGACTGCAGAGATATAAGGTATTTAAAAACTTTAACGCAGATTTCAGACGGACGGACGGAGGACGGACGGACGGACGGACGGACGGACGGCCCACCAATAGTGAAGAAGGGGCCATTTCCATTGTTCTAGATCAAAGAGATGGCCCCTTGTAATGAATAGAATAAGGGGCCATACGGAATAAATCAAAGGATTCTTTTGTGTTAGGCTCTGCCCCATGGCCCTTTCTACACCCTTGGTTGCTCGGACAGACACACGGACGGACGCACGGACGGACGGACGGACGCACGGAAACCTGGACGTCATTGTGATCACTATGTCTCGCTTTCCGCAAGCGGGCTCGACAAAAATGGCATCAAAGGATGACTGTAACCAAACAGGGGCCTTTTTTTAACAGAATTCGCTACAAAACTGAGGTCAAAACCATGTATCCGCACGAAACAGTGCCGACTTTCTCGCGTTATTCTGCACACTTATAAAGTTGCCAAGATATTTAAATTTAAACACGGAAAATAGTAATTAAAATAATATTTACATTTGCAAAAAATGCTCTAAAGAGGACGTAAAAATAACGGTTTATGCGTAAAGATCGACTGTGCGACTGATTCCCTGCGTTTGGCTTGAAGTTGTACTGGTTCCCAGTGCTTGTCAACAAGCAAGCGGGGGCCGAAAATAGTTCAAGTTCCCCGAATGCAGAATACACTGTAGCTCCATAATAACGCGGTCGCGTATAGCCCGATCTCCATTATAACGCGGGTCTCTCGTGGATCCCAATTTATTTTTTTTAAATCGAGAGAAAAAAAAATATCGTCGGACATCGTAGTCATCGTGTAATTAGTTGATTCGTGATTTCTGTAAGTTTATTCAAACAACGAAGTTCAAAGTCCATGAAAGGATTATTATTAGTATGTTAGCAAATGTAATACCTTTAATCAGGTAATCATGTTAATAGGCATATTTAGTAATCAATTCAATTACCTTAATCCCAATTGACATGTATTCGCGAAGAAATGGTCATATCAAAGGAGCATGCCGACCAATGTAACGCCTGATCAGAAGCTACACTGGTCACAAATCCCATGAGCACCATTTCTCCAGTCACGTAAATGTACCGCTTTTTGTCACCAAGTAATGTCAATGTATCTGTGTTAACACCTAATTGTCGCTAATAAATGGTTGCGTGTTCAGCCTTTCTTTTTCTTTACTCCCAGGTGTAATATTTAGCGTTCTATAAATAGACTGGTGTTTCAGCATTATCTGGGTATGGATCACGTGGTCTATTGTTTACACTGCAGCCCAAGGCAATCTCGCTTAAATCGTAAATTTCATTCATCAATATGACTTGCAGCGTAAACAAGAGATCACGTGACCCCACATCTTGAGATTATGCACGTATCAACCACATGAATAGGCAGGACACGTGACCATAAGCAGCAGGAAGGGCGAGTAACAAAACCAGGGGGAGCCGTGTCATCCTACATCGAGCCTCCAAACCCTGTTCCAGACCAATTTTAGCATATCTGGGGGGGGGGTGCAAAATCGAGTAACAAAATCAGTGGGAACCGCGCCAACTTCCACCGAGCCTCCCAACCCTGTTCCAGACCAATTTGTCATAATTTCTCATAATTTGAAGTCGTAACACACAATAATTTGTGGGGACCACGTCAACTTCCACCGAGCCTCCCATCCCCATAATTTGTCATAATTTTGTCATAATTTGTCATAAATTAATTTATGAGAAATTATGAGAAATTATGAGAAATTATGACAAAATTATGACAAATTATGGCAAAATTATGACAAATTATGAGAAAATTATGAGCCCGTCTTGTTGGACGAGCTAATAGTATTCGACAACAAAGTTTGAAAAATGGCAACCACAACAACAACTTTCCAAGCATTTGCTCTTGGAGAACGCATAAGAAAACAATCTTGTGTCCGACATTGGGCGCGTAGACTACCTCGAAAACCACGAGGGACAAACAAATTTGCAACCTCTAGAAGGTTTGCCAGCATTTGTAGACGATTTGTACATGTTTGGGTACCTAGATAGAGAAGAATGCGTAGTAGTAGGAAACAAAGCATCTTGCACAACTGGGGAAAAGGGGTCTGCGAAAAATTGTGTGGGTAGAATAGCAATTGCATCTAGAGAAACAATTGGGAAGGATAGCAAACCACTGCACACTACAATCGTACATACAATTCGACGCGAGAAAGAGTTTGGAAATAGTTCCATTCGAATTACTGTAGAACGCACAGAAGAAGCAAGCGAAGGTATAGCGAAACAAAGATGGGTAGAAATACACCAAGGGAGAGAACCCTTCGCACTGTTTGTAGCAAAAATAGCAGTGTCCGAAATAGCAATAGAAATTCTAGAAGAGCAGCTACAGGCTCTACAAAATAGATTGCGAGCAGCTGGAATGGAAATCTACTGTGTAGACTACACGAAAGACTTTTCTGGTACGCTAGATAGACCGGCTTTGGTAGAACATCTACAGAAAGAGAAAGATTTTGCAATGCAAGGAAAAAATAGAGGTTGGGGAGGAATCGACGAAAGTGCGGGAACAATTCCAGACAACACAGGTACAGTAGGGAACCACGTTTGCTCTTGGATACAGACCAGAGACAACAGAACCACTAGAACAAAATTGTACAACAAGGTAGTTTCCAATTTCGAGGCTCGAGAAGTACGAGAAAGCATTGGTGGGCATCTAGCAGACTACGCAGATTGCACAAACGACCATCTTCGGAAAACATTCCAACATGCGGATGTACAACGAAGAGGTTGCACTAGAATCGAGGTTTCGGTCTACGGTTCTCCGGATATTTCCAAAGAGACAGCACTAGAGGTGCTTGCAGAAGCAGAAGAGACTGTTTCCCATACAAATCTATTTGTAGTACAACCTCCACACAAACAATGGGAAAATCTAGCAAAATCCATCGATAGATGTTTTGTGCTAGGCGACAAACCATGTGGAGAGATCTTTGTAGCATGGTATGTGCACACAGGTACAGGTAGGATTGCTGGAGTTCGTGTACGACCAACTGCGGCCACTATTGCAGATCCTTCTAGATGGAGTAGAGCAATGGAGTGGGCAGCTGCAGATTTTGGGTTCCGAGCATGTCCGATCTTTCTAGCAGAGATTCTGTCTGCGGAAAATGGAGAAATAGAAATGTCTCCGCTGCGTTGCTACACAAAAGCAAAAGATTCTTCGACAATACTGTGTGGCAGCAAGCATACGTGCGAAGTTCGTGCTAGAGGTGTGGAAGTAGATCTTGTAGAGGTACTACCACCTACGGACTATGTATGTTGGAAGTGGAGAACCACAAAATGCCACGCTATAGGAGTGGAGAAATCCAAATTCGAAATTCTAGAAGTTCCGGAAATAGCAGCTACTAGGTGTGTTTCTACACTCTCTCCATACAATAGAGCACAGAGACTGGTACAATTGCAAGATGCAGAGGAAGCAGAAATTTGGAGAAGGACAACTCTTGCAAGAGAGCTAGAAAACTACTCTAGAGAAGAGTACAATAGAAGAGCCATCGAGCTAGAAAAGCTTGCAGAAGCTGCCAAGGAACATACACACATTCGCAAAAAGGAAGAACTCCGTCTAGATGTTCGAGAAATGCTAGGAGACAAAAGAACGTGCAAAATATCGGAACTAACCAGAAGAAAACGAAGTGTGGCACATTCTAGGTTTCCGTAGTAGACCCGGTGGCAGGTTTGGAGATAGTACTAGAGTAGTTTTCTACCAACAAAATGCCACAAAACATCTTTGTGTTTGGCCAACTAGAGGAATTTCCAAAGTTCTAGACAGTTGCAAGGATGCATTCGAAATGGAGCGCGAAGAGCACCTAGAGAGGGAAACATTCCGGCTACCACCACGTGTTTCTCTTCGAATTCGAGTATGTAGTGGGAAGGAGTTCCAGAGCCAAGGGAGGACCATCCGATGGAATCCCATAGAAGTTGTAGAAGCACCAAATACAAGAGAGTTGGAGAGAATACAGAGATTGGCTAGAGAGACGGAAGAGTACGATTCTATGGAGAAGTTGTGCGTAGAGGAGACTTTCTTGCAACAGAAAACGGAAACCTACAGAGACATAGATGTAGAAGCGGGTTTGTACGATTGTAGTAGGTACTGCGACACAATGTACAGAGGACGCAAAAGAACAATTCTATTTCTGGTGGCCACAAACGAAGATGGTACTCCAACAACGGGAGTGGAAATTCCTACCTACGGATTTTTCCTACAGAAAGAAATAGAGAGCATTGGTAGGCCTCTTCGGGAACTACAGAATCCACTTCGATGTAGAATGGGAGAGCCTCGCACTACACCGAACAAGAGAAAATCTAGAACATTTGTAGTGTGTCCTGTAGATGGAAATAGAAACTAGAATCCATTTCGGTGCAGAATGGGGGAGCCTCGCACTACACCCAACAAGACGAAATCCAGATGGTTTGTGGTATGTCCGGTGGCAGTTCTATCTACAAATCTAAGTTCCCAATAGGGAGGGTTCGAATATTTTCCAAAGAGCTATTCCATGTAGAAAGGGTCGCGCCCTCCAGAGGGAGGATGTACGGAGTCGCTAGTTTTGGTTTTTTCCTTCGGTGTACCGGACTGTTTTGTGGAGTGCACGAACTGGGCGTCGGGGTCTGTTGGGAACAGTGGTTTGCAGACCGCGTACGCCACCACGAGAACCCCGAGCCACCACTTCGCATTCTCTACGGTTTTCCAAAAGTCGTGCACCTCCCACCCGGATTCCGTCTGGCACTCTTCTTCCTCCGGACACTGGTCTTCCTCCTGGAACTCGGAATCGGCATCGCCGGAAATCGCGTCCAACAGCCTGCGTTCCAGCGCATCCAACCGGTTCTCCAGACGTCTCTCCATGTCGGACAGGTGCGTCGATTCTTTGAACGAGCGTGCATCTTCTAGTAGATCCGTGGGGAACTCGGTGGGGCCCGCAAAACCAGGCGCGGTCACCCTGTGTTCTACGGGGGTAGGGGTTTCTTGTTCTTCTAGGGTTTCTTCGGGTTTTGTACTACGTTCCGCATCGACATCGTCCCAGACGAGAGCTCCCGATCCCGTACTTCTTTTTTGTTTCGTCGGCTGTCGACTTTCCACGGGCGGAAATAATTTCTCGAATATTTTCCGGAGACAAGTAGGTTTTTGGCATGTTTGCAAACGTTTCTATCTAGAGGGGGACATTTGTCCAACATGGAATTCCCAAATCGTTCGAAATGGTCGAAATACTTGTTCGCGGTGCTCGGATTGCGCACCAGTCCGCTCGGGAAGGTCGAAATGCCTGCTCGCGATTCCCAGGGGGCTCGGGCTCTCCATTTCTAGCCAACAAGGATAGCAAAACTAGAAATCTGTAGGTAGGAATTTCCACTCCCGTTGTTGGAGTACCATCTTCGTTTGTGGCCACCAGAAATAGAATTGTTCTTTTGCGTCCTCTGTACATTGTGTCGCAGTACCTACTACAATCGTACAAACCCGCTTCTACATCTATGTCTCTGTAGGTTTCCGTTTTCTGTTGCAAGAAAGTCTCCTCTACGCACAACTTCTCCGTAGAATCGTACTCTTCCGTCTCTCTAGCCAATCTCTGTATTCTCTCCAACTCTCTTGTATTTGGTGCTTCTACAACTTCTATGGGATTCCATCGGATGGTCCTCCCTTGGCTCTGGAACTCCTTCCCACTACACACTCGAATTCGAAGAGAAACACGTGGTGGTAGCCAGAATGTTTCCCTCTCTAGGTGCTCTTCGCGCTCCATTTCGAATGCATCCTTGCAACTGTCTAGAACTTTGGAAATTCCTCTAGTTGGCCAAACACAAAGATGTTTTGTGGCATGTAGTTGGTAGAAAACTACTCTAGTACTATCTCCAAACCATGCCACCGGGTCTACTACGGAAACCTAGAATGTGCCACACTTCGTTTTCGTCTGGTAGTTCCGATATTTTGCACGTTCTTTTGTCTCCTAGCATTTCTCGAACATCTAGACGGAGTTCTTCCTTTTTGCGAATGTGTTCTGTATGTTCCTTGGCAGCTTCTGCAAGCTTTTCTAGCTCGATGGCTCTTCTATTGTACTCTTCTCTAGAGTAGTTTTCTAGCTCTCTTGCAAGAGTTGTCCTTCTCCAAATTTCTGCTTCCTCTGCATCTTGCAATTGTACCAGTCTCTGTGCTCTATTGTATGGAGAGAGTGTAGAAACACACCTAGTAACTGCTATTTCAGCTGCTAGTAGCTGCTAGTAGCTGCTCCATAGGCATTATTTATTATCAATTAATCCGTTTAAGCGTCTGTTGATCGCGAGTAGTATACATTGTAATAAGCGTCTGTCTATCGCGAGCACTATACAACGTAATAAGCATGATTTTATAAATAACTCGTATGTTTAATACATTAATACATACAAGTTTGTATGTCATAGGCATTATTAATAATTACTTTAACTTCTGTTCAAATGACATGATTTTATATGGGTCCGTTGCTAATGGAATTCCCGCAATAGTTGGTAACCGAAATGCGAATGATACCAGTAACCCGTGCAGTACCAGTACACGTGCATGTCCCGAAATTTTATAACGCGGTCGGATTCGATCGCGGTTTGAAATCTTGGACCCCGACCACCGCGTTATAATGGAGCTGCAGTGTACTACAAGCCTTTACCCAGATATTTCCAATGACAGACACCTGACCGATACACAAGTAGAAAGGTAATACATTTAAGTTCTTACTGCTGCTACTAATGTTTTGTTTGAAACTGCTACCAATGCGGAATTTAATTCAGCATACACATAATATGTTCTTATTTACGACACGAGAAGCCGGCAAATTGTTTCATAATTTTGCCACGGGAATCGTTACAACGCTTTAAATGAATGCACGGACCATAGCGCTGGATGATAAATGAGAAGTCAATTATGTTACGTTACTGCAGTTGATTAATTGATTGATTTATTGGTTTTAACGGCCTACCAACAGCTAAACCTATGGCCAGGAGGTTGGACAAATGGGGCTCATGGGAATTGTGACTAGTATAGCTCCTGATCAACGTTCCTGTGGCCTGATAATATAAGTTATTGTGATTTTATACAGGCTATATGGTGTAATATTGCCCGTCTGGAGGTATGTTCACCCGACGCGATAGCGTATTTGTCATACCGCAGATCCTGTATTTGGCTGTATAAACCTATCTCTTCTTTTGATCTTTGCGTTTTTTCAGGAAGAAAAATAATCCGAGATTCGATTTTCTACCGTCAGTCTTAATATAAAGGCGTAAATGAACATTTTGTTTTTTTATTAAACGAAAACAAACTAAATATGGAGTAAGAAATCCATCGAAAACGACTTTATACAGTTTTTTTATATCGTGTAATTTAATTTATATTCCACTGCTCTATCGATCTGCTCTCCCTTTGGCGCCTCTAGAATAATGCGACTGGTTCCCAAACATTCGCTGTCATTGCTATGCTGCGGTTTCGTGCGTGGAACCCATAGTTTGTGACCTAAATATAGCCGTGTCACGAAGGCAAGCATGTTGAGATTTGAAAAGCAATTTTCATTATTTTGGCTAATTTTTCGCTCATATTTTGATGAGCGAAGAATATTTATGGAAAAATAAACAATAAAGACTGGTTTTGAGTGTACAATTTGTTACTTGTATTGATCAATTCGGGGTTTTATTGTGTTTAGTGAGGAATACAATTCGCAATCGGTAGACGCTTGCAAAATGTGTCTTCATTGGACGCGAGGCACCGGAGGGGAATCGCAATTCCTGTATGTCCGACGGCCTTGGCAGCGACTGGTTCCCAAACATTCGCTGTCATTGCTATGCTGCGGTTTCGTGCGTGGAACCCATAGTTTGTGACCTAAATATAGCCGTGTCACGAAGGCAAGCATGTTGAGATTTGAAAAGCAATTTTCATTATTTTGGCTAATTTTTCGCTCATATTTTGATGAGCGAAGAATATTTATGGAAAAATAAACAATAAAGACTGGTTTTGAGTGTACAATTTGTTACTTGTATTGATCAATTCGGGGTTTTATTGTGTTTAGTGAGGAATACAATTCGCAATCGGTAGACGCTTGCAAAATGTGTCTTCATTGGACGCGAGGCACCGGAGGGGAATCGCAATTCCTGTATGTCCGACGGCCTTGGCAGGTCATATAATATATATGACCAGGCAAGCTAGCCAATCAAAAGCCGAGAAACTTATCTGCGGTATGACAAGGATCTATGTTGATTGTAGAAGCATAGCGGGTCTTTCATTGAGAGACTGGCGAGCAGTGCAGATCCTGATCAGACTGTGCGGATGCACAGGCTGATCTGGATCTACGCTCGTCGTAAAACCGTTAAGCCCTATTTCTCAAGTCCCAGTCACAAATTAAGGTTTAATCTACAATACTGGCTGGCATTCACACCTGGTTCCATCACTTTCTATCACTAAGACAATATTTGGTAATCTGATTGCAATAAGGGTGCTTGACACTGGATTGGGATATTTTGTTCTCGGTATGGAAAGGCTGATAGTGTAAATTGACGGATATTTGCAGAATTAGCTATTTAGTTCTATTACCAGGTAAGCTGATTATCTTGAATTAATACACATGCGTGGGTTCTATAGATAATCAAACATGGTTCGCTAATCTCACTCATTTGATTGGCATAAGGACCCACTCACCTATGCATTATTTCAAGATAATTAGCTCCCTTGGCTAAATAATGGTATTTAATACAAAACTACTATTTCTCTATGGGAATTTAACATGGAAATGATATGCAAACTATAAAGAAAACAAAAGTTAATTTTGAAAATCATTTGTTATTTCAGAACTTAGAAAAAAAGATGTTTAACTGTTATCCTCGTGAATGTTTAAAGGTACATGCCCACTAAGAAGGCACTTTTGTGCCTACTGGGTGGGCATGTACCTTTAATCTCCTGGTAAACATCTTAACTTATATGAAACTATGATGTATCTATCAGACATGAGAATGGCTGTCACTGAAAACATCTGAAAATACACTGAAACCGCCTCACCCAACTTGTAAAAGTATCAAATTTGAGCATACCAGATAGATTCTGAATCATTTTGAAAATGCAAATTATGACAAAATCCACTGAAATCAGCTGATCAGCTGAAGATTCTCATGCCTGATCTATGAGGATTTAACATTCAGAATTTCTTTTCTTATTACAGTTATTATTTGACTAAATTTCGTGAAATAAAAATAAGTCTCATTCTTAAATTTTGCTAAGTAGTAGTAATAGTGGAAAATTGTGTTTTGTATGGTGGCATATATTTGCCATCAAGATGTTGACATAATTTATCGCAACATGTTGATTAAATATCATGACATGTCAACATAACCTGATAAGTTGCCACAACAAGTCAACATAATGTGAGTTATCACAATTAGTCAACATACCGTGATAAGTTAACATAATATGTCGACATAACATGATAAATTAACACACACTGTCGACATAATATGATATTTTATCTCAACAAGTCGACATAACGTGATATTTATCTCAACATGGCGACTTTTGTGAACGAGTCGATATAATGTGATATTTTATCTCAACATGTCAACATAGTTTCGCGTCAGCATCTCAACAGCAAGTATATGCCACCATAGTTATGCAATGTTTATATATATAACCTTATAAGGTGGCAAGTTTCCACAAAACTGACAGCCGTGTTAGTGTCCATGTAAACCATTTGGCAATTTATTTCAGGGATGGGTATGGTCCCTACTAAAAATCTGCAAATTAATTTTCTCTAGTATGAACTAAAGTTGATAAATACATGTATCATGTATCCTGCATATTTTACAACCTTTTTGTATTTTTCCTGTCTTCTGCAGATTTTCAACCCACCGACGCATTGACGCCTATACTGGGACACCTGGTTTACGAACATTTACCAGTTGTAGAGTCAAATAGACAATAAAAGTTACAGAAAATACTGAGAAGGTATGATTTTGTTACTATGCTGGAAAATAAAATATATCTGTTGTGTGAATTTAGGCCAGAAAACATAATTCCGCGGTGTCAGAAAAATATCTGTGTGTCGGAGCTTTTTATGGGAATTAAGTGTTACCCTTGTCCGTTCCGTCCGTCCTTCCATTCGTCCGTCACCTACCTTGTAACTCGTAAAACTTTTAAACCATACTAGCTACAAACCTTAAATTTAGTATGTAGCTTCCTTATAATGAGTCGATTTTTTATTCGACCCCCAGGTCATGGATTATCTCCCACTTTTTTACTTAGAATTTCCCAATTTTGCATTGTAACTCGTAAAACTTTTCAACCGTACTAGCTACAGACCTGAAACTTGGTATGTAGCTTCCTTATGATGAATAAATGTGCAAAAATTTATTTCAATTTTTTATTCGACCCTCGGATCATGGATTATCTCCCCATTTTCGACTTTGAATTTACCAATTTTGCCTTGAAACTCGTCAAACTTTTAAACCGTACTAGCTACAGATCTGAAACGTGGTATGTAGTTTCCTTATGATAAGTAGATGTGCAAACTTTTCTTTGATTTTTTATTCGACCCCAGGTCATGCATTATCTCCCCCTTTTCGACTTAGAATTTGGCAAATTTGCCTTGTAATTCATAAAACTGTTAAATCGTAATAGCTACAGACCTGAAACTTGGTATGTAGCTTCCTTATGATGAGTAGATGTGCAAAGCTTATTTCAATTTTTGCTTCGACCCTCAGGTCATGGACTATCTCCCACTTTTTTACTTAGAATTTCCCAATTTATTCGACCCCCAATTTGCCAGAATTTCTCAATGCTGTTATACATGTAACTCTTATAGGATTATTTTAATATTTCATTACATCATACTTGTGCGCAAATTCAACACTCCATGCGTGGTTGGTTCGGAGCAGGCGACGGGTAATTCAACGATCGGTATTCATTCTTACCGGAATTCCGACTGCAGACCTGGTTTGGCCCTCACATACGTCTTTGGCATTTTGTATGTGACAGTTGAATCTGGTTATATCAGATTATTCTAATTTCCCGAGCGTTAAGCTTTTGAACGCACCTTGAGCCTGGGCTTAGTGGGGGCGGGACAAATGTGGATTTGTCACAGGGCGGTAGAGGACCATTGTAGCAATGTGTGTGTGAAATGTGAAGCAGATCCGAGCAAGGAAACACAAATTATAAGCCATTTAACTGAATGTTAAGGTTTCAAACGCACCAAGTCTGTGACCTTGACCCTGTGCTTAGCGGGGGCAGGACGAATGTGGATTGTCACAGGGCGGTAGAGGACCATTGGAGCAATGCGTGTGTGAAAGTTAGTGTAGGATTGAGAAAGCGCACGTAGATTTGTCCCCAAAGTGGCAAGTAAACAATTAAAGTGGAAAAGGTGAAGGGTCAAAGGTGAAGGTTGAAGTAATGGGTGGTGGAGTGTGTAAGGCATGTTCATATGTATCATGTGTATAAATATTTAAGCGATTTGGCAAAAGTATTGAGAAGTTAGTGTAAGATTGAGAAACGTGCACATAGATTTGTCCCAAAGTGCCAAGCAAAAACATTTAAAGTGGAAAAGGTCAAGGCCAAAGGTCAAGGTCGAAGTACTGGGTGGTGGAGTGTGTAGGGCATGTTCATATGTATCATGTGTATAAATATTTAGCGATTGGCAAAAGTATGAGAAGTTAGTGTAGGATTGAGAAACGTGCACGTAGATTTGTCCCAAAGTGCCAAGCAAACATTAAAGTGGAAAAGGTCAAGGCCAAAGGTCAAGGTCGAAGTACTGGGTGGTGGAGTGTGTAGGGCATGTTCATATGTATCATGTGTATAAATATTTAAGCGATTGGCAAAAGTATTGAGAAGTTAGTGTAGGAGTGAGAAACGTGCACGTAGATTTGTCCTAAAGTGCCAAGCAAACATTTAAAGTGGAAAAGGTCAAGGCCAAAGGTCAAGGTCGAAGTACTGGGTGGTGGAGTGTGTAGGGCATGTTCATATATATCATGTGTATAACTATTTAAGCGATTGGCAAAAGTATTGACAAGTTAGTGTAGGATTGAGTAACATGCACGTAGATTTGTCCCAAAGTGCCAAGCAAACATTTAAAGTGGAAAAGGTCAAGGCCAAAGGTCAAGGTCGAAGTACTGGGTGGTGGAGTGTGTAGGGCATGTTCATATGTATCATGTGTATAAATATTTAAGCGATTGGCAAAAGTATTGAGAAGTTAGTGTAGGATTGAGAAACGTGCACGTAGATTTGTCCCAAAGTGCCAAGCAAACATTTAAAGTGGAAAAGGTCAAGGCCAAAGGTTACGGTCGAAGTACTGGGTGGTGGAGTGTGTATGGGCATGTTCATATGTATCATGTGTATAAATAATTTAAGCGATTGGCAAAAGTATTGAGAAGTTAGTGTAGGATTGAGAAATGTGCACGTAGATTTGTCCCAAAGTGCCAAGCAAACATTTAAAGTGGAAAAGGTCAAGGCCAAAGGTCAAGGTTGAAGTACTGGGTGGTGGAGTGTGTAGGGCATGTTCATATGTCCATGTGTATAAATATTTGCGATTGGCAAAAGTATTGAGATGTAGTGTAGGAGTGAGAAACGTGCACGTAGATTTGTCCTAAAGTGCCAAGCAAACATTTAAAGTGGAAAAGGTCAAGGCCAAAGGTCAAGGTCGAAGTACTGGTGGTGGAGTGTGTAGGGCATGTTCATATATCTGTGTATAACTATTTAAGCGATTGGCAAAAGTATTGAGAAGTTAGTGTAGGATTGAGAAACGTGCACGTAGATTTGTCCCAAAGTGCCAGCAAACATTTAAAAGTGGAAAGGTCAAGGCCAAAGTTAAGGTCGAAGTTACTGGGTGGTGGAGTGTGTAGGCATGTTCATATATACTGTGTATAACTATTTAAGCGATTGGCAAAAGTATTGACAAGTTAGTGTAGGATTGAGAAAACATGCACGTAGATTTGTCCCAAAGTGCCAAGCAAACATTTAAAGTGGAAAATGTCAAGGCCAAAGGTCAAGGTCGAAGTACTGGGTGGGTGGAGTGTAGGGCATGTTCATAGTATCATGTGTATAAATATTTAAGCGATTGGCAAAAGTATTGAAAGTTAGTGTAGGATTGAGAAACGGCACGTAGATTTGTCCCAAAGTGCCAAGCAAACATTTAAAGTGGAAAAGGTCAAGGCCAAGGTTAAGGTCGAAGTACTGGGTGGTGGAGTGTGTAGGGCATGTCATATGGTATCATGTGTATAAATATTTAAGCGATTGGCAAAAGTATTGAGAAGTTAGTGTAGGATTGAGAAATGCACTAGATTTGTCCCAAAGTGCCAAGCAAACATTTAAAGTGGAAAAGGTCAAGGCCAAAGGTCAAGGTTGAAGTACTGGGTGGTGGAGTGTGTAGGGCATCATATGTATCATGTGTATAAATATTTAAGCGATTGGCAAAAGATTGAGATTTAGTGTAGGAGTGAGAAAAGTGCACGTAAGATTTGTCCTAAAGTGCCAAGCAAACATTTAAAGTGAAAAGGTCAAGGCCAAAGGTTCAAGGTCGAAGGTTACTGGTGGTGGAGGTGGGTAGGGCATGTTCATATATTTCATGGTGTATAACTATTTAAAAAGCGAATTGTAAGTATTGGAAGAAGTTAAGGTGTAGATTGAGAAACGTGCAAGTATTTGTCCCAAAGTTGCCAAGCAAACTTTAAATGAAAAGGTTCAAGGCCAAAGGTAGGTCGAAGTACTGGGTGGTGGAGTGTGAGGGCATGTTCATATTATATCAGTGTATAACTATTTAAGATTGGAAAAGTAATTGACAAGTTAGTTGTAGGATTGAGAAACATTCACGTAGAATTTGTTCCCAAAGTGCCAAAGCAAAACATTTAAAGGTGGAAAATTGTCAAGGCCCAAAGGTCAAAAAGGTTCGAAGTACTGGGTGGGGAGTGTGTAGCATTGTTATATCCCTATATGTGTATAAATAATTTTAAGCCGTTGGCAAAAGTTTGAGAAGTTAGTGTGGATTGAGAAACGTGCACGTATTTGTCCAAAGTGCCAAGGCAAACATTTAAAGTGGAAAAGGCAAGCCAAAGGTTAAGGTCGAAGGTACTGTGGTGGAGGTGTGTAGGGCTGGGTTCATAGTATCATGTGTATAAAATTTTAAGCGATGGCAAAAGTATTGGGAGAAGTTATGTAGGATTGAAATTGCACGTAATTTGTCAAAGGCCAAGCAAACAATTTAAAGTGGAAAAGGTCAGGCAAAGGTCAAGGTTGAAGTACTGGGTGGTGGATGGTGGTAGGGCATCATATTATCATTTAAAAATAATTTAAGCGATTGGCAAAAAAAGTATTGAATAGTTGTAGGAAGTTGAGAAAAGTGCAAGTAGGATTTGTCCTAAAATGCCAAAGCAAACAGTAAAGTGGAAAAACGCCAGGCCAAAGGGTCAAGTCGAAGTTTACTGGTGGTGGAGTGTGTAGGGCCCTTGTTCATATATATCATGTGTAATAACAATTTAAGCGATTGGGCAAAAGTTTAAATTGAGAATTAGTGTAAAAGGATTGAGAAACGTCCGAAGGATTTTGTCCCAAAGGTGCCAAGGCAAAACATAAAGGGAAAAGGTCAAGGCCAAAGTTAAGGTCTAAGGGTAACTGGTGGTGGGAGTGTGTAGGGCATGTTCATATGTATCATGTGTATAAAAATATTTAAGCGATTGGCAAAAGTATTGAGAAGTTGTGTAGGATGAGGAAACGTGCATGTAGATTTGTCCCAAAGTGCCAAGCAAACATTTAAAGTGGAAAAGGTCAAGGACCAAAGGTCAAGGTCGAGTAACTGGTGGTGGGTTGTTTGTAAGGCAAGTTCATAATGTTCATGTTACAATAATTTAAGCGATTGGCAAAAGTATTGAAAAGTTGGTGTAGGAGTGAGAAACATGCACGTAGATTTGTCCCAAAGTGCCAAGCAAACATTTAAAGTGGAAAAGGTCAAGGCCAAAGGTCAAGGTCGAAGTTACTGGGTGTGGAGTGTGTAGGGCATGTTTATATGTATCATGTGTATAACTATTTAAGCGATTGACAAAAGTATTGAGAAGTTAGTGTAGGATTGAGAAACATGCACGTAGATTTTGTCCCAAAGTGCCAAGCAAACATTTAAAGTGGAAAAGGTCAAGGCCAAAGGTCAAGGTCGAAGTACTGGGTGGTGGAGTGTGTAGGGCATGTTCATATGTATCATGTGTATAAATATTTAAGCGATTGGCAAAAGTATTGAGAAGTTAGTGTAGGATTGAGAAACGTGCACGTAGATTTGTCCCAAAGTGCCAAGCAAACATTTAAAGTGGAAAAGGTCAAGCCAAAGGTCAAGGTTGAAGTACTGGGTGGTGGAGTGTGTAGGCATGTTCATAATGTATCATGTGTATAAATATTTAAGCGATTGGCAAAAGTATTGAGAATTAGTGTAGGATTGAGAAACGTGCACGTAGATTTGTCCCAAAGTGCCAGCAAACATTTAAAGTGAAAAGGTCAAGGCCAAAGGTCAAGGTCGAAGTACTGGGTGGTGGAGTGTGTAGGGCATGTTTCATATGTATCATGTGTATACATAGTTTAAGCGATTGGCAAAAGTATTGAGAAGTTATTGTAGGATTGAGAAACATGCACGTAGATTTGTCCCAAAGTGCCAAGCAAACATTTAAAGTGGAAAAGGTCAAGGCCAAAGGTCAAGGTCGAAGTACTGGGTGGTGGAGTGTGTAGGGCATGTTCATATGTATCATGTGTATAAATATTTAAGCGATGGCAAAAGTATTGAGAAGTTAGTGTAGGATTGAGAAACGTGCACGTAGATTTGTCCCAAATGCCAAGCAAATCACATTTAAAGTGGAAAAGGTCAAGGCCAAAGGTCAAGGTCGAAGTACTGGGTGGTGGAGTGTGTAGGGCATGTTCATATGTATCATGTGTATAAATATTTAAGCGATTGGCAAAAGTATTGAGAAGTTAGTGTAGGAGTGAGAAACATGCACGTAGATTTGTCCCAAAGTGCCAAGCAAACATTTAAAGTGGAAAAGGTCAAGGCCAAAGGTCAAGGTCGAAGTACTGGGTGGTGGAGTGTGTAGGGCATGTTCATATGTATCATGTGTATACATATTTAAGCGATTGGCAAAAGTATTGAGAAGTTAGTGTAGGATTGAGAAACGTGCACGTAGATTTGTCCCAAAGTGCCAAGCAAACATTTAAAGTGGAAAAGGTCAAGGCCAAAGGTCAAGGTCGAAGTACTGGGGGGTGGAGTGTGTAAGGCATGTTCATATGTATCACGTGTATAAATATTGACATAATATGTGAAGCCATGTAGAAGTTAGTAAAGAATATGGTAATATCGGGAAGTACGGACGGACGGGACGGACGGGACGGACGTACGGACGGATGGACGGACGGACGGACGGACGTACGGACGGACGCCGGTAACACTATATGCCCCCGTACCTTTCGGTAGCGGGGGCATAAAAATATTAATCTGACATTAATGGGCAGGTGGGGATGATATGCAGTAATTTAATTTCATGAGAGCCTTAGCCGGACGTAAAATTTCAAAATAATATTATACCAATTACCAACGGAATGAAACGGTCGAAATGCCCAGATCAAAAGTTGCGTGATTTTTGTCTGATGAACTTAAAAAGTCCAGGTGCATATATATTCCTTATACATGCTGTTCCTGTCATGACATGTTTCTGTGACTGATTAAAAGATGTACCAAGTGTAACCTCATTGTTAGTGCTGAATTTAGAATGCTCCCAAATTCTGGTGTGTTTCTCTATGTATATGACATTTTGAAGTCACTGCAGCTATTCAGTATGTAGTTTGTCTCTTGATGTACTGCAAATACATTTCACTCAGTATAGCGAAAAAGGTCACTGCATATCTATGGAGTACCGTTAACAGTTCAAAGTGAATATGGTTGGAGAAATGGAGCCTTGGACATTTGTATTCAGTGTCGGCACAGACCAGCCTGCACATTTGTCTGATCAAGGTCTGCGCTATTCGCCATTTATTCAGCAAAACACCCACCGTGCTCCAAATAAACAGTATAAATCCGAAACAAGAGGGCCATGATGGCCCTAATTCGCTCACCTGACTCCATGAACACCGGAGGAGAATGTGACATTGAGTTCATGTGTTTTAAAAAATTTGTGCTATTTTTAGATGGCGGTCATCTTGGATTAAGCGATGACTCTCATTTTACCAGATCTGAAGATGCTTCAGCCAAGGATCTTAACTTACTATGAAGTTTGGCCAGCATCGGCCATGTGGTTCCTGAGAAAAAGACGTTAAAAATCTTGAATAAATGGACCTTTTGGCGGCCATCATGGATGACGTAACTATCCGATTACGGCAAAAAATTCACCAGAGCGATCGTCTTGTCGATATCTTCGATTTGATACACGACATGGCTATATTCTATCAAAAAATAAATTTAACCCCTATTTGACCCCCGGGCCATGCCCATTTTTGTCAGCAGGGTCACCATTTTAACAAAGTTGCAAGAGCATTGTACATCGATCATTCTTACCAAGTTTCGTCCAAATCCTGCTGGAGGTTCATGAGAAAAAGATTTTTTAAGAATTTGTGCTATTTTTAGACGGCGGCCATGTTGGATTTCAAGCCAACTTAATTTCAACAACTTTGGAAAGGCTTCACCTAAGGACCATACAGGTAGAGTTTGGTGACCATTGGCCAATCGGTTCATGAGACGACAATGTTTAAAATCTCTCATAAAAGGACAACCTTTCGTCTGCCATCTTGATGACGTATTCATCCGATTCTGACAAATATTGTACCAGAGCAATCGCCTCATCGATACCTTCAATTTGATATATGACATGAGCATATTCGGTCAAAAATAAAATTTTACCCCAATATGACCCCACGGGCCATGCCCATTTTTTACCCCGGGGTCACCATTTTGAAAGAGCATTCTACATCGATCGTTCCAACCAAGTTTCGTCGAAATCCGGCTGGCGGTTCATGAGAAAAATATTTTTTAAGAATTTGTGCTATTTTTAGACGGCGGCCATCTTGGAACACCTCCGTTTGAACAAATCTGAAAAGGCTTCACCCATGGACCATAACTGTGAAGTTTGGCCACTATGGGCCAAGTGGTTCGTGTGAAGAAGAATTTTGAAATCTCTAATAAAAGAACAACCTTTTGACCTTTCGGCGGCCATCTTGGATGACATGACCATCCAATTTCGACAAAAAATGTATCAGAGCGATCGCCTCTTTGATACCTTCGATTTGATACAGACATGACCATATTCGGTCAAAAATAAATTCGACCCCACAGTCCACGCCCATTTTTGACACCATTTTAACAACTTTGAAAGAACATTGTACATCGATCATTCCTACCAAGTTTTGTTGAAATCCAGTTGGCAGTTCTTGAGAAGAAGATTTTTGAAGAATTTGTGCTATTTTAAACGGCGGCCATCTTGGATTACGTAATGATGTCATTTTAACAATTTTGTAATCCCCCTACCTAAGGACCATGACCATGAAGTTTGGTGACTATAGGCCCAATGGTTACCGAGGAGAAGACGTTTGAAAATGTTCATGGACGACGGACAACGGACGGACACATTGAGGTAACAATAGCTGACATGAGCTTCGCTCCGGTGAGCTAAAAAATGAAGAGAATAACATGCATGTTATTTTGAAACAAATGTAATTGAGTCTTAATAATATGATGAAATCTCTGTAAATGAGATGCCTGTTAGGTTGCCGTGGTGTCTAAGACAATTTACAATCTAAGATAAGTTACAGTGAAACCCAAGATTAAAACACGTGTATGTTTTATGTGTGGAGAAATGGGGCTTATGGGATATATGGCCAGTCTTGCTCTGGGTCTTCCAGGTCAGTCTTGAGGAATGATAAGAACACACTTTGTTAGAAACACGACTGCTGTTTCACTGACTGAATGGTGACCAGTGCAGACTCTGATCTGATCAGACTGCGCGAATGTATGGGATATATAGCCAGTCTCGCCCTGGGTCTTACAGCTCAGTCTTGACGAATGATAAGAACATACACTATTAGAAGCAGGACTGATGTTTCCCTGACCAGTACTGTAAACATGATGAGGCAGACTAGGCGGCCATTATGCCGATTATTTGTTTTATGCCTAGAATTAAACAAATCCCTGGGGTGGTGGCGGAGAGAATGCTCCCTGACCCCCATGTTGGGACTTGGTTCGCCTCGTCTGGTATTTACCTCTGGTTACGGCCTTGCTAAATGAATGGCGACCAGTGCAGACCCAGATCAGACCGCGAATGCGCAGGCTGATCTGGATCTACACGGGTCGCAGATACCAAAAGCCACATTTCTCCAGTCAGTCACAAATTAACAGTTTACATTTATTTCTAAAAAATTATTACTGGTAGTCCCTCCAAACTTAAACTAAATCGTAACGGACTGAATGCATCTGCTAATTGTTGTTGGTCAATGTACATGATGTATTGGTTCCATGCTTACTTGCGTCCTGTAATCGGTATGGCCAGAGCTGGGGCAGAGTTACAGGTTCCCGGTTTATTGCTTAGTTTTCTGTATCCGGAACCCTGTGAGTTGGAACCAGTAAACTTAAAACTGATGAACTAGAATGGTTTATGGAACGCGTACGAGTAGGTAAATCGGTCACACGGAGGCCTTCTGGTATTACCATAGACGCAATGTAAATAACTAGATGGCTGCGGCCTGCATGTCGCGCCTTGTGGCGAGGCATGGACACTAAAAAAAAAGATATAGTATAACCAAAAAACTTAACCAAAAAACTTCAAAAACTTTAACCAAAAAACTTAACCAAAAAATTCAAAGTAATTTGACCTTGAGACATTGGGCACAGGGGCCGCACGGGAGGGGGGTAGAATGAAAATATAGATAATGATAAACACCCATGTGAAGTTTCAAGGTAATGGGCAAAGCAGTTGCAGAGATACAGTATAACAAAAAACTTTAACCAAAAAACTTAACCAAAAAACTTAACCAAAAACTTTAACCAAAGAACTTAACCAAAAACTTCAAAGTAATTTGACCTTGGGCACAGGGGCCGCACGGGAGGGGGGTAGAATGAAAATATAGATGATGATAAACACCCATATGAAGTTTCAAGGTAATGGGCAAAGCAGTTGCAGAGATATAGTATAATGAAAAACTTTAACCAAAAAACTTAACCAAAAACTTTAACCAAAAAAACTTAACCAAAAAACTTCAAAGTAATTTGACCTTGACATTGGGCACAGGGGCCGCACGGGATGTAGAATGAAAAATATAGATGATGATAAACACCCATATGAAGTTTCAAGGTAATGGGCAAAGCAGTTGCAGAGATATAGTATAACGAAAAACTTTAACCAAAAAACTTAACCAAAAAACTTAACCAAAAACTTTAACCAAAGAACTTAACCAAAAACTTCAAAGTAATTTGACCTTGGGCACAGGGGCCGCACGGGAGGGGGGTAGAATGAAAATATAGATGATGATAAACACCCATATGAAGTTTCAAGGTAATGGGCAAAGCAGTTGCAGAGATATAGTATAATGAAAAACTTTAACCAAAAAACTTAACCAAAAACTTTAATTCCTTAAAAAACCTTACTTAACCAAAAACTTCAAAGTAATTTGACCTTGACATGTCACAGGGGTTTGGCCGCACGAGTTAGAATGAAAATATTAAGATGATGATAAATACCCATATGAAGTTTCAAGGTAATGGGCAAAGCAGATTGCAGAGATATAGTATAACGAAAAACTTTACCTTAACCAACTTAACCAAAAACTTTAACCAAAAACTTCAAAGTAATTTGACCTTGACATTGGGCACACCAGGGGTGCCGCACGGGAGTGGGGGGTAAGAATGAAAAGTATATAGATGATGATAAACACCCATGTGAAGTGTCAACAATGTAATGGGCTAAAGCAGTTGCAGAGATATAGTATAACAAAAAACTTTAACCAAAAAACTTAACCAAAAAACTTAACCAAAAACTTTAACCAAAGAACTTAACCAAAAACTTTAACCAAAAACTTAAACCAAAAACTTTAACCAGACACACGTACGTACGTACGTACGTACGCCAAAGTGCCAACTATATCGCGCTTTCCGCAAGCGGGCGCGACAAAAACAATGGCGACCTACAATTCAAGCCCAAGACATTATTCTCGATTTACGGAATAGTGCGAGGGTTTGCGAGTGGGGGAGATAAGTCAAAGGAAATTTTTGAAAATCAAAAAGCTTCTTCGTCTTGCTGTGATAAGCATGTAAACCGAATTTGGTTACAATCCGTCAAGTAGAACTCTAGTTATTGCGTGGACAAGCTATGACCGCCCGCACACCGCCGCCGCCCGCCTGCCGCCCACCCGCACGTACAAGGTGAATACATAATACGTACCGTTTTTTTCAAACGGGCGTATAAAAAGCAGGCCAAGGACATGGATTGACATGTGGATAGTAATGAGTGATACACAAAGGATGCTGTGTCCAAGTTTTTAAGCGGAAAAAGTAGGTCATGGACGTGGATAGGCGAGTGGTTTATGGGTAGGTTGTGGTGAGTGATGCATGAAGGAAGTTATGTCCAAGTCTCATGAACACAGGCCAAGAGGTTGTTGAAAAAATGACTCGACTGTCAAGGTTAACCAAAATCCGGACGCGCATGACGCGGACGACTGGTGACAATAGCTCTCTCAGTTTTCTTCTTAAACAGACGAGCTAAAAATAATGACAAACATTGCAGATTCTGGCGAGATGACTCATTACGAGCCAGCTCATTTGGATCTACAGTGTATGCAAGTGTCAGCTTCATGATTTATAGGGTTGAAAGGATTAATACACACACCCCTAAATGTAATTCATAACCATCGATACTAACCGTGCTGCAGCTAAAGCTTTATTGTATTTCTTCCCTGCTACGTCGCCAATGTATGCAGCCAGTCTACCGGTCAGCTGATAGCCGTCTATACTACAGACAATACCGTCCAAGTTCTGCAGCTTCACAATGGAGCCGGTATACACGTGCACGGACATTTTGCTCATGATTTGGAAGGTGAGCATACGGACTCCGTAGCTCGTTGTACCGTCCTTCGTCAATGTCACATATGATGCTGTAGCTGTTGTCGATGGAGGATTCTTTTTACCAGCAGCAGTATCTCCTGTAGGCAGAGCTCCAGATAAGGTGCATATTGGAATATTGTACACACTTATCTTAGCAGAATACGCATAGATTTATCAAAAGTTAAGAGTATAAAATACTCATAGCAATGTGAAAATACGCATTGATTTTCAAATTGAGTAGTCAAAATACTGTAATAAAGTTGAACATGTACTTAGTTGAGCTGCAGAAAAGAAACAGTGTTTGCTTTTTGCAACTCAAATAAGTGAATGTTTAATTTTTTTTTTTAACCATTTATTTAATAAGGAAGAGTTACTCTTCCTTATTAAATAAATGGTTAAACAATTTTTTTTTAATTCAATGCGTATTTTACTTTTACAAATGTACATGTATTATTGATTGTCTTCCTGGAAGACAATCAATAATACATGTACATTTGTAAAAGTAAAATACGCATTGAATTTGAAATATTGGGGTATAATACTTTTCAGACACCAAACTTATCTGGAGTACTGTGTATGATTGGGAAAATCAAATAGAATTGATTGATTGTTTGATTGATTAATTAATTGGGGTTTCACATCAGTTCAACAGCAAGGTCAAATACAGACAGGAATGCACATGTATGTGGGAAGGACCAATCGATTGATTGATTGATTGATTGATTAATTGGGGTTTCACATCAGTTCAACAGCAAGGTCAATTAAAGACAGGAATGCATATGTATGTGGGAAGTACCAATCGTTTAGTTGATTGATTGATTGATTGATTGGGGTTTCACATCAGTTCAACAGCAAGGTTAATTAAATACAGAAATGCACATGTATGTGGGGAGCACCTATTGATTGCTTGATTGATTGATTGACACTTTACGTCAAGCAATGTCAAATACAGATAGGAGCACCTAGTGATGGCTTGATTGATTGAGTGGTTGGGGTTTTATGTCTGTTATGCGAGATCACATACAGACAGAAATGCACTTATTGTTTGTTCCACGTTTTTCTGCTGACTTACTTTTAGCTACCGGTAGTAAACACATTAAAAAAACAATGTAATTACTTTTTCATTAATAACAAAAATGTCACACTCCCCATTTGTTTTAATTGACGAAATTCCATCAAATATTTATTTGATTGGGAGAACAAATACAGTTTTCTATGGGATATTAACGTGGGGACTAAAAATGAAGGTCACAATATCGAGGTCATTCGAGGCATGACCAGTTAACAAGGGGAGATAACTCACTGAAAACAAATAGGGTTCTTCCTTTTGCCATAGCATACGTGTGTACCAAAGTTGGTTATGATCCATCAAGTAGAACTAGTTATGGACAAGGATACAGAGTGAGAAAATTAATAACAAGAGTTGTCAGAAGACAACGAAGGTCGCCTGTTGGCAGTCTTCACTCAAACTTGGCACAGTTGCATAAAAAAACATGAATATTATATAACTTGACCTTGGGTTAAGGGGCGTGCAGTGGACCTTGACATTGGGGTCAGTGGTGCAAGGTGGGTCGTGGGATTGCTATAGCATAATATAGCATATTAAGATGAATGCATGTATGAAATATCAATGCGCTCCCTGAAAACAGAAGTAAAACAAAATTTAATACAACATTAAGTTTATGAATGCACTAAGTTGGTGATTTTCTACAGAATGAGCTATTCACAGCAGGAATGCATGTATGAATGTGCTAAGTTTGTGACCTTGACCTTGGGAAAAGGGGTAGGGCCCACCGTAGTGGGTGGTAGGATGATGCTAGCGCAATAGAGGATCATCAGATGAATGCATGTATGAAATATCAAAGCGTTCCCTGTAACGAAACAACATTTACCCCAACGTTAAGTTTATGAACATGCTAAGTTTGTGACCTTGACCTTTGGGTAAGGGTTGGGTGGTGGGTTGTGGATTTGCTACAGCATGATAGAGGGTCATCTGAGGAATGCATGTATGAAATATCAAGGCGTTCCATGAAAGGAAACAGATGTTAGAAGACATTTACCCCAACGTTAAGTTTATGAATGTGCTCAGTTTGTGACCTTGACCCTGGGGTAAGGGGTGGGTGGTGGGTCATGGATTTGCTATAGCACGATAGAGTATCATCAGATGAATGCATGTATGAGATATCAAGGCGTTTCCTGTAAAGAAACAGAAGTTATAACAAGATGGCCATGATGGCCCTAATTCGCTCACCTGACTCCATGAACACCAGAGGAGAATGTGACATCGAGTTCATATGTGTGCTATTTTTAGATGGCGGTCATCTTGGATTAAGCGATGACTCTCATTTTACCAAATTTGAAAATGCTTCACCCATCTTAACTTACCATGAAGTTTGGCCAGCATCGGCCATGTGGTTCCTGAGAAAAAGACGTTCAAAATCTCGAATAAATGGACCTTTTGGCGGCCATCATGGATGACATAATCATCCAATTCCGACAAATATTGCACCAGAGCAATCGCCTCATCGATACCTTCAATTTGATATATGAACCGATCATATTCGGTCAAAAATAAAATTTTACCCCAACTTGACCCCACGGGCCACGCCCATTTTTGACCCCGGGGTCACCATTTTAACATTTTTGAAAGAGCATTCTACATCGATCATTCCAACCAAGTTTCGTCGAAATCAGGCTGGCGGTTCATGAGAAGAAGATGTTTTTAAGAATTCTGCTATTTTTAGACGGCGGCCATCTTGGATTAGCGACGACCTCCGTTTTAACAACTGAAAAGGCTTCACCCATGGACCATAACTGTGCAGTTTGGCCACCATGGGCCAAGCGGTTCGTGTGAAGAAGAATTTTGAAATCTCTAATAAAAGAACCTTTTGATCTTTCGGCGGCCATCTTGGATGACATGACCATCCAATTTCGAAAAAGAATGTACCATAGCGATCGCCTCTCTGATACCTTCGATTTGATATATAACATGACCATATTCGCTCGAAAATAAAATTTGACCCCAATTTCACCCCACGGGCCACGCCCATTTTTGACCCCGGGGTCACCATTTTAACAACTTTAAAAGAGCATTGAACATCGATCATTCCTACCACGTTTTGTCGAAATCCGGTCAGCAGTTCTTGAGAAGATTTTTGAAGAATTTGTGCTATTTTTAGACGGTGGCCATCTTGGATTACGTAATGACGTCATTTTAACAATTTTGTAATCCCCTATCTAAGGACCATGACCATGAAGTTTGGTGACTATAGGCCCAATGGTTACCGAGGAGAAGACGTTTGAAAATGTTCACGGACGGACGGACGGACGGACGGACGGACGGACGGACGGACGTCCGGGCACACATTAGGGTACTTATGGGGTAGGGGGCGTGGCCTAAGACAATAGAAGACAATGGAACTTATTCCGTACCCCGTAAGCCTATTGTGTCTTACGGGGTATTTCCTTTGATCTTTTATATAGCAAGTACCCCCTAAGGTCCGAAATGTAAGTCCGCACTAGGGTACTTATGGGGTAGGGGGCGTGGCCTAAGACAATAGAAGACAATGGAACTTATTCCGTACCCCGTAAGCCTATTGTGTCTTACGGGGTATTTCCTTTGATCTTTTATATAGCAAGTACCCCCTAAGGTCCGAAATGTAAGTCCGGACGGACGGATGGACGGACGGACGAACTTACATTTCCGACCTTAGGGGGTACTTGCTATATAAAAGATCAATAGGCTTACGGGGTACGGATTAAGTTCCATTGTGTTCTAACCCTAACCCATTGTCTTAGACCATGCCCCCTACCCCATAAGTACCCTAATGTGTGCCCGGACAGACGGACGACGGTCACATTGCGGTAACAATAGCTCACATGAGCTTCGCTCAGGTGAGCTAAAAAGACATTTACTCCAACGTTAAGTTTATGATGTTGATCTTGGGGAAAAAGGTGGGGGGAGGTCATTGATTTGCTGTAGCACAATAGAGGATCATCAGATGAATGCATGTATGAACAAGAAACGAGGCAAAGCCACGAAGGCCAGGTTTTTTCCAAGCATAGACACTTGGATAACATAATTATACCCACTTTTTGTAGACTAGATGGCCGTGGCCTGCATGTCGCACCTTGGGGCGAGGCATGGACACTAAAAAAATAGATATAGCAGATCTATGGAAAAACTTTAACGAAAACTTTAAAAACTTTAAACCACGGACACACAACGGACGTACGGACGGACGTATGCCAAAATGCACGATATCGCGCTTTCTGCAAGCGGGTGTGACAATGATGATAAACACCCATGTGAAGTATCAAGGTAATGGGTGAAGCAGTTGCAGAGATATAGTACACAAAAAAACTTTAACAAAAAAATTAAAAGTAATTTGACCTTGACATTGGGCACAGGGGCCGCACGGTTGGGGGGTGGAATGAAAATATGGATGATGATAAACACCCATGTGAAGTATCAAGGTAATGGGTGAAGCAGTTGCAGAGATATAGTACACAAAAAAACTTTAACAAAAAAATTAAAAGTAATTTGACCTTGACATTGGGCACAGGGGCCGCACGGTTGGGGGGTGGAATGAAAATATGGATGATGATAAACACCCATGTGAAGTTTGAAGGTAATGGGCGAAGCAGTTGCAGAGATATAGTATAACGAACAAATTTTAACCAAAAAACTTTAACCAGACGTACGTTAAAAAGTTAACGTTGAAAATGGCTAAGTCAATTACGTAGAAATAATAGGTGAAGGTAAAAACTAGAAAATGTGTTCATAGAATACGGATGCCCCACATATCGCTTTGATAATAAATGTGGCCAAATTGGAAGTGAATTTTTTTTTTTACCTGAGCGTTAAAGTTTATGAAGCACCAAGTATGTGACCTTGACCCTGGGCTTGGCAGGGGCAGGACGAACGTGGATTTAGCACAGGGCGGTAGAGGACCATTAGAGCAATGCATATATGAAGTATGAAGCTGATCCGTGAAAGGGAACAGAAATTATAAGATATTTACCGAGCGTTAAAGTTTTTGAAGCACAAAGTATGTGACCTTGACCCTGGGCTTGGCGGGGGCAGGACGAACATGGATTTGGCACAGGACAGTTGAGGACCATTAGAGCAATGCGTATATGAAGTATGAAGCTGATCCGTGAAAGAAAACAGAAATTATAAGATATTTACCCGAGCGTTAAAGTTTTTGAAGCACCAAGTATGTAACCTTGACCCTGGGCTTGGCGGGGGCAGGACGAACGTGGATTTGTCAGATGAATGCATGTATGAACAAGAAACGAGGCAAAGCCACGAAGGCCAGGTTTTTTCCAAGCATAGACACTTGGATAACATAATTATACCCACTTTTTGTAGACTAGATGGCCGTGGCCTGCATGTCGCGCCTTGGGGCGAGGCATGGACACTAAAAAATAGATATAGTAGATGGAAAAAACTATTAACCAAAAAACTTTAACCGGACACACGGACGAACGGACGGACGTATGCCAAAATGCTGACGATATCGCGCTTTCCGCAAGCAGGTGTGACAATGATGATAAACACCCATGTGAAGTATCAAGGTATTGGAGAAGCAGTTGCAGAGATATAGTACACGAAAAAAACCTTTAACAAAAAAATTCAAAGTAATTTGAACTTGACATAGGGCACAGGATCGCGCTTTCCGCAAGCAGGTGCGACAATGATGATAAACACCCATGTGAAGTATCAAGGTATTGGGTGAAGCAGTTGCAGAGATATAGTACACGAAAAAACTTTAACAAAAAAATTCAAAGTAATTTGACCTTGACATTGGCACAAGATCGCGCTTTCCGCAAGCAGGTGCAACAATGATGATAAACACCCATGTGAAGTATCAAGGTATTGGGTGAAGCAGTTGCAGAGATATAGTACACGAAAAAATCTGTAACAAAAAAATTCAAAGTAATTTGACCTTGACATTGGGCACAGGATCGCGCTTTCGCAAGCAGGTGCGACAATGATGATAAACACCCATGTGAAGTATCAAGGTATTGGGTGAAGCAGTTGCAGAGATATAGTACACGGAAAAAACTTCAACAACAAAAATTCAAAGTAATTTGACCTTGACATTGGGCACAGAGGGCCGCACGGTTGGGGTTAGAATTGAAAATATGGATGATGATAAACACCCATGTGAAGTTTCAAGGTAATGGGCGAAGCAGTTGCAGAGATATAGTATAACGAAAAAGTTTTAACCAAAAAAACTCTAACCAGACGTACGTTAAAAAGTTAACGTTGAAAATGGCTAAGTCAATTACGTAGAAATAATAGGTGAAGGTAAAAAAATGGTCACATGTTGGATAGTTGTATGTGGTAGGCACCCCTTGGTTATGAAGCTGTGAAAGTTTGGTGGTCCTAGGTGGTACAGTACCAAAGAAATGGACTTAAACACGAAAACTTAACATTGATTGTGGACGCCGCCCACCCAGCCGCCCGCCCGCCGCCCGCCCGCCCGGCTTTCGCCAATCCAATAGCCTGGATTTTTTTTTAAAAAAACCTGGCTAAATATCAGATATTTACCTGAGCGTTAAAGTTTTTGAAGCACTAAGTATGTGACCTTGACCCTGGGCTTGGCGGGGGAAGAACGAACATGGATTTGGCACAGGACGGTAGAGGACCATTAGAGCAATATGTATATGAAATATGAAGCAGATCGGTCAAAGGATGAAGAAATTTACCCGAGCGTTAAAGTTTTGTGACGGACGGACGGACGGACGGGACGGACGGGACGGACGTGACGGACGGACAAGGGTAACAATAAATGCCCCCTCCACTATCGTGGTGGGGCATAAAAATGGTCACATGTTGGATAGTTTTATGTGGTAGGCACCCCTTGTTTATGAAGCTGTGAAAGTTTGGTGGTCCTAGGTGGTACAGTACCAAAGAAATGGACTTAAACACGAAAACTTAACATTGTAAACGCGAAAACTTAACATTCAAAATGGCTAAGTCGACTGTGGGGAAAAAATGGGTCAAGTTAAAAAAAAAGTAACATGTTGGATAGTAATATGTGGTGGGCACCCCTTGATTATGAAGCTGTGAAAGTTTGGTGGTCCTAGGTGGTACAGTAACAAAGAAATGGACTCAAACACGAAAACTTAACATTGTAAACGCGAAAACTTAACATTGAAAATGGCTAAGTCGACTGCGCGGAACAAATGAGTCAAGTTAAAAACAAGAAACGAGGCAAAGCCACGAAGGCCAGGTTTTTTCCAAGCATAGACACTTGGATAACATAATTATACCCACTTTTTGTAGACTAGATGGCCGTGGCCTGCATGTCACGCCTTGGGGCGAGGCATGGACACTAAAAAAATAGATATAGTAGATGGAAAAAGTTTAACCAAAAAACTTTAACCGGACACACGGACGAACGGACGGACGTATGCCAAAATGCCGACGATATCGCGCGTTCCGCAAGCAGGTGTGACAATGATGATAAACACCCATGTGAAGTATCAAGGTATTGGGTGAAGCAGTTGCAGAGATATAGTACACGAAAAAACTTTAAAACATTTTTTTAAAGTAATTTGAACTTGACATAGGGCACAGGATCGCGCTTTCCGCAAGCAGTGTGACAATGATGATAAACACCATGTGAAGTATGAAGGTATTGGGTGAAGCAGTTGCAGAGATATAGTACACGAACAAACCTTAACAAAAAAAATCAAAGTAATTTGACCTTGACATTGGGCACAGGATCGCGCTTTCCGCAAGCAGGTGCAACAATGATGATAAACACCCATGTGAAAGTATCAAGGTATTGGGTGAAGCAGTTGCAGAGATATAGTACACGAAAAAACTTTAACAAAAAAATTCAAAGTAATTTGACCTTGACATTGGGCACAGGATCGCGCTTTCGCAAGCAGGTGCGACAATATGATAAACACCCATGTGAAGTGAAGTATCAAGGTATTGGGTGAAGCAGTTTGCAGAGATATAGTACACGAAAAAACTTTAACAAAAAAATTAAATTCAAAGTTAATTTGTTGACTTGACATTGCACAGGATCAGCGCTTCCGCCAGTGCAACATACAATGATGATAAACACCCATGTGAAGTATGAAGGTATTGGGTGAAGCAGTTGCAGAGATATAGTACACGAAAAAACTTTAACAAAAAAATTCAAAGTAATTTGACCTTGACATTGGCACAGAATCGCGCTTTCCGCAAGCAGGTGCGACAATGATGATAAACACAAGGATGTGAAGTTATCAAGGTATTGGGTGAAGCATTGTTGCAAGAGTATAGATAAACACGAACTTTACACAAAGTAAGTATTTGACCTTGACATTGGGCACAGGATCGCGCTTTCCGCAGCAGGTGCGACAATGATGATAAACACCCATGTGAAGTATCAAGGTATTGGGTGAAGCAGTTGCAGAGATATAGTCACGAAAAAACTTTAACAAAAAAATTCAAAGTAATTTGACCTTGACATTGGGCACAGGATCGCGCTTTCCGCAAGCAGGTGCGACAATGATGATAAACACCCATGTGAAGTATCAAGGTATTGGGTGAAGCAGTTGCAGAGATATAGTACACGAAAAAACTTTAACAAAAAAATTTAAAGTAATTTGACCTTGACATTGGGCACAGGATCGCGCTTTCCGCAAGCAGGTGCGACAATGATGATAAAACACCCATGTGAAGTATAAGGTATTGGGTAAGCAAGTGCAGAGATTAGTACACGAAAAAACTTTAACAAAAAAAATTAAAGAATTTGCATTGACTTGCAGGAATCGCGCTTTCCGCAGCAGTGCGATGATGATAAACACCCATTGAAGTCAAGGTATTGGGAGAAGCATTGCAGAGTATAGTACCAACGAAAAAAACTTTAACAAAAAAGATTTTGTAATTTGACTTGACATTGGGCACAGGATAGCGCTTTCCGCAAGCAGGTGCGACAATGATGATAAACACCCATGTGAAGTATCAAGGTATTGGGTGAAGCAGTTGCAGAGATATAGTACACAAAAAAACTTTAACAAAAAAAATTCAAAGTAATTTGACTTGACTTGGGCACAGGATTTCGCGCTTTCCCAAGCAGGTGCGACAATGTATACCCCCATTGAGTACAGGTATTGGGTGAACATTGCAGAGATATTACACGAAAAAACTTTACAAAAAAATTCAAAGGTAATTTGACCTTGACTTGGGAACAGGGGCCCGCACGGTGTTAGAATGATGGATGATGATAAACACCCATGTGAAGTTTCAAGGTAATGGGCGAAGCAGTTGCGGAGATATAGTATAACGAAAAAGTTTTAACCAAAAAACTTTAACCAGATGTACGTTAAAAAGTTAACGTTGAAAATGCTAAGTCAATTACGTAGAATAATAGGTGAAGGTAAAAAAATTGTCACATGTTGGATAGTTGTATGTAGTAGGCACCCCTTGGTTATGAAGCTGTGAAAGTTTGGTGGTCCTAGGTGGTACAGTACCAAAGAAATGGACTTAAACACGAAAACTTAACATTGTAAACGCGAAAACTTAACATTGAAAATGGCTAAGTCGACTACGCGGAAAAAATGGGTGAAGTTAAAAAAAAAAGTAACATGTTGGATAGTGATATGTGGTGGGCACCCCTTGATTATGAAGCTGTGAAAGTTTGGTGGTCCTAGGTGGTACAGTAACAAAGAAATGGACTCAAACACGAAAACTTAACATTGATTGTGGACGCCGCCCGGCCGCCGCCCGCGCCCGCCCGCCCTCCGGCCCGGCTTTCGCCAATCCAATAGCCTGGATTTTTTTCAAAAAACCTGGCTAAAAAAGTAACATGTTGGATAGTAAAATGTGGTGGGCACCCTTTGATTATGAAGCTGTTAAAGTTTGGTGCTCCTAGGTGGTACAGTAACAAAGAAATGGACTCGAACACGAAAACATAACATTGATTGTGGACGCCGCCCGCCGCCCGCCGCCGCCGCCCGCCCGCCCGGCTTTCGCCATTCCAATAGCCTGAATTTTTTTTCAAAATACCTGGCTAAAAAGTAACATGTTGGATAGTAATATGTGGTGGGCACCCCTTGATTATGAAGCTGTGAAAGTTTGGTGGTCCTAGGTGGTACAGTAACAAAGAAATGGAGTCAAACACGAAAACTTAACATTGATTGTGGACGCCGACCGCCCGCCCACCGCCCGCCCGCCCGCGCGCTCGCCCGGCTTTCGCCAATCCAATAGCCTGGATTTTTTTTTCAAAAAACCTGGCTAAAAATCAAAGCGTTCCCTGTAAAGAAACATAAGTTACACAACATTTACCCCAACGTTAGGTTTATGAACATGCTAAGTTTTTTACCTTGACCTTGGGGTAAGGGTTGGGTGGTTGGTTGTGGATTTGCTACAGCACGATAGAGGGTCATCTGAGGAATGCATGTATGAAATATCAAGGCGTTCCATGAAAGGAAACAGATGTTATAAGACATTTACCCCAGCGTGAAGTTTATGAATGACAATGTGCTAAGTTTGTGACATTGACCTTGGGGAAAGGGGTGGGAGGTGGGTCATGGATTTGCTATAGTACGATAGTATCATCAGATGAATGCATGTATGAAATATGAAGGTATTCCCTGTAAATAAACAGAAGTTACACGACATTTACCCCAACGTTAAGTTTATGAATGTGCTAGGTTTGTGACCTTGACCTTGGGGTAAGGGTTGGGTGGTGAGTCGTGGATTTGCTACAGCATGATAGAGGGTCATCTGAGAAATGCATGAATGAAATATCAAGGCGTTCCATGAAAGAAAATATGTTATAAGACATTTACCCCAACGTTAAGTTTATGAATGTGATAAGTTTGTGACTTTGACCTTGGGGTAAGGGATGGGCGCTGGGTCATGTATTTGCTATAGCATGATAGAGTAACATCAGATGAATCCATGTATCAAATATAAGCTAAAAAATGGCCACCAAGGGGAGATAAGTCACCGGAAATTTTTGAAAATGAATAGGCTTCTTCAAATTGCCATGATAAATATGTATACAAAATTTGGTTATGATCCGTCACGTTACGGGAGATAAGTCATCAGAAAATTTTGAAAAACAATACGGTTCTTTGTCTTGTAGTGATGTATGCCAAATCTGGTTACGATCCGTAAAGGAAACCTTGAGTTATTGCATGGACAAGAATACAGAGTGCGAAAATTAAATATGGACGCCAAGTGGAGATACGTTGTAGGAAATATTTGAAAATGAATAGGCTTCTTCGGCTTGCCATGATAAACATGTATACTGAATTTGGTTATGATCGGTCAAGTAGAACTGGAGTTATTGCGTGGACAAGGATACAGAGTGCGAATATTATAAATAAACATGTATAGTGAATTTGGTTATGATACGTCAAGTAGAACTCTAGTTATTGCATGGACAAGCTGTACCCGCCTGTCTGCCAGGTCCACCTGCCCGCTCGTACAAGGTGAATACATAAAAATAAACATGCAATAAAGTCAATATTTGGTGGAATTGGGGCTAAAAATATATTTTTGTGGTAATAATGTGTAATACATTTCCGCACAACAGATGGAAGTTGAATTTAATGCAATGTTGTTTAATGGCAAACCAATACAGAATAGTGTCGTTTAGGGTCAAGCATAACATATAGAGCAGTAATATTTGGCTGTGACTGAAGAAATGGGGCTTACAGGACATGTGACCAGTGTATCTCCTGATCAAATAGCGCACTCCTGTAGACTGATAACAATCTACTTTACTTGTTAGAAGCAAGATATGTGTATCCTTGATGGAATGGTGAACAATGCAGATCCTGATCAGACTATGCGGCTGCACAGGCTGATCTGGATCTACATTTGTCACAACATCCATAAGCCCCATTTATCCAGTCACATATTTGTATTTATAGCAAGTTGTTTTGCTGTTATTACATCCTTTACATTACATTACATTATTGTTGGGAATCGGACAGAAAAATCACCATCGATAATCACATTAGTGAATTTGATTGATAAACGATTAGTTTTGATAATTTTCGATTAACTTTATATAGTTGAAAAATTAGCATATTATATAACATTAAATATATGTGAGTTTTTATATTGTTTAGATATGCAGCCGACATATACAGTGTTTAACCCTTACACTGCTGAATTAAATTTTGTCGTCTGCCATTTATTTTTTATTTTTCTAAAAAAAAACATGCTTTTGACAACACTTTAGAATCATTTCCATTGGAAATGATTCTAAAATGCTGTCAAAGCATGGACATGATTCGAAAGTGCTGTCAAAACATGTTTTATTGAGAAAGAAGGCTAAATATAAGGCAACAGCAAACGACAATTTTCGTGCTCAGCAGTCTAAGGGTTTACATTCGTGTTGGCTGTTCTATTACATGAACTTTGTATTCTACTTTACAGCAGTGCGCAATTAATCCTATGCCCGAAGTCGATCATTCAGATTATTTTCGCAAATGGTACAGATCCTGATGAAACGGCTTATTCCGAGTCCTCACAAATCTGGAACTACACTGTTTGGAAACATGATGGTAGAGGTCTGTAGTGTTAAGACCTAAATCGCAGAATTATACAGTTTCATATGTTTAAGACTATTCCAATTATCGGAATATGATTATTCATTTTCAAAATTTTAACAAGAAAATGTGGCCTGTCAGTATACAAATGAACCCCAGTGGCAGATTGGAGAAACTCTGGCAAACTTCCTAACCGAAAGTGCTTACAAACTTCTTAATCAAAGCCTTTAAGTGTTTATTGTTTAAGCAAAGTTGGTCAAAAGGCCAAGGTCATATTAATGGCAGCATGGATGTGCGACATTTGTGGACAAGTACAGTATGATGTACTGAAACACTGAAGTAATAATTCAAGGGATATAAAAGTTATGACATAATTGAGAAAATTCAGTAAACTTCTTAGTCTGATGTATTGAAATATTAAAGCAATCCTTCAAGTACAACAGAAGTTAGGACAGAATTGAGAAACTACGGATAACTTCTTAACCGGATCCACGGACGAACACATGGACAGACAATCAATCCAAACACTTTCTGCGTCCTGGGGGCACGAAAATAACTCTAGAATAATTACGAACATTGTAGATTCTGATCACCTGGATCTGCAATGTTTGTACATTTTGGATGAGAGTCTATAGCTGTGAAAGCATTAAAACAAATTTCAGTTGTATACATATGCTTGTTATACCTGGTCTACGATCTTTGGGATATGCCGATCTTGGTGCGCTGGGATAGTTTCTGGCATTCTTGAAGTCCAGACTGTCTGGGTTCCTCATTGACTTAATGTGGGCAGACTTAACCAGCCCTAGGATGTGTTGGTCAATGTCGATAAAGTGAACTTCTGAAATCGTCCCCGGATACTGACGATCAAAGTCAAGAAAAGCTTTCACATACATCTCGGCACAAAGCTGCTTTGGTACTCCATATATTCCTGGAAGATTAAAATAAACTAGAGAGTATGTTTGTAAAACATGGGTATGCCCCCTGGCATACTGGACCATAAAAAAGAACAAGAAATGAGGCAAAGCCACAAAACACAAGAATTGTAAGACGACAACGAAGCGCGCCTGGTGGTGCTTTAGTTTAACGAATACCAAGAAGCTGTGTTAAGGAAACAGAAATTATAACAAATTTCCCCCCAATGTTAAGTTTATGAAAGCATGACCTGGATATTGGGGTTAGCGGGGGTCTGAGGATCGTGGATTTGGCATGGCATGATAGAGAACCATTAGAGGAAGGGATGTGTAAAATATTAAGAAGAGAAGTGAAAGAAAACAGAAATTATAACAAACTTCCCCCAATGTTATTTATGAAAGCACTAAGACTGTGACCTTGAACTTGGGGTTAGTGGGGTTCTGAGCATCGTGGATTTTTCAGCGCAAAGATTGTGACCTTGACCTTGGGGTTAGCGTGGGTCTGAGCATCATGGACTTATCACAGCATGATAGAAAATCATTAGAGAAAGGCATGTGTGCAATATCAAAAGGTTTGGTAAAATATAACAGAAATTATAACAAATTTCCTCCAATGATAAAGGTACATGCCCACTCATAAAGCACAAAATGTTCTTTATAACGGAGACATCATCCGAGACATTTTCTTGCAAAATGTAAACATTCATTCACCATTAACCCACATATTGATTGACATATTATACATTTTTATTTATTTTTTACTAAATGGTTTATTTTCAATTTTTAAATACATCATGTACATATTGTATAACAAAACATAGTTGAAATCACATGACATGTTACTAGAAAAGAGCATACATAATGTATTTAGAAAGTGCGCTTATTTAAGAAGAGTTTTTTAAGAAGAGAGTTATAGGAAAGAGAAAAAGATAAAGAGGTCTGCCTTCTGTTCTCGTAATTCGTAATACATGTGTATACATTTTATATCAGAAGTAAATTTCCACACTGATATCAGGGGCGATAACCGTGTTCCCTTTAAATGTTAACGGACATTGCTATTTATTCTCTGTATTTATTTTTCGATGTGCAATGATCATACTTTATAATCTGTCGAAAATATTATTTTTTCAGGTGAAAAACATCATGCCTCATTGTATATGAAAATAGCCTGATACCACCGCGCGTCACTATCAGTAAAATAAATATTACTAGATGATTATGCGGGCACTCGTAATTTTTAGAACTGGTGGAATAGTGACACAATTATACACTTATTTAAATCATTTTAAGAACAGTTTGTGCCTACTAAGTGGGCATGTACCTTTAAGCTTTCGAATTTTTGAAGACGGACGGATGTACAGACGGACAGACACTGACTACGACAGCGAGGGTATGCCATAAGCACTCCTTTCTTCAAAAGTGTTTCAGCAAAATTTTGAAGGTGACAAAGATCAAGGTTGTGTTAATGTTGGCGCGAGTGTGTGACAAATGTTCTGTGATTCAAGTGTCCAAGTATTGAAGCAATCCTTCGCGTAATATTGAAGCTAATACATGTTGCAGTCTCTTACAAACTTTTTGACGTAACAAAATGGCTAAGTGTTTCAGTGACATTTTGAAGGTGACAAAGGTGAGTCATGTTGGCGTGAGTGTGTGATTAATTTTCAGGTGATTTAAGTGTCCAAGTATCAAAGCAATCCTTTGCGTAATATTGTGAAGAAATACAAGTTGGAGAAACTCTGACAAACTTTTTGACGTAAATGTACACAGAAGGTTGCAACGGACGGACGGACGGGCGGGCGGGCGGGCGGGCGGGCGGGCGGGCGGGCGGGCGCGGCAGGCAGGCAGCAGGCAGGCAGGCAGGCAGGCAGGCAGGCAGGCAAGCCTGCAGGCAGGCAGGCAGGCAGACAGACAGACAGACAGACAGACAGACAGACGCAGGCAGGCAGGCAGGCAGGCAGGCAGGCAGGCAGACAGACAGACAGACAGACAGACAGAGGCAGGCAGGCAGGCAGGCAGGCAGGCCGGACCGACCGACCGACCGACCGACCGACCGACCGACAGAGACAGACAGATAGACAGACAGACAGAACACCAGGCTAGTGTAACGATATCATGTTGAAGGTCACGATGGTCAGAGAAAATAGAGAACACCAGGCTAGTGTAACGATATCATGTTTATGGTCACGATGGTCAGAGAAAATAGAGAACACCAGGCTAGTGTATCGATATCATGTTTATGGTCATGTATGGTCACATGGTAGGTCAGAGAAAATAGAGAACACCAGGCTAGTGTATCGATATCATGTTGATGGTCACGATGGTCAGATATAGAGGCACATGCTAGTGTATCGATATCATGCTTATGTCATGATGGTCAGAGAGAGAATGAACGCCAGCTAGTGTATCGATATCATGTTTATATGGTCACAATGGTCAGAGAAAATAGAGAACAACAGGCTAGTGTATCGATATCATGTTTATGGTCACGATGGTCAGAGAAAATAGAGAACACCAGGCTAATGTATCGATATCAAGTTGGTGGTCACGATGGTCAGAGAAAATAGAGAACACCAGGCTAGTGTATCGATATCATGTTTATGGTCACGATGATCAGAGAAAATAGAGAACGCCAGGCTAGTGTATCGATATCATGTTGATGGTCACGATGGTCAGAGAAAATAGAGAACACCAGGCTAGTGTATCGATATCATGTTTATGGTCACGATGGTCAGAGAAAATAGAGAACACCAGGCTAGTGTATCGATATCATGTTTATGGTCATGATGGTCAGAGAAAATAGAGAACACCAGGCTAATGTATCGATATCAAGTTGGTGGTCACGATGGTCAGAGAAAATACAGAACAGCAGGCTAGTGTATCGATATCATGTTTATGGTCACGATGGTCAGAGAAAAAAGAGAACGCCAGGCTAGTGTATCGATATCATGTTTATGGTCACGATGGTCAGAGAAAAAAGAGAACGCCAGGCTAGTGTATCGATATCATGCTTATGGTCACGATGGTCAGAGAAAATAGAGAACATCAGGCTAGTGTATCGATATCATGTTTATGGTCACGATGGTCAGAGAAAATAGAGAACACCAGGCTAATGTATCGATATCAAGTTGGTGGTCACGATGGTCAGAGAAAATAGAGAACACCAGGCTAGTGTATCGATATCATGTTTATGGTCACGATGGTCAGAGAAAATAGAGAACACCAGGCTAGTGTATCGATATCATGTTTATGGTCACGATGGTCAGAGAAAATAGAGAACACCAGGCTAGTGTATCGATATCATGTTTATGGTCACGATGGTCAGAGAAAATAGAGAACACCAGGCTAGTGTATCGATATCATGTTTATGGTCACGATAGTCAGAGAGAAAATAGAGAACACCAGGCTAATGTATCGATATCAAGTTGGTGGTCACGATGGTCAGAGAAAATAGAGAACACCAGGCTAGTGTATCGATATCATGCTTATGGTCATGATGGTCAGAGAAAATAGAGAACGCCAGGCTAGTGTATCGATATCATGTTTATGGTCACAATGGTCAGAGAAAATAGAGAACATCAGGCTAGTGTATCGATATCATGTTTATGGTCACGATGGTCAGAGAAAATAGAGAACACCAGGCTAATGTATCGATATCAAGTTGGTGGTCACGATGGTCAGAGAAAATAGAGAACACCAGGCTAGTGTATCGATATCATGTTTATGGTCACGATGGTCAGAGAAAATAGAGAACGCCAGGCTAGTGTATCGATATCATGTTGATGGTCACGATGGTCAGAGAAAATAGAGAACACCAGGCTAGCGTATCGATATCATGTTTATGGTCACGATGGTCAGAGAAAATAGAGAACACCAGGCTAGTGTATCGATATCATGTTGATGGTCACGATGGTCAGAGAGAAAATAGAGAACACCAGGCTAGTGTATCGATATCATGTTTATGGTCACGATGGTAAGAGAAAATAGTGAACACCAGGCTAGTGTATCGATATCATGTTGATGGTCACGATGGTCAGAGAAAATAGAGAATACCAGGCTAGTGTATCGATATCATGTTTATGGACACGATGGTCAGAGAAAATAGAGAACACCAGGCTAGTGTATCGATATCATGTTGATGGTCACGATGGTCCGAGAAAATAGAGAACACCAGGCTAGTGTATCGATATCATGTTGATGGTCACGATGGTCAGAGAGAAAATAGAGAACACCAGGCTAGTGTATCGATATCATGTTTATGGTCACGATGGTCAGAGAAAATAGAGAACACCAGGCTAGTGTATCGATATCATGTTGATGGTCACGAGGGTCAGAGAGAAAATAGAGAACACCAGGCTAGTGTATCGATATCATGTTGATGGTCACGATGGTCAGAGAGAAAATAGAGAACACCAGGCTAGTGTATCGATATCATGTTTATGGTCACGATGGTCAGAGAAAATAGTGAACACCAGGCTAGTGTATCGATATCATGTTTATGGTCACGAAGGTCAGAGAAAATAGAGAACACCAGGCTAGTGTATCGATATCATATTCATGGTCACGATGGTCAGAGAAAATAGAGAACACCAGGCTAGTGTATCGATATCATGTTCATGGTCACGATGGTCAGAGAAAATAGACACCAGGCTATGTATCGATCTGTTTAGTCACAGGCATAATGTATCGATATCATGTTATGGTCACGATGGTCAGAGAAAATAGAGAACGCCAGGCTAGTGTATCGATATCATGTTGATGTCACGATGTCGAGATAGAGAACGCCAGGCTAGTGTATCGATATCATGTTGATGGTCACGAGGAGAGAAAATAGGAAGGAATCATAGAAAATAGATGAACGCAGAGTAAAGGCTAGTGTATCGATACATGTTTATGGTCACGATGGTGAGAGAAAATAGACACCAGCTAGTGTAACGATATCAGTTTATGGTCACGGGAGGAAAATAGAGAACACCAGGCTAGTGTACGATACATGTTTATGTCACGATGTGAGAGAAAATAGAGAACAACAGGCTAGTGTATCGATATCATGTTTATGTCACGATGGTCAGAGAAAATAGAGAACACCAGGCTAATGTATCGATATCAGTTGGTGGTCACGATGGTCAGAGAAAATAGAGAACACCAGGCTATGTATCGATATCATGTTTAAGGTCACGTGGTCAGAGAAAATAGACGCCAGGCTATGTAATCGATATCATGTTTATGGCACGATGGTCAGAGAAAATAGAAAACACCAGGCTAGTGTATCGATATCATGTTTATGGTCACGATGGTCAGATAGACACCAGGCAATACGATATCAAGTGGGGTCACATGGTCAGATAGACAACACCAGGCTAGTGTATCGATATCAAGTTTATGGCACGATGGTCGATGTCGATATCTGTTATGGCACGAGGACAGAAAAGAGAACACCAGGCTATGTATCGATATCATGATGGTCACGTGGTCGAGAGAAAATAGAGAACACCAGGCTAGTGTATCGATATCATGTTATGGTCACGATGGTCAAGAAAATAGGAACACCAGGCTGTTATCGATATCATGTTTAGGTCACGAGTCAAGAGAAGACACAGGCTAGTGTATCGATATCATGTTTATGGTCACGCTGTCAGATGGTCAGAGAGAAAATAGAGAACACCAGGCTAGTGTCGATATCATGTTTATGGTCACGATGGTCGAGAAAATAGACACCAGGCTATGTATCGATCATGTTTATGGTCACGATGTCAGAGAAAAGAGAACACCAGCTAGTGTATCGATATCATGTTTAGGTCATGAGGTCAGAGAAAATAGAACACCAGCTATGTATCGATCAGTTTGGTGGTCACGATGGTCAGAAAATAGAGAACACAGGCTAGTGTATCGATATCATGTTTAGGTCACATGGTCAGAGAGAACAGGCTATGTCGATATCAGTTTATGGTCACGATGGTCAGAGAAAAGAGAACACCAGGCTAGTGTATCGATATCATGTTTTATGGTCACGATGGTCAGAGAAAATAGAGCACCAGCTAGTGATCGATATCATGTTTATGGTCACGATGTCAGAGATAGAGAACACCACCAGGCTAGTGTATCGATATCATGTTTATGGTCACGATGGTCAGAGAAAATAGAGAACACCAGGCTAATGATCGATATCAAGTTTGGTGGTCACGATGGTCAGAGAAAATAGACACCAGGCTAGTGTATCGATACATGTTTATGGCACGATGGTCAGAGAAAAAATTGAGAACGCCAGGCTAGTGTATCGAGAGGTGATGCAGTATCTAGGTGGTCACGATGGTCAGAGAACACCAGGCTAGTGTATCGATATCATCTTATGGTCACGATGGTCAGAGAAAATAGACGCAGGCAGTGTATCGATATCATGTTTATGGTCACATGGTCAGAGAAAATAGAGAACACCAGGCTATATCATATCATTGTTTAGTCAACATGGCAGAGAAAAGAGAACACCAGGCTAATGTATCGATATCAGTTGTGGTCACGATGGTCAGAGAAAATAGAGAACACCAGGCTAGTGTACGATATCATGTTTATGGTCACGATGGTAGAGAAAATAGAGAAGGCAGTGTATCGATATCATGAGGTCATGGTCAGAGAAAATAGAGAACACCAGGCTAGCGTAACGATACATGTTTAGGTCACTATGCAGGCAGAATATCAGTTGGTGGTCACGATGGTCAGATAGAAAACACCAGGCTATGTATCGATATCATTGGCAGATGGTAGATAAGAACTCCAGCAGTGTATCGATATCATGTTATGGTCACAGGCAGAGAAAATAGAGAACACCAGGCTAGTGTATCGATATCAGTTATGGTCACATGGTCAGAGAAAATAGAGAACACCAGCTAGTGTAATCGATATCATGATGGTCACGATGGTCGAGAAAATAGAGAACACCAGGCTAGTGTATCGATATCATGTTTATGGCACGATGGTCAAGAGAAAATAGAGAACACCAGGCTAGTGTATCGATATCATGTTATGGTCACGATGGTCAGAGAAAATAGAGAACACCAGGCTAGTGTATCGATATCATGTTATGGTCACGAGTCAGAGAAAATAGAGAACACCAGGCTATGTATCGAAATCATGTTGATGGTCACGATGGTCAGAGATATAGAACACCATGCTATGTATGGTCGATATCATGTTTGAGAACAAACGATGTCAGAGCAAAATAGTGAGAACACCAGGCTAGTGTATCGATATCATGTTTATGGTCACGAAGGTCAGAGAAAATAGAGAACACCAGGCTAGTGTATCGATATCATGGTTTGATGTCACGGATGGTCAGATATAGAACACCATGGCGAGTGTATCGATATCATGTCATAGGTCACGATGGTCAGAGAAAATAGAGAACACCAGCTAGTGTATCGATATCATGTTGTGGTCACGATGGTCAGAGAAAATAGAGAACACCAGGCTAGTGTATCGATATCAGTTGAGGTCAGATGGTCCAAGATGATCGACGCCAGGGCATGTATCGATACATGATGGTCACGAATGGTAGAGAAAATAGAACAGGCTAGTGTATCGATATCATGTTTATGGTCACGATGGTCAGAGAAAATAGAGAACACCAGGCTAGTGTAATCGATATCATGTTTATGGTCACGATGGTCAGAGAAAATAGAAACACCAGGCTAGTGTATCGATATCATGTTTATGGTCACGATGGTCAGAGAAAATAGAGAACACCAGCTAATGTATCGATATCAAGTTTGGTGGTCACGATGGTCAGAGAAAATAGAGAACACCAGGCTAGTGTATCGATATCAGTTTATGGTCACGATGGTCAGAGAAAAAATAGAGAACACCAGCTAGTATGTATCGATATCAGTAAGGTCACGATGGTCAGAAAATGAGAAGCCAGGTAGTATCTATCATGAATGGTCACCGATGGCAGAAAATAGACAACCAGGCTAGTGTATCGATATCATGTTGATGGTCCACGATGGTCAGAGAAAAATAGAGAACACCAGGCTAAGTGTAATCGATATCATGTTTGGTCACGATGGTCAGGAAAATAAGACAACCAGGCTAGTGGGAGATAAAATCATGTTTTGGTCACGATGGTCAGAGAAAATAGGAACACCGCTAGTGTAATCGATATCATGTTATGGTCACGATGGTCAGAGAAAATAGAAGAACACCAGGCTAGTGTATCGATAATCATGTTTATGGTCACGATGGTCAGAGAGAAAATAGAGAACACCAGGCTAGTGTATCGATATCAGTTTAGGTCACGATGGTCAGAATAGTAACACAGTAGTTATCGATACGAAGCGTAGACTAGGCATGGTCATAGAAAATAGAGAACGCCAGGTATGTATCGATGATATGGTCACGATGGTCAGAGAAAATATAGACAGAACACAGGCAGAAAAAGCTCAGTGTATCGATATCATGTTTATGGTCACGATGGTCAGAGAAAATAGAGAACACCAGGCAAGTGTAATCGATATCATGTTATTGGTCACGATGGTCAGAGAAAATAGAGAACACCAGCTAGTGTATCGTATCATGTTTATGGTCACGATGGTCAGAGAAAAAATAGAGAACACAGGCTAGTGTATCGATACATGTTTATGGTCACGATGGTCAGAAAAAAAGAGAACACCAGGCTAGTGTATCGATATCAATGTTAATGGTCACGATGTCAGAGAAAATAGAGAACAGCCAGCTAAGTGTAATCGATATCATGTTATGGTCACGATGGTCAGAGAAAAAGAGAACACCAGGCTAGTGTATCGATATCATGTTTATGGTCACGATGGTCAGAGAAAATAGAGAACACCAGGCTATGTAATCGATATCAATGCTTATGGTCACGATGGTCAGCAGAAAATAGAGAACACCAGGCTAGTGTATCGATATCAATGTTTATGGTCACGATGGTCAGAGAAAATAGAGAACACCAGGCTAAGTGTATCGATATCATGTAGGTCACGATGGTCAGAGAAAATAGAGAACAGGCTATGTATCGATATCAAGTTATGGTCACGATGGTCAGAGAAAATAGAGAACACCAGGCTATGTATCGATATCATGTTTTATGGTCACGATGGTCAGATAGCATAGAGAACACCAGCTAGTGTATCGATATCAGTATGTCACGAAAATGGTCACAGCAGAAAATATAGAACACCAGGCTAGGTAGTATCGATATCATGTTTGGTATGGTCACGAATGGTCAGATAGATAGAGAATACCAGGCTAGTGATCGATATCATGTTATGTCACGATGGTCAAGATAGAGAACACCAGGCTAGTGTATCGATATCATGTTATGGTCACGATGGTCCAAGAAAATAAGAACACAGGCTAGTGTATCGATATCATTTGTTTTATGGTCACGATGGTCAGAGATAAAATAGAGAACACACATGCTAGTGTATACGATATCATGTTTATGGTCACGATGGTCAGAGAAAATAGAGAACACCAGCTAGTGTATCGATATCATGTTGATGTCACGCGATGGTCAGAGAGATAGAGAACACACCAGGCTAGTGTAATCGATATCATGTTGATGGCACGATGGTCCGAGAAAATAGTAGAACACCAGGCTAGTGTATCGATATCAGTGATGATGTAACACCATGGTCACCGAGAAAATAGTGGAGATAGCCAGGCTAGTAATCGATATCATGTTTATGGACACGATGGTCGAGAAAATAGAGAACACCAGGCTAGTGTATCGATATCATGTTGATGGTCACGATGGTCAGAGAGAAAATAGAGAACACCAGGCTAGTGTATCGATATCATGTTTATGGTCACGATGGTCGAGAAAATAGTGAACACCAGGCTAGTGATCGATATCATGTTTGATTGGTCACGATGGTCAGAGAAAATAGAGAACACCAGGCTAGTGTATCGATATCATGTTATGGTCACGATGGTCAGAGAAAATAGAGAACACCAGGCTAGTGTATCGATATCATGTTGAGTCATGATGGTCAAGAAAATAGAGAATACCAGGCTAGTGTACATCGATATCATGTTATGGTCACTGATGGTCAGAGAAAATAGAGAACACCAGCTATGTATCGATATCATGTTGATGGTCACGATGGTCAGAGAAAATAGAGAACACCAGGCTAGTGTATCGATATCATGTTTATGGTCACGATGGTCAGAGAAAAGAGAGAACACCAGGCTAGTGTATCGATATCATGTTTTATGGTCACGATGGTCAGAGAAAATAGAGAACACCAGGCTAGTGTAATCGATATCATGTTTTGATGGTCACGATGGTCAGAGAAAAATAGAGAAAACACCAGGCTAGTGTATCGATATCATGTTGATGGTCACGATGGTCAGAGAGAGAGAACACCAGGCTAGTGATCGATATCATGTTTATGGTCACGATGGTCAGAGAAAATAGTGAACACCAGGCTAGTGTATCGATATCATGTTCATGTACACGATGTCATACAGATAGAGAAAAACAACCAAGCCAAGGTGTATCGATATTCATGTTATGGTCACGATGGTCATAGAAAATAGAGACACCAGGCTAGTGTATCGATATCATGTTTCATGGTCACGATGGTCAGAGAAAATAGAGAACACCAGGCTAGTGTATCGATATCATGTTGATGGTCACGATGGTCAGAGAAAATAGAGAACGCCAGGCTAGTGTATCGATATCATGTTGATGGTCACGATGGTCAGAGAAAAATCATAGAGAACACAGCAGGCTAGTGTATCGATATCATGTTTTATGGTCACGATGGTCAGAGAAAATAGAGAACACAGGCTAGTGTATCGATACCATGTTTATGGTCACGATGGTGAGAGAAAATAGAGAACACCAGGCTAGTGTAACGATATCATGTTTATGGTCACGATGGTCAGAGAAAATAGAGAACACCAGGCTAGGTGTATCGATATCATTTTGTGTGGTCACGATGGTCAGAGAAAATAGAGAACACCCAGGCTATGTATCGATAAACATGTTTAAGTTCACGATGGTCCAGAGAAATAGAGAACACCAGGCTATGTATCGATATCATTGTTTATGGCACGATGGTCCAGAGAAAATAAGAAGAACACCAAGCTAGTGTATCGATCATTCATGTTTTCTCCTTAAGGTCATCGATGGGGTCAGAGAAAATTGTCAGAGAAAACACCAGGCTAATGTATCGATATCAAGTTGGTGGTCACGATTGGTAAGAGAAAATAGAGAACACCAGCTATGTAATCGTATCTGTATGTCACGATGGTCAGAGGAAAATAGAGAACCCCAGGCAAGTGTCGAGATCTTGTTTCATGACTACAAAGATGGTCAGCAGAGGAAGAGAAAATAAAGAGAACACCCAGGGCTAGTGTATCGATATCATGTTTGATGGTCACGATTGGTCAGAGAGAAAATAAGAGAACACAAGGCTAGTGTATCGATATCATGTTTATGGTCACGATGGTCAGAGAAAATAGTGAACACCCATGGCTAGTGGTATTCGATATCATTGTTTTTTGGTTCGATGGTTCAGAGAAAAAAAATATAACACCCAAGGCTAGTATCGTATCATTTTTTGGTCCCCAGATGGTCAGAGAAAATAGAGAACACCAGGCTAGGTGGATCGATATCATGTTGATGTCACAAAGGTCAGAGAAAATAGAGAACACCAGGCTAGTGTATCGATATCATGTTTATGGACACGGGATGTAGAGAAAATAGAGAACCCAAGGGCTAGGGTATTCGTATCATGTTTATGGCACGATGGGTCATAGAAAAAATAGAGAACCACCAGGCTAGTGTATCGATATCATGTTTATGGTCATGATGGTCAGAGAAAAGAATAGAGAACACCAGGCTAATGTATCGATATCAAGTTGGTGGTCACGATGGTCAGAGAATATAGAACAGCAGGCTAGTGTATCGATATCATGTTTATGGTCACGTTGGCCATTAGAAAAAAGTGAACGCCAGCTAGTTGTATCGATATCATTTTATTGTTCACGATGGTCAGAGAAAAAAGAGGAAACCGCCAGGCTAGTGTATCGATATCATGTTATGGTCACGATGGTCAGAGAAAATAGAGAACATCAGGCTAGTGTATCGATATCATGTTTATGTCACGATGGTCAGATAGAGAAACCACCTACATGTAGCGATCAAAAAGTTTTTTTTGGTTGGTGGACCGATGGTCAGCCAGAAAATAGATAAAACAGGCTAGTGTATCGATATCATGTTTATGGTCACGATGGTCAGAGAAAATAGAGAACACCAGGCTAGTGTATGATATCTGTGTTTATGGTCATGGTCAGAAAAAATGAGAACACCAAGTAGTGATCGATCATGTTTATGGTCACGATGGTCAGAGAAAAAATAGAGAACACCAGGCTAGTATCGATATCATGTTTATGGTCACGATGGGTCAGAGAGAAAATAGAGAACACCAGGCTAATGTAACGATATCAAGTTGGTGGTCACGATGGTCAAGATATAGGAACACCTAGGCTAGTGTAATCGAATCATGTTTTATGGTCACGATGGTCAGAGAAAACCAGAGAACGCCAGGTAGTGTATCGATATCATGTTTTTGGTCACAATGGCAGGATAAAATAGGGAAAGAACATCAGGCTGTGTATCGATATCATGTTTATGGTCACGATGGAGCAGTTTAAAATATAGAACCACCAGGCTAGTGTATCGATATCATGTTGATGGTCACGTTTTCAGAGAGAAAATAGGAGAACACCAGGTGGTGATCGATAACATTTTTATGTCACGAAAATGGTAAGAGAAAATAGTGGAACACCAGGCTAGTGTATCGATATCATGTTGATGGTCACGATGGTCCAGAGAAAATAGAGAATTACCAGGCTAGTGTATCGATATCATTGTTTATGGACGATGGTCGAGGAAAAATAAGAACACCAGGTAGTGTATCGATATTCAGTTGTTGGTCAACGATGGTCCGAAAAGTAGAGAACACCAGGCTAAGTGTATCTGATATCATGTTGATGGTCACGTTGGTCAGAGAGAAAATAGAGAACACCAGGCTAGTGTACGATATCATGTTATGGTCACTATGGTAGAGAAATAAGAGAACACAGGCTAGTGTATCTATACATGTTGATGTCCACGATGGTCAGAGAAAATAGAGAACACCAGGCTAGTGTATCGATATCATGTTTATGGTCACGATGGTCAGAGAAAATAGAGAACGCCAGGCTAGTGTATCGATATCATGTTTATGGTCACGATGGTCAGAGAAAAAAAGAGAACGCCAGGCTAGTGTAATCGATATCATGCTTATGTCACGATGGTCAGAGAAAATAGAGAACATCAGGCTAGTGTATCGATATCATGTTTATGGTCACGATGGTCAGAGAAAATAGAGAACACCAGGCTAATGTATCGATATCAAGTTTGTGGTCACGATGGTCAGAGAAAAATAGAGAACACCAGGCTAGTGTATCGATATCATGTTTATGGTCACGATGGTCAGAGAAAATAGAGAACACCAGGCTAGTGTATCGATATCATGTTTATGGTCACGATGGTCAGAGAAAATAGAGAACACCAGGCTAGTGTATCGATATCATGTTTATGGTCACGATGGTCAGAGAAAAATAGAGAACACCAGGCTAGTGTATCGATATCATGTTTATGGTCACGATGGTACAGAGAGAAAATAGAGAACACAGGCTAAATGTATCGATATCAAGTTGGTGGTCACGATGGTCAGAGAAAATAGAGAACACCAGGCTAGTGTATCGATATCATGTTTATGGTCACGATGGTCAGAGTAAAATAGAGAACGCCAGGCTATGTATCGATAATCATGTTTTATGGTCACAATGGTCAGAGAAAAATAGAGAACATCAGGCTAGGGTGATCGATAATCATTGTTTATGGTTCACGATGGTCAGAGAAAATAGAGAACACCAGGCTAATGTATCGATATCAAGTTGGTGGTCACGATGGTCAGAGAAATAGAGAACACCAGGGCTAGTGTATCGATAGTCATGTTTATGGTCACGATGGTCAGAGAAAATAGGAGAAACGCCAGGCTAGTGAATCGATATCATGTTGATGGTCACGATGGTCGAGAAAATAGAGAACACCAGGCTAGCTATCGATATCATGTTTTATGGTCACGATGGTCAGAGAAAATAGAGAACACCAGCTAGGTGTATCGATATCATGTGATGGTCACGATGGGGTCAGAGAGAAAATAGGAGAACACCAGGCTAGTGTATCGATATCATGTTTATGGTCACGATGGTCAAGAGAAAAATAGTGAACACCAGGCTAGTGTATCGATATCATTTTGTTTATGGGGTCACGAAGGTCAGAGAAAAATAGAGAACACCAGGCTATTGTATCGATATCATATCATGGTCACGATGGTCAGAGAAAAATAGAGAACACAGGCTAGTGTATCGATATCATGTTCTTGGTCACGATGGTCAGAGAAAATAGAGAACACCAGGCTAATGTATCGATATCATGTTTTTATGGTCACGATGGTCAGAGAAAATAGAGAAAACGCCAGGCCTAGTGTATCGATATCATGTTGATGGTCATGATGTCAGAAGAAAATAGAGAAAACACCAGGCTAGTGTATCGATATCAATTTTTATGGTCACGATGGTCAGAGAAAATAGAGAACACCAGCCTGTGTATCGAAAATCATGTTGATGGTCACGATGGTCCGAGAAAATAGAGAACACCAGGCTAGTGTATCGATATCATGTTGATGGTCACGATGGTCCGAGAAAATAGAGAACACCAGGCTAGTGTATCGCTATCATTTTGATGGTCCACGATGGTCAGAGAGAAAAATAGAGAACACCAGGCTAGTGTATCGATATCATGTTTATGGTCACGATGGTCAGAGAAAATAGAGAACACCAGGCCCTAGTGTATCGATATCATGTTGATGGTCACGATGGTAGAGAGAAAATAGAGATACACCAGGCTATGTACGATATCACGTTTTTATGGTCACGATGGTCAGAGAAAATAGAGAACACCAGGCTAGTGTATCGATATCATGTTTATGGTCCACATGTCAGAGAAAATAGAGAACACCAGGCTAGTGTATCGATTTATCATGTTTATGGTCACGAAGGTCAGAGAAAATAGAGAAAACACCAGCTTAGTATCGATATCATGTTTAATGGTCACGATGGTCAGATAGAAAATAGAGAACCCCAGCTATGTATCGATTATGTTTTTATGGTCACGATGGTCAGATAGAGAACACCACTAGAACGATATCAGTTATGGTCACGAAGGTCAGAGAAAATAGAGAACACCAGGCTAGTGGTACGATATGATGGTCACGATGTTCAAAGAAAATAGAGACCAGGCAGTGTATCATATTGTATGGTCACGAAGGCAGAGGAAATAGAGAACACAGCTAGTGTATCGATCATGTTGATGGTCACGAATGGTCAGAGAAAATAGAGAACACCAGGCTAGTATCGATATCATATGTCATATCATGTTGATGGTCACGTGGTCAAAGAGCACCAGGCTAGTGTATCGATATCATGTTTATGGTCACGAAGGTCAGAGGAAATAGGACACCAGGCTAGTGTACGATATTGTTGTGGTCACGATGGTCAGAGAAAATAGAGCACCAGGTGTGATCGATATCAACGATGGATAGAGAAAATAGAGAACACCAGGCTAGTGTATCGATATCATGTTTATGGTCACGATGGTCAGAGACAATAGAGACCACCAGGCTAGTGAATCGATATCATGTTTATGGTCACGAAGGTCAGAGAAAATAGAGAACACCAGGCTAATGTATCGATATCATGTTTATGGTCACGATGGTCAGAGAAAATCGATATTTGATGGAATATCATCAAATAAACAAAATTTGGGAAGGGTGACTTTTGTGTTATTGAAAAAGTACTTACAATTAAATACTTTTTTTTAGATTTCATGTGTTTAATATAGCACAAAAGTATGTCGGCAGAAAAATGTGTCACAGACAGTAAGTCACTGAAGCGCAATAGTAAGTCAAGGACACTTGAATGTCATGTGTTTCATCGTGGTATATGATGCACACCACTGGCTGACAATAGTATGTAAAGAAAATAAGTAAATGAAAAGTGGAAGTAGGTCATTGTGATTTGGAAGCTAAGTGTTTTACAGTGGTATGTGATGCACAACACTGGCTGATTATAGTATGCAAGTATGGTGACTGCAGTCTCATAGTATTTAAGATAAATTTAAAAGGTTGACCAAAAACTCTAAAAAAGGAAAACAAGAAACGAGGCAAAGCCACGATGGCCAGGTTTTTTCCAAGCATGGACACTTGGATAACATAATTATACCCACTTTTTGTACACTAGATGGCCGTGGCCTGCATGTCGCGCCTTGGGGCGAGGCATGGACACTAAAAAAATAGATATAGTAGATGGAAAAACTTTAACGAAAAAACTTTAACCGGACACACCCCTTGGTTATGAAGCTGTGAAAGTTTGGTGGTCCTAGGTGGTACAGTACCAAAGAAATGGACTTAAACACGAAAAGTTAACATTGTAAACGCGAAAAGTTAACATTGAAAATAACTAAGTCGACTGCGCGGAAAAAATGGGTTAAGTTAAAAAAAAAAAGTAACATGTTGGATAGTGATATGTGGTGGGCACCCTTGATTGAAGCTGTGAAAGTTTGGTGGTCCTAGGTGGTACAGTACCAAGAAATGGATTAAACACGAAAATTAACATTGAAAAGCGAAAACTTAACTTGAAAATGCTAAGTCGATTGGCGGAAAAAATGGGTCAGTGAGTAACATGTTGGATAGTGATATGTGGTAGGCACCCCTTGTTATGAAGTGTGAAATGGTGGTCTAGTGGTACAGTAAAAAACAAAGAAATGGACTCAAACACGAAAACTTAACATTGATTGTGGACGCCGCCCGCCGCCCGCCCGGCTTTCGCCAATCCAATAGCCTGGATTTTTTTTCAAAAAACCTGGCTAAAAAGTAACATGTTGGATAGTGATATGTGGTGGGCACCCCTTGATTATGAAGCTGTGAAAGTTTGGTGGTCCTAGGTGGTACAGTAACAAAGAAATGGACTCAAACACGAAAACTTAACATTGATTGTGGACGCCGCCCGCCCGCCGCCCGCCCGCCCGCCCGCCCGGCTTTCGCCAATCCAATAGCCTGGATTTTTTTTTTTAAAAACCTGGCTAATAAGTAAGTAAATGAAAAATGGAAGTAGGTCAAGGTCAAAGCCAGTGTATTACAGTGGTATGTGATGCACACCAATGGCTGAAGATAGTGTGCAAGCATAGAGCTTCAGACCAATTATTATTGCAAATTGTATCTAAATGCTTATTCTGACAGACGGACAGAGAGCGCTATACATGTACAATAATGTGACTACATTTTCAAAAGGGGTGTAAATAATAGGAGATAATATTCATTTCTTGCCTTTTTACCATTTTGACCACACAGGACATAAATCCAACATGTGCAAACACTGCAGATCCTAATGAGATGGATCATAACAAACCATCTCATCAGGATTCACATTTGTCAGTTTTGTTCAATTCTAAAATAAAAATTAATTTTATTATTACATGTATTGGAAGAGTCCAAGCATTAACTCTTTCAACACTACAGACCTCTTTTATGATGTTTGTAAACAGTGCAGATCCAGATTAGCTGGCTTGTCACTAGCCGTCTCACCAGGATCTACAGGTTTTGCAAGTACTTTTCATATTTTTTATAATAAGCACCACCTTTTCATAAATGGACCAGTCTGAAAATAATTTTGTGACGATTGGGTTGGTCGGATATTTATGGGTGAAAGGGTAAAGATATGTAATTACCTGCACTGATAGCTGGCATAGCAATCTTCCGATAGTGCCATTTGCCCGCTTCTTTCAATATATTCATAATTGTTTTATGGAGGTCCCTGGCGCAGTTTTCCTGGTTGTCCACATAATGGCACCACTGTGGCCCCACTGCATGGATGATGCCCTGACAGTGCATACGTCCTGGCCCGGATACAAATGACTCTGTGACTGGCAGTCGTTTATGCTGACGAACAAACTGGTTACACTCTCCATCCATCGTAGGACCAGCGGCTTTTGAGATGTAGTAGGCCACACCCCCTCCGTGCTGAAGATTATCATTGGCTGCGTTCACAATTGCATCCATGCTTCTAATCTCTGTTATAGACTGATCGTAGACTTTAACTAACAAACTTCCACAATGAAACCCATAACTGAAATATAGGCCTGCTCCTGTACTGCCTGCATGACCTGTACTGCCTCTATCTGGATCAGATGCCGTGTCCTTCCTTGGAGATTGTGTGGGTTGGGATCTATTGTGTGCTGTAGTGCTGTGGGATGAACCCAGAGGTACCTCTGTTATTCCATGGTTTATAGAGCGGCCATGACTCTGTGACAGTGTCTCCTGAGGATTTTGCGGTGCCGGCCCTCCCAGCCCCCTATCTGTATCACAGTGTTCTGTCTGGCTGAATGTTTGTTGTCCCCCAGTTGTTGAATGTACAGACACCTGCCCTCCACCTGCCCCACCGTTTGTAGAACATCCAGGATACGGCGACGTAATCTCGGCACGGGGAATATGCTGCTTCAAGTCTACTGTAGGAACAGCTGGTGTTTTCTGTGGATTGTCATCTTTCAACTTGGCACCCTCTTCACGCTGCAACATATCCACAGTGGGTAGTGGGTATTACATATGTCACAACACACAGGGTGTGAAAGTTAACACTCCATCACCGAGTTGTAATCATCTTGAGCGAGTGTTAACTGAGTGGACTGTGAAGTGAACGGAATTGGGTCGATTGGGTCGAGTGCTAATGTTTGTTAATTTCGGATATTTAGCTCATTTTCAAGCTACAAATTCATAAATATCCCAGCAGCTACTGGAGCAATGTTTTGCGATAAGGCCAAAAACAAAAAGAGTTGTGTATCCTGTTACCCAATCGACCGCATTTTTTAACCCCCCAATTGACCGCATTTTTTAACCCCCCGACCGTAATTTTAGCGAAAAAAAATAAATCTGTTTTTGGTTCTGGGATTTTGGTCCCGGAAAATGTTGCTGACGATAACTTTATACTTGTCCTTTCTTTATAACATATCATTTCCAGTGGTACAACAACATCATGAATGCTTTATTTCATCACCAGGTTGACATAAATATTGCAGTACAAAAATAAAAAAAACTAGAAAAAGTCGATGGCACGCCATCGCAATATACCCACTTTCCCCAAATGCTAAGTTCGAAAGGGGGAGGTAATCTATGATGCAGGGTCGGATATAAAATCCGAATTCACTTTGCGCATCAGCACATCAAAACGAAGCTACGAACCAAATATCAGACGCGTAGGTATTAAGGTGAAAAAGTTTTTCGAGTTACAAGGAAAAAATGGGAAATTCTGAGTCCGAAAGGGGGAGATAATCCATGATGGAGGGATGGAGGGTCGGATGAAAAATCCGAATTCACTTTGCGCATGTGCACATGATAACGAAGCTACATACCAAATATGAGGCGCGTAGGTATGAAGGTGAAAAAGTTTTTCGAGTTACAAGGAAAAAATGGGAAATTCTGAGTCGGAAAGGGGGAGGTAATCAATGATGGAGGGTCGGATCAAAAATGGGAATTCACTTTGCGCATCTGCACATGATAACGAAGGTACATACTAAATATCAGGCGCATAGGTATGAAGGTGAAAAAGTTTTTCGAGCTATAAGGAAAAAATGGGAAATTCTGAGTCCAAAAAAGGGGGAGATAATCCATGATGGAGGGTCGGATGAAAAATCCGAATCCGAATTCACTTTGCGCATCTGCACATGATAACAAAGCTACATAGCAAATATGAGGCACGTAGGTATGAAGGTGAAAAAGTTTTTCGAGTTACAAGGAAAAAATGGGAAATTCTGAGTCCGAAAGGGGGAGATAATCCATGATGGAGGGTCGGATGAAAAAATCCGAATTCACTTTTGCGCATTCTGCACATGATAACGAAGCTACATAGCAAATATGAGGCGCGTAGGTATGAAGGTGAAAAAGTTTTTCGAGTTACAAGGAAAAAAATGGGAAATTCTGAGTCCGAAAGGGGGAGATATAACCATGATGGAGGGTCGGATCAAAAATCCGAATTCACTTTGCGCATCTGCACATGATAACGAAGGTACATAGCACATATGAGGCGCGTAGGTATGAAGATGAAAAAGTTTTTCGAGTTACAAGGAAAAAATGGGAAATTCTGAGTCCGAAAGGGGGAGAAAATCCATGATGGAGGGTCGGATCAAAAATCCGAATTCACTTTGCGCATCTATGCTCTAGTTATCCCCCACCTTGCAGTGGCAGATTGGAGAAACTGTGGCAAAAGTTAATTAACAAAATGTGATAAGTATTCATAAGCACAGTTGTGAGGGTCAAAAGGTCAAGGTCACATTAAGGGCAGCATGTATGTGTAACATTTGTGCACACGTCTTATGTAAACTCTAGTAAAAACTTTAAATGTGTGAAAAAGTTGTGAAGGTCAGAATGTCAAGGTCATATTAAGGACAACATGGATGTGTGACTTTGTGCACAAGCATGATGTATTGAAATATTAAAGTTGTGAAGGTCAGAATGTCAAGGTCATATTAAGGACAACATGGATGTGTGACTTTGTGCACAAGCATGATGTGTTGAAATATTAAAGTTGTGAAGGTCAGAATGTCAAGGTCATATTAAGGACAACATGGATGTGTGACTTTGTGCACAAGCATGATGTATTGAAATATTTAAGTTGTGAAGGTCAGAATGTCAAGGTCATATTAAGGACAACATGGATGTGTGACTTTGTGCACAAGCATGATGTGTTGAAATAGTATAGCATTCCTTCAAGGGATATAGAAGTCATGACAGAATTGAGAATCTCCGGCAAACTTCTTAATATGTGAAAAAGTTCAAAGTTGCGAAGGTCAAAAGGTGAATATAATATTAAGGGTAGCATGGATGTGAGGCATTTGTCTAAAAGTATGATGTATTGAAATAATAAAGTAATCCATCAAGGGATATAGAAGTTATGACAGAATTGAGAAACTCAGGCAGACTTCTTAATGTGTGAAAAAGTTCAAAGTTGTCAAGGTCAAAAAGTCATGGTCATATTAAGGGCAGCATGGATGTATGGCATTTGTCCACAAGTATAATGTATTTAAATATTAAAGTAATCCATCAAGGGATATAGAAGTTATGACAGAATTGAGAAAGTCCGGGGAACTTCTTAATGTGTGAAAAAGTTCAAAGTTTTGAAGGTCCAAAGGTCAGGGCCATATTAAGGGCAAAATGGATGTGTGGCATTTGTCCATAAGTATGCTGTGTTGAAATATTTAAGTAATCCTTCAAGTGATATAGAAGTTATGATGACAGAATTCAGATTTAATTTCTGCAGGAACCCCTTGGCATGCCATGAGTTTATGTATCTTTACGGTTGACGCGCCATTGATTTTCCACACCATTCGCACAAGACTTTGGTGGGTCTACACGAAGCCTTTCGCCTGTGTACCCCCAATCCGCGCGATGTCGCGGATTCACTGCCACAATCGAGACAAATATAGGGCTTCATATCAAACTTTGGTTTCCAAGCTATCGAGAAGCGTTATATATAAGAGTGTTGACACGATTACTTCCTGTGACGGACAGTTGTAGAAATGTATGGTGGTGGGTGGGTGACATACTCACGGTGGCGTTGTAACTTTTCCTCCCACTTTATCTCCTAGTTTTAATCTAAATTTATCCCAATCAGTATTCTCGATCTTCGTTCTAATAGTATTTTTTAAATCCTCATATCGAGACATCTCCTCCACCACCAACTCAAATTCAGCGTCCGATATATTGTTATCGGCCAACGCTTTGGATACGATAATGTCGATGCTATTTTTCTTAGACCTCGCGAGAACCGATATTCTGTCGTGCTTTCTACCTTTATTTTAAAATTTTATTCCCAATACTCTGAACGCTATACACAGCAGTCCCGCCCCAGTGGCTACACCACTCAAACCCGCGGCAATAGGAATTGCCACGACTGTAGATAACAATGCGGCGGTTCCGGCCCCACCTAGTATAGAAACGGACGATAACAAGGTGCTCACCCCCTCCGCTATATTTGCAGCTCGTCTGTATTTTTTAGCATTTACCCTCCGAGTTTCCCCCTCTCGTTTTAGAATCTGCTGTATCTCGACGATATTTTCCAACCTGGAGTTTGACGGGGTCATTGTTGAAACAGGATCGGCAGGTTGTAGGTTCAACGGTTCACTCGTCATAAATCAAGTTCAACTAGAAATGGACGCTTGTCGACAAGCGCATGTGTATCCCCCTCCCCAGATACACAAGTAGTTTGAAAAAAGGGTGTTCGAGTTATGCTCCGGAGACAAAATCAGTGACGGAAAAACAAAGGGAGATAACTAAAGAATTAGTGATGCAAGAGTTGTCATTCTTGCGGGACACACCTTTAGGGTCGTGGTCTATGCATGTGTGAAGTTTCATGAAAATATTCCAAAGGGTGTTCGAGTTATGCTCCAGCACGAAATCAGTGCACGAAACAACAAAGGGAGATAACTAAGAAATTAACGATGCAAGAGTGTCATTCTTACGTGCGACACACCTTTGGGTGTCTTCTATGCATGTGTGAAGTTTAATAAACTAGAAAATGTGTTCATAGAACACGGATGTCCCACATATCGCTTTGATAATAAATGAGGCCAAATTCCAAGTCAAAATTTTCTTTTACCTGAGCGTTAAAGTTTTTGAAGCACCAAGTATGTGACCTTGACCCTGGGCTTGGCGGGGGCAGGACAAACGTGGATTTGGCACAGGGCGGTAGAGGACCATTAGAGCAATGCAGAGCAGAGCAGACGAGAAAACAGGTCTTCATGCATTATTGTCCAGTTTGTAGAGTGCGCAAAACAAAAAAGGGAGATAACTGAAAAATTAGCTACGCAAGATTGTCATTCTTGTGCGCGACACACCTCCGAGTCGTGGTCTATGCATGTGTGAAGTTTCATGAAAATATTCCAAAGGGTGGTCGAGTTATGCTCCGGACAGGAAATCAGTGAGCGAAAACAAAAAAGGGTGATAACTCAAAAATTAGCTATGCAAGAGTTGTCATTCTTGTGCACGACACACCTTCGGTTCGTGGTCTAATTGAATGTGTTAAGTTTCATAAAAATATTCCAAAGGGTGGTCGAGTTATGGTCAATCAGTGCGCGAAACAAAAAAGGGAGATAACTCAAAAATTTGCTATGCAAGAGTTGTCATTCTTGTACGCGACACACCTTCGGGTCGTGGTCTATGCATGTGTGAAGTTTCATGAAAATATTCGAAAGGGTGGTGGAGTTATGCTCCGGACACGAAATCAGTGCGAGAAACAAAAAAGGGAGATAACTCAAAAATTAGCTATGCAAGAGTTGTCATTCTTGTGCGCGACACACCTTCGGGTCGTGGTCTATGCATGTGTGAAGTTTCATGAAAATATTCCAAAGGGTGTTCGAGTTATGCTCCGGACAAGAAGTGTCTGCGGCGAACGCGTACGCGGACGCGGCGCGCTGTCAAATCCATAGTATCCCCCGACGGAGTCCGGGGGATACAATTAACAATGTCACAACAGTGGAAGAACTCGCCGGGTCAGCGATTTTCGTAACAAAGTTAATAACACTACCTTCGAAAAGTCTAATTGGATTGTCACCGGCGAACAAAACCACCCCTGAACTCTGTCCAACGAGCTTAGTGACTCCAATCGCCTGTTCTTCACCATCCAGTACGAGATTTACGATGACCGCGCCCGCAGGTTTACCCTTAGCATTAACCGAGCAGACCGCCATTCGTCGAACCGTCCCGTGAGCTGTCATGACGTAGGCACCGAACGAATATTCATAGATCCCCTCATTCAATGGTCCCCGCTTCTCAGCCCAAACTGTTACGACACGTTTTTGTGGTTGCAATAACTTAAACCGCTCTACAGATGTGTCCAACAATGCGGCAAGCTCCTCGATAGCGGTATGGGCCTCAACACGAACCTTTTCAGAGGTATCCTCAAGTGCTTTGTGAGCGTCTTTACGAACTCGATTTAGTTTATCGGAAACTTCCATAAACTCTGTATGGGCCTCTTCCCGAAATTCTGTTATTTTTCCACCTAGTTCAGTAAGTGCTGTATGTGTTTCTTCACGACTTTGTGTAGTCACAACCAGGGCCTCTAGTCTAAGTTGTGATAGTAGACTCTTGTGAATTTCGTTCACTACCACCGCCATATTTGTCTTGATTAGTGATACGATTTTCCCGGTAGTTAATAAATTACTCTCTGTGGGCACCTGAACCATCCTTGTATTTCGATGGGGATAATAATTTGTGGATATGTCCAGATTCCAAAACTTTCATCTCGGGGGATGGGAAGTCAAATGTATTTTGAGGGTTTTGGTAAAGGCTAGATCCACAGGCACATCTCCGACAAATTTTTGGCCCCGAGGGGAGACAATCTTTTTAAGTGGGTGGCTGAAACCGAGGCGAATGCCTAATGGATCTGATATAGTTATCACAGCACCGTCGGGGGCTGTTAATGTTACGAGCCTGGTAGCCTTCGATATCGAGAGATTGGCTTCATCACCAAGCTCTGTGGAAACAAAGTCTATGAGCTGTCTTGCTCCCCACAGTCCGGGAGGCAGCTTTACACTTACTTGTTGTCCATCCTTCACATAGTAAAACCCTTCGCGCTCCCCCAAGTTTCGCCACCCAACCGTGAAGGTGATTGATCTGAGGCCTACCTGGCGTTTTCCGCAGCAGTTGTCGATTGACTTCTGAAGTTCACAACTCTCTTTTTGAACGTTAGTGATAGTAGCAAACATGGTAATACACTTTCAAAAGATTTTAGGTTCAATTCTGTTTATGTTGGAAATTTATTCTGTATATTAGATATATATATTATTCATTGTAAAAAGATGGTGAAACGCTACGGTGTAAAAGACCTCGCGTTATGTCGGCAAGACATATGCGTCACAATGAATGGGGCCAAGTTCAATTAACGTGCGTTTTCTAGATTTGACCTACAAGTACACAAACCCTGTAATAACTGGCAATATCGATATGAACAACGCAGCTGTGGTGGCGTGGAAGACATCACCGATGGATTGGTGGCAAAACCAATTAAACTTGGCAGTGTGGTGCGCGAGCTCTGGGTGTGGGTTTTCATCCCAATTACTCGATGAGGACGATCCAATGTTGAAATTGTTGTTTCAATTTCATTTTTACTATCAGACACGGCGTGTTTTGGCGGAAATGAAAACACCTCTTCCTCAAGACTCCGCTTTTAACTGGCAATCCAACACGTACGACTTTAGGGCCTTCGCTAAATTGTGCAACGAGTTTGGGGTTTCACCGACAACAGATTTCAGATAAAAGGTGGACAAGCCTAACGGTGGTCTAGGTATAGGTTCACAATGTTTTGGACACCCGACGGAAAATATAGGTTAGATAATGGAGGGTGGATGAAACCTTTCTTCAGTGAGAAAGACTCATACAAACACGTCGTAGACATATCTAGAGCGTGGACAACATTTGTGGAAGAAAAACAAAAAACTTTCACGCATACTGGAGTTACCCGCCTCAATGACTCCATTCGCACATACGTCTGGGCCATCCTCGGCACACAAGCGCAAGCGCGCAGTTCTATAATAGGAGCCGGGACGGCGTTCGACGAGCAAAAACTGTTCTTGGCAAATGTCGAGGACGCAATAAACAAACCGGTGGACCTCCCGGCGGCGATCAAGCGGTATCAAGATGTTTTGCAGAATGCCAGCACCCCAGTAGACTATGTATTTGGAATAGGTCATTATATGGCGCCGAGCAATATGATACTACGAGACGACCCGGTTCACGGTTACACTAATCAGATCGTAATCGCCACCGCCAATCAAACAAGAGTGCCGCAAGTCACAAAATACGCCCGTCGAATATGGGCCAGACAGCGAAGATGCAGAAATGTGAAGCTGTCACCAAGGCAAGAAACATTAATGAGAATTTGAAATGTCTATAGCATTATTTCTTCATCTCGTTGTGCTAAACATGTATACTAATTTAGGCAGAGATAGAAAAGTAGAGTGTAAAGTAGAAATGATAGGGAATTGGATACAATAATGTAAAAAAAAATGGCTAAGTTAAAAAGGTGATATTTTTGTTAAAAAATATATTTTCGACATAAAAACACCAAGGTGCACATCTTCAATATGTGTAGAAGACATGTATATAGTTTCAGAACGATCGACTGAACAGTTTCGGAGGAGTTGTGTACACAAACTCTGTATTGTATATAGAATTGCATAGAAAAATGTAGAAAAAATGGCTAAGTTAAAAAGGCGATATATTTGTTAAAAAATATTTTTTCTGCATAAAAACACCAAGGTGCACACCTTCAATATGTGTAGAAGACGTGTGTATAGTTTCAGAACGATCGACTGAACGGTTTCGGAGGAGTTGTGTACACAAACTCTGTACCGTATATAGAATTGTATAGAAAAATATAGAAAAAATGGCTAAGCTAAAAAGGTGATATTTTTTTAAAAAAAATGTTTTTTCGACATAAAAACACCAAGGTGCACATCTTCAATATCTGTAGAAGACGTGTGTATAATTTCAGAACGATCGACAGAACTGTTTCAGAGGAGTTGTGTACACAAACTCTGTACTGCATATAGAATTGTATAGAAAAATGTAGAAAAAATGGCTAAGTTAAAAAGGTGATATTTATGTTAAAAAATATTTTTTCGCCATAAAAACACCAAGGTGCACATCTTCAATATGTGTAGAAGACGTGTGCATAGTTTCAGATCGATCGACTGAAAGGTTTCGGAGGAGTTGTGTACACAAACTCTGTACGGTATATAGAAATGTATAGAAAAATGAAGAAAAAATGGCTAAGTTAAAAAGGCGATATTTTTGTTAAAAAATATTTTTTCGGCATAAAAACACCAAGGTGCACATCTTCAATATGTGTAGAAGACGTGTGTATAGTTTCAGATCAATCGACTGAACGGTTTCGGAGGAGTTGTGTACACGAACTATGCGCTTTTTCTTCAGCCGCCCGCCCGCCCCCGCCGCCCGCACCGCGCCGCGCCAACCGCCGCCGTGCGGTAAAACATAATACGTACCGTTTTTTAAAAACGGTCGTATAAAAATCGGCCACAACGGTAACGTGAACGCAGATATCATCAAGCGCACCCCCAAGACGGTCGGGAGTGGAGTTGTAAGTGGAACTGATTTCATAAAACCGCAAGCACCCACCCCACCACAAAGCACACCATCAAGTTCCCCCAATCCAATTGCGATTGTAAGAATTGGAACAGGAGCGGGAACTAGTGTCTCATCAAGTTCCACCAGTTCCAGCTCAGGAGCGGGAACTACAACCCACCAGGAGGAGAAATTAGGGCTCGTCGTCGCCCTCGTGGCGATCGTACTACTCGCGCTTTGGTTTTAGGAACTCTCGGGCGGAGAATAGTAGAAGACCGGTGATCGCCACGATTAAAACCCAAGTATTTTCGGCGAGCCATCCGGCCGTTTTTGATAATATAGATAACAAATAGGAGACGACACTCCCGATCAACCCAGGCAGCAGCCGCCTTTCTAGCTAATTTAGCTAGGAGACTGGCTAGGGCTTTTAGATGCTTTTTTGCCCACTCTTTGGCTCCCCCGGATGGCGTGGGTGCGGGTGCTGGCACGGGTGCAGCAGCGGCACCGCCTACGAGCAGCTCGATACTTAGAACTATGGTTGATATGGTCATGCCGAGAGCTGCGAGGATGCTTACTATCGTGACGCCCTGCTCTCTGAACAGAGTGCGAGGACGCTCACCGAGTGTCGTCTCCTCGTGCAGAACCCTCGAGATTGTTTCGCGGATCCGACTTATTTGTGAGCGAAGATCCTCACGGCAAGCCGATGCAGCCTCTAAGCGAGCTTCTCTTTCATCCCGCAACGACCGTAGTCGTTCGTTGATCCGCTCGGTAGATTCTCTATCGCCATCACGGACTTCCCCAAGTTTTCTTTCTTCTAGCGCGATATGTTCATCCAACGCCGTGAGTTTGGAGAGGTTATGGACCAGTTCACCCCGGACCTTTTGTAGAGCCTTATCGAGTCCCCGGAGTTCGCGAAGAGGTAAATCATCGTTCGACCCTTGGTCGAGGTTGAGTATTTCGTTTTCGCTGAACGTGGTCTCCATTGTGTGAATAGCGTTGGTGGCTAATCGAGGGACCTCGCTGAGCTCGACAGTTTCTATCGCGGCGGCCGTCTTCGCCATCGTTTCGTCGGTAGACTGTAGGGCCTCTACAACGCGGGCCGGCATAATTGTTTTACTCCTCTTCCAATCTGGGAAGCCTAGTTCGCTCCTTATGATTTCGCCACCGCCCGACTTTCGGCAATGGTGCTCAGCGCTAGGGGTTTACCGGTCCTCATGTTGATGATTGCGATATCTGATGATTTTAGCCGCAACCTTCCGCCCAGATCCAATTCGAATTTGGAGTAGTCGCGTCCGACAGACGGGACCATACCTTTTTCTTTCCAAGAGTTGTAGTAGTCGTCTACAGCTGACTCGAGTGATTGCCGACTTAGACTACTGGTAGCGCCACCTATTTCCTCGCCGGCTGGCGTCTCTATCGTTTTGTCATAGGTCGCGAGGAAATCATCGAAGTCATCATTGGCGAGTAAATCATCATCATCATCGATGTCATCGTCTCGGCCGAATTCTTCTGGCTCAAAATCTTCCATCTTTAACGATGTATTAAAGGTACATGCCCACGCAGCAGGTTACACTGTACTACTATTTTTCATTTTCCGTCATGCCTTATATGAGCCATTTGTCTACCCACTAACGAGTTATTTTTAATTACGGCGCGTGTTAATTGGTGTTAAATCGCATTTTATATGCCGTGACCAGAAAGGGTATTTTCCGACCTCGTGCTATTTTTACCAATACTCGTCACGTGACACGGTCAATCATATCACATCTTTGACATGCGCAGTGAAGTATCGGAAGTTGAGAAGAAAAATCTCTGTTCGAGTCCAAATCTAAATCTCCACGTAACTCTTTCCATTTGGTGATAAGGTCGCCAATATTAACCCCTCTCTCTCTGTACTGCCTGTCCCTCAGACATTTCGCATTTTTTTTGGCCGACGCCGTTTCATACAATTTCCGTCCTGGACGTTTCGACATGTTGATATTCTTGCTTACATATTGGGAAACCTACTGGCGCGCGTAGTATACTGCGCATGCGCACCGCAAGCCGTGATGTGAAAGTCGTTGTCCCCGCACATTATCAAAATTACCGCCGCGCGTCACTAACAGTAAATTGATAATTAATAAATGATTATATTTGTATAGCGGGCACTCGTAATTTTTAGAACTGGTGGAATAGTGACATAATTATACACTTATTTAATTCCTATAAAGAACATTTTGTGCCTACTGCGCGGGTATGTACCTCTAAAGAAAAAACATACAGGTTTAATAGAGTATTTAAATATGTCTTCGAGTCAATACGGCCGCAAACTCAATCCATACCGCAGACTGCGGGAGCCCCTCGGGGCAAAAGGCGTGAGACAGAGCGTCGTTATTACGAACAACCCATCGACGATCGACCAGAACCAACAGCTCTTGGCCCGTTTTCCCAACCTCGGAGCTAGCGACGTCATTGTGCCGGGGACTGTTCGCCTCGCTTTCACTATTTCGCTGACGTCGACGGACGCGGACCGAACCGTCGTTCAGAACCTGGGTCGTGCCATCGTCAAGAAGACCATGATAAAGATTTCTGGTGATGAGGTGATGTCGATCGATGACAGCGACGTCTACCACTGCTATCTGGACCTATGGAAGACGGCGCAAGAGAGCGAAAACGCGGTCTATCAGGGTATTGACACCAGCAAAAATAAGAACGTAACCAAACTTAGAATCGGGGCTGGTAACAATGCAGATAACAACGCGAGCGACAACGCGGTCGCGGGAGTCCCCAATCAATTATACAGCCAGCAGTGGGACGAAGCCAGAAAGCAATTTGCTGCCGGCTCTAAGCACTCCCCGGAGGTTGCCGCGGTTGCCAAAGACCTGCAGCTCTCGGACGTCTCCCTCGCGCAGTTCCTGACTACCAAATACGTGTTATGGCTCGACATGCGAGCCAGCGACGAGACCAAATGCAACGTAGCGGATGCCAAGTTGAGAACGCTAGCGAGGGTGTGACGATCCAGATAACCAAAGAGGCGGATGGCACTCTACTGAAAAAACTCTACCGAAGGATGCCCACTCTGCCATAATATGTGATATGTGGGCAGACAGGATGCGGAAAAACGGTTTTCATCCTGGACTTGCTCGAGGGCCCTACTGCGATGTCTTTCGACATATTGTGATCCTGTGCCCCACTATGCGGCACAACGAGACTTATCAGCGACGCCCGTGGATATGGACCAACCCTCAGGTATACGTCATTGACCCCGGCGACAGGCTTCACGATTGGCTGCGCGGCTTCTACCAAGCCTTTCAGGGAGAGCCCACCCTATACGTGATTGACGACTGCTCGGCCAAGGCGGCGATGACCAAAAAGAAGGACATGCTCTCCGAGCTCGCATTTTCGGGCCGCCATGCGGGGCAAAGCATATGGATCTCCACTCAGAAGTACAAAGCCGTCCTCAAGGATCTGCGCGAGCAAACAAAATGGGTCGCCCTCTTTCACTGCAAGGACCCAGACTCGTTCGATGAATGTCTTCGAGAGAACAACGTTATCCCAACGCGCGAGGAGCGCCTGGAGGTTCGACAGATACTTTCGGAAACTAAGCTCGCCAAACTTCTGCTAAAGACTGATCAACCAACTGCTTACGAAGTAATTAATTAACAGTCGTTAGTAACTGCTGAGCAATGCTGAGCAATTGCTGAACAATGCTTAACAAAATGCTGAACAATGCTTAACAAATGTTGAACTAGAAATGTGGCCTGTCGGCACACGAATGCCCCGCTGGCAGCCTTGACCTTGATCATGGGCAGATGGGCCACACTGTTGTGGTATAGAACAAAAATATTGATGGTGGTAAAAAAGAATACAACATTTAAAGAGATATAAGAACTTGTATGGCTAACGCTATATGACCCCAATACAATTAACAAGAGCGGCATCGTTAAATGAAGCTAATCCACTCGTGGCAGCCTTGATAATGAGTTAAACACATTTGCTAAATGCAAATGCAATTTTGTACAATTTTGGGACCTTGACCTTGAGCGTAGGAACCCGGGTTCATATGTGACACTCAATTATGTTCAGGTTAACACTGTTGCAAAATGTTATTGAAATCCATCAAGCGGTTCCAAAGAAATGAGTTAAACAAATTTGCTAAACGCACATGCTAAACGCAAAAAGGGTTATGGACGGACGGACGGACGCACGCACGGATGGACATGGACAAACGCTATATCTCCTTTTCGCTATCGTGAGGGGATAATAAATTGGCAGTCTTGATAAACTGTTTAACAGTTAAACACATTTGCTAAACGCAAATGCTAAACGCAAATGCTAAACATAAGTACATGTACAATTTTGTGACCTTGACCTTGTGCGTAGAAACCCGGGTACATATGTGACACTCAATTATGTTGAGGTAAACACTGTTGCCAAATGTTATTGAAGTCCATCAAGCGGTTCCAAAGAAACGAGTTAAACAAATTTGCTAAACGCAAATGCTAAACACAAGTGTTACGCACGCACACGCACGCACGCACGCACGCACGCACGCACGCACGCACGCACGCACGCACGCACGCACGCACGCACGCACGCACGCACGCACGGAGATGGACTAACTATATCCCCTTTTCGCTATGCCAGGAAATAACAAGAGTTGTCAGAAGACAACGAAGCGCGCCCGGTGGCGGTATACATGTAGTTGGACGGACGCGTCCATGAAATATGAAGAACATCGGAGCAAGAAAACAGAAAATATAGTCCATTTACCCGAGCGTTAAGGTTTTGAATTTTTGAAGACAGACGGACGGATGGACAGACGCCTACAACGCCGGGGGGAATGCCATGAGCACCCCTTCCTTCAGAAGGCGCGCTAATAAATGGAGGAAAGCCTATAACGCACCTAATAAAACACCACTATTGAAAATGTCAATGTACCAATGAAATTGTTTAAAAGCATTAGAATAAGACAAGTCCATCAAGTCACCTAGGGGTGAAAGGGTTGATTCAGTGGCACCGAATGGTTCTAGATTTATCAATTGATTATTGGTGTTTGACGGCATATCAACTGCTATGTCATATTGGGCCGGGCCAACATATTTAAATGGATCTACAATAGACAAGACAGAAGAGTGAGTGAATGATAATTGGTGTTTAATGGCCTATCAACAGCTACTAGCTCGACAAGGCAGAATAACACAATTCAAGATTATTACTTTGATAAATGTATTGCAATTGACTATAAAGGCAATACAAGTACAAAAGAAGTACATCATATCAATGAGTTCACAAACGTTTATAATATTGATAAGAAAGTAACCGGAATTGTATTGATAGTTGTAAAGTTTACATTCATACAATTAACTTCATGTGACATACGAAGTATATAACACTGTAATTGTGACAATACATATCAGTGACAATATGATTATTTTTAAATGTCAGATAAATCTGTAATTCAATTCTAAAATATTGAGTGAGTGAGTATTGGTGTTTAACAGCCTATCAACATTCCAAACAGGTTGGACTATCCTGCATTCAACCTGTACATAAGGAGAGAACTTGGCAAAATCAGAACTCAATATTTACAGAAAAAATATAATCAGTCCTGAAATTAGAATATCCTGACCTGGTCCCAGGTCCATGCCACACCAGAGTCACTTAGCTCCTGCTCCAAAGTAATATGATTAGTTATAAGCTTATTACATGGGGCATAACAGGATTTAGCTCTCAAGTACAGAAGGTCAGAAATGTAAATTATGGCAAAACCATTAAGTTGGCATTAAGGAAAGGATGAACCCCTTAAATTACTCTCCATGTGCTCACAACCAACCACCAATCTAAAATATTGATAGCATTTAGAAATGTACCGTAATAAGGATAAAATATTTCCCACTGGCAGCCTCGACATTCACCATGTAAAAAACAAAACAAACTTTAACGAACTAGCACATGTATACATAACATAACTTGCCACACAGGTGGCATACCGCCATTAAATTGTTTTTGAGAATACACTAGTTGGTTTACAAACCATTGAATAACAATGCACATACAATATCCAATGGTTAGCAAGGGTGTGCTAACTAACAAAAGTACATGTATATATCTAGACACAAACAAATTGTTGGTCAGTTTATAGGCACACAGCGAATGACCACCGCTTCCTTAACTGACATGGGTTGGTTAGCAAGGGTGTGCTAACTAACAAAAGTACATGTATATCTAGATACAAACAAATTGTTGGTCAGTTTATAGGCACACAGCGAATGACCACCGCTTCCTTAACTGACATGGGGGTTGGTTAGCAAGGGTGTGCTAACTAACAAAAGTACAGTGTATATCTAGATACAAACAAATTGTTGGTCAGTTTATAGGCACACAGCGAATGACCACCGCTTCCTTAACTGACATGGGTTGGTTAGCAAGGGTGTGCTAACTAACAAAAGTACATGTATATATCTAGATACAAACAAATTGTTGGTCAGTTTATAGGCACACAGCGAATGACCACCGCTTCCTTAACTGACATGGGTTGGTTAGCAAGGGTGTGCTAACTAACAAAAGTACATGTATATATCTAGACACAAACAAATTGTTGGTCAGTTTATAGGCACACAGCGAATGACCACCGCTTCCTTAACTGACATGGGTTGGTTAGCAAGGGTGTGCTAACTAATAAAAGTACATCTATATATCTAGACACAAACAAATTGTTGGTCAGTTTATAGGCACACAGCGAATGACCACCGCTTCCTTAACTGACATGGGTTGGTTAGCAAGGGTGTGCTAACTAATAAAAGTACATCTATATATCTAGACACAAACAAATTGTTGGTCAGTTTATAGGCACACAGCGAATGACCACCGCTTCCTTAACTGACATGGGTTGGTTAGCAAGGGTGTGCTAACTAACAAAAGTACATGCATATATCTAGAAACAAACAAATTGTTGGTCAGTTTATAGGCACACAGCAAATGACCACCGCTTCCTTAACTGACATGGGTTGGTTAGCAAGGGTGTGCTAACTAATAAAAGTACATCTATATCTAGATACAAATTGTTTGAAAGGGTCAATCTTGAGCAAGAAGAGGTACACTTTGTTATCATTCAAGCATGTTAGCACCCAGTAAGAAAGACAACAGCATGGTCTGAGTAATAGGTTGGGAACACATGGGTCTGCATCCTTGCAGATATTGAATCTTGGCACGCATTGGTGAAGACGAGGTCTAGGGTGGTACCATGTATGGTTGTTGGTTTTGCAACTGACTGCCTAAATCCTTTTGCTTTCATACTGGTCTCAAGTTGGTTATGTGATGCTGACATATTGACCTTATCAATATTGAAGTCTCCAAGTACCATAGAGTTGACACCTTGTGGAAGCAGTGGATTAAGTTGTTCGAAGAAAGTTGATACTCTACTGGATGGTGACCTGTAGATCAGTAGTAGGTTTGACAGATTTTCGTTCTTGAAAGTGACATGGAGACATGTCAGTGAAGAATCAGTGACAATTTCCACAAGTTCACACTGCATTTCAAGTTTGTAAAAAATGGTTAGTCCGTGGTTGTTACCAACTGGTACAGCAGGTAATGATTCCGCCACATAGCCAGGAATGTTGAAGTAGTCCAGCATAGAAGCACTGAAATGTGTCTCAGTCAGACATATAATGTCTGCTGCCAAGATGACGGGGTCAATCAAAATGTCTCGAAAATGTAATGCTGCCGATCTAGCATTTAGAAGTGCTACCTTGCGATGATTAGCGACTGGTTTTTGAATAGCAGCATAGATATTCGAAACAGCCGCAGTCTCATGCATGTCTTCCATCTGTTTATGAACAACGCTACAGCTTCGAATCTTTCAGTGATTGAAGTTCATCAGATACAAGCATTGTAACGTTTTAGCTCGACTTAGAGCAACATATGCTTGACCATCCCTGAAAGTGTCCTCAAATGAAACCACAATGGTATGAAGTGTCTGACCCTGAACTTTGTGGACGGTACATGCCCAGCTTAATCGTAGTGGAAACTGGATTCGGGTCACATGCAAATTCTTTTTATTTACTTTGGATAAGGAGAACTGGGCTTCAATACGCTCGACAGGTGTAACATTTTGATCATAGTTTGATAGATCAAATTTGGCTTGTGCAGTAGTTTCCCTACCTATATTGTCACCATCAAACTTCACTAGAACAGCTAGTGGTGTTGCATCAGAAGAGGAAATGAAATCAACGACTGTACCTTGGACACCATTTGCAAGACCATCAGAAACACAAACATTTCGAATGAGCATCACCCTGGCCCCAATAGCAAGTTTCAGCAGCCTTGGCAGGCCTCCGGTAAATCGTGTATCATCCGGAATGGAACGTCCTTTCAATGGTGCTGGTACTTTGTCAATGGCATGAAGGTCGACAACCCTACTGGTAAGTTTATTCAGCATAATGTCATTATGTGCATCAACTCTTTTATTCCAGGCAAACACATGAAGTGCTGCAGATGGATAGAATGAACTGTCTTTATCGATGCATCTGGATTGGAGAATGTTAACGTCATCTTCTGTGAAGGTAGAGTCCCGAATACGATTTAGCAAATTAGCAAATTCAGTATCATCTCTTTGTCTCATAACATCAGTTAAAGTCATGAGTTTAAATTGTTCCCACAAGTATGTTGTTAATCGAGCAAATGGGTCTGATGGTTGTTGAAAGACAAATCTCTGACCAACAGGAGGAAGTTGGTACAGATCTCCGAATGCCAAGATGGACATGCCTCCAAAATCTTCTTCAGTCTGGAAAAGTTCATGTAGCCTCGTATGCACCTGAAGAAATAGGTCACTGCCAACCATAGATATCTCATCAATTATGATAATGTGAACACTGGAGAGTTGACATCGTAGTGTATTTCTTTTGTCATCAGATAATCTGCTGCAGGTATGAGTACTCTGTCCTAATTGTAACAGTAAGGCTGAATGAATAGTCTGCCCTTGTATGTTAAAGGCAGCAGTTCCAGTTGGTGCCAACAATAAGGATTTTGGATCCAATGGAGTATCACCTTCTCTACGCATGACTCTGTGGATCATCTGGTACAGTGCTTCTATCAGGTATGACTTGCCAGTGCCAGCACCTCCAGATATGAACATATGCATCGGTTTAGGACGTGTTCCAGTCTTCTTGCTCTGCATGAGTTGTATGCACCAGTTCAATACAATGTCAAAACACTGTCTTTGTTGAATATTGAAACACTGGACACGAGCTCTGTATTCATCATCTGTACATATGTTTGTTGATTTGTTTGTAGCTGTTGGACACTGCGTATCTGTACCAGCACGTGGCAATGGAATACTTGGATTTTCAGGCAAATCGGGTGGATGAAGGTGTGAATACTCCGAGTCAACTTCAACATTCTCTGTTGTTTGATCAGCTTCAGCTTGTTGTATTTCTGGATTCAAAAAATCCCAACTGCCTGACTGTGGTCCATGTTCAGCAAACTCTTCAAACGCAGCATCCACAAGATGAGAATGGTGTTGTAGTACACTTCTTGCGGCTGTGATCTCCTCTAGCAGAGCATGGTAACTGTCCATGTACAAGTCATGACCATGAAGCAAATTGTTTTCAGTTCGCCATGGTGTGAAAAGAAACAGTTCTGAATAATAAAATGATTCTGGTTCACGAGCAAAACTGAATTTATGAAATCTGATGAGTGCTTGTTTCTTTCTTTTTTTTGTCTTGAAATTTCCTGATGGCGTAGAAATAATGAACTGTTCAGGAGCATCTGCAGGAATGAGTTCAGAATGTTGTAGTTCAATATCTTCCAGGATGTCTGGCTGGATATCATCTTCAGTTGGTGTGTGAGCAGCCCAAGTATACCAAGACACAAAATATGCCAGGCACCAGGACTCCAATATCAGTGGTCTATGACAATATTTGGCTTCAACAGTGGAAACAAAAACATTCTCGTCATCATCTTCAAGGGTTTCCAGAACAGAATGAGGCTTTAACAAGTGAACACGCTGCGAAGGTAATCCTGTGGGTATCCAAACAGTCTGAAAATCAGATTTATGTAACGGTAAACCAAGGACCCTGTATATAGCTTCCTGTGCACCGACAGATCTTGCATTAGTGAAAGCTCGACCACACTGTTTCATTTGCTGGCGTATACCCTGATCAGCTGTCTCTTTACGAACTGCCTGTAACAGCGTTCCCATCTCTCTTTCATCCTTTGTGATGTAGGCAACAATATATTTGATGCACGCATAAGGATTGGAGACAAATTGAATGTCCATATTTGCTTGCCATGCTCGGAGAATAGATGGACAATAGTTGTTTACGAACACATCAGAAGGATTTTGTTTCATAAATACTGTAGTATCTTTAACAGAGTCGGATAATGCCTTCTGGTATTGTTGTAGTGTCATGTTACACATAGTTAATACATCTGATGTAGAAAGTTGGTGGAGTTGTGAACACTTGTGCAGAAATGTTTTGACTATACATAGCAGTTCCCTTGATTGTTGAAGAGTTGTAGGAGCATCAGCAGATGTTAGATTGTCACCGGGTGTGGCTAGCAGTGTTTCTTTGCATATAGGTTTTGGAAAGTTGAACCTGCACTCTTTACCAGTCTTTCTGCAAGCAGCTGAGTGTGTATGCCTCTGCACCTGTGTTACCAGGTCGTGTAGCAGTGGGTCAGTATTCCTGTCTGGAATTGTGGCAGAGACATATGTGTCAACAAACGCTGTTATTTCCTCTGGAGTACTCAGCTCTGGATGTGGCACATTCTTGACCCAAAGAACACCATGGGCATGTGGAGACCCACGATGTTGAAATTTGATGCGATAAAAGTAGTGAGATATTTCACCAAGTGGTTTCGCTTCAGAAAGGATAACATGCTTCATGAGACAATCCATTCGATACTGGAAATGCCGGGCAGCAGTAAGAGGATTTGATCTGAGCCAGTTACATTTGTCTTCCCATGAAAGTTTATCAACATCAGCGTCTGCCAGAAAAACACAATTTTGACTGGCGATTGCTTGGATTGTATCATGCCATTTCAGGTCTGCTGCAGACAGGGTAAAAAACCATGTGAATATACCAAGTTGCTCGATGGCTGAGAGCAGTTTTAATTGGATTTTCTGCCAGTAAGGTGGTGATCCCCTTACTGGCTGGAGGAACCTGTATCCTTGGTCCTTGAACATACATGTCTTGAGCGTATCTGGATTCGTAACAAAACTGGCAGTGAGAGGATTAGAATTGGCAATGGAGCAGAAAGATTTGCTATTTTTAGACGGCGGCCATCTTGGATTAGCGATGACCTCCATTTTAATAAATCTGAAAAGGCTTCACCCATGGACCATAACTTTTAAGTTTGGCTACCATGGGCCAAGCGGTTCATGTGAAGAAGAATTTTGAAATCTCTAATAAAAGAAGACCTTTTGACCTTTCGGCGGCCATCTTGGATGACATAACCATCAATTTCGACAAAAAATGCACCAGAGTGATCGCCTCTTTGATACCTTCAATTCGATATATGACTTGACCATATTCGGTCAAAAATAAAATTTGACCCAAATTTGACCCCACAGGCCACGCCCATTTTTGACCCCGGGTCACCATTTTAAACAACTTTGAAAGAGCATTGTACATTGATCATTCCTACCAAGTTTCGTCGAAATCCGGCTGGCGGTTCATTAGAAGAAGATTTTTTAAGAATTTATGCTATTTTTAGACGGCGGCCATCTTGGATTAGTGATGACCTCCATTTTAACAAATCTGAAAAGGCTTCACCAATGGACCTAACTTTTAAGTTTGGCTACCATGGGCCAAGCGATTCATGTGAAGAAGAATTTTGAAATCTCTAATAAAAGAACGACCTTTTGACCTTTCGGCGACCATCTTGGATGACATAACCATCAGATTTCGACAAAAAATGCACCAGAGTGATCGCCTCTTTGATACCTTCAATTTGATATATGACATGACCATATTCGGTCAAAAATAAAATTTGACCCCAATTTGACCCCACGGGCCACGCCCAGTTTTGACCTCAGGGTCACCATTTTAACAACTTTGAAAGAGCATTGTACATCGATCATTCCTACCAAGTTTTGTCGAAATCCGGTTGGCGGTTCTTGAGAAGAAGATTTTTGAAGAAATTGTGCTATTTTTAGACGGCGGCCATCTTGGATTACACAATGACGTCATTTTAACAATTTTGTAATCCCCCTACCTAAGGACCATGATCATGAAGTTTGGTGACTATAGACCCAATGGTTACTGAGGAGAAGACGTTTGAAAATGTTCACGGACGACGACGGACGACGGTCACATTGCGGTAACAATAGCTCACATGAGCTTCGCTCAGGTGAGCTAAAAACCACCCTAAATAGGCAATGAGTGAAATAAAAATATTATCATTAAATTGTCAAGGAATAGGTCAACTTCCCAAACGCACTGATCTTTTTCAATACTTAAAAGAAAAAAAATATCACATATACTGTTTGCAAGATACCCATTTCACTCCAGGGGAAGACGAAAAATTTGTACGGACTAGGTGGGGTAATGATTGTTATTTCAGTTCATTTCGATCTAATGCAAGGGGAGTAGTAATATTATTCAATGGTAATTTAGACTATAAAGTACACCAGTCAAAATGCGATCCCAATGGTAACTTCATTCTACTAGACATCACTATTGAAAATAATAAATTTACACTTGTATGCCTGTATGGACCAAACTCAGATGATCCCCTTTTTTTCAGAACATATCAAAAGAAATTGATGATATGAATAACGATAAATATATTTTATGCGGAGATTTTAACCTTGTTTTGGACCCAGATTTTAGACTATCATAACTATAAAAATATAAATAATAAAAAATCTAGAGAAAAATTATTAGAAATTATTCACGAAAAATATTTAATCGACCCTTTTAGAGAAAATCACCCCCTAATGAGAAGGTTCACATGGAGACGACGACAGCCATTTCAGCAAGCAAGACTAGATTTCTTCCTCATCTCTGAAAATACTTTACCTTCAATTAAAAACTGCATCATTGAAAATAGCTACAGATCTGATCATTCACCTGTATTGTTAAGTTTACGTTTCAACAATTTTATAAAGGGAAAACCACTATGGAAACATAACAATTCAATGCTGAAAGACATAAATTACATAAACATGATTAATGAAAAAATAGAAGAAATAAAAAATCAATATGCTATTCCAATATATAACCGAGAAAACTTACATGAAATACCAAACAACGAATTGCAATTCACAATTAACGATCAACTTTTTCTAGAAACACTTATGATGGAACTACGTGGAAAAATCTATTTCTTATTCTTCCTTTATAAAAAAAGAAACCAATCAAAAAGAAAAATCATTAACAGAACAAATATTAGACATGGAAAAAACAGTTAAAGAAAGAAGACATGAATAAAATTGAAATTTTAAAATTAGAACTCCAGGAAATTCGTAAAATTAAAGTAAATGGTTCAGTTATTCGATCAAGGGCTCTAAATATAAATGAAGGAGAAAAACCAACAAAATTTCTGTGCACTCGAATCTCATAACTTTATAAGTAAAACAATACCAAAACTTGAAACAGAAAATGGCAAAATAATTACAAATCAGTCAGAGATATTAAAAGAAACAGAACTATTTTACACCAAACTGTATAGCAATAAAGACACAGCTGCTTATAAAGATTTAGATTTGGATAATATTTTGTAAAATACGCATGTACCAAAATTAAATGAAACAGAATCAGAAAAACTAGAGGGATTAATCACAAAAACTGAACTAGCCTTTGCACTAAAAAACATGACGAACAACCGTAGCCCAGGTACAAGCGGATTTGCATGCAAATTTTATAAAATGTTTTGGCATAAACTGGGTGATTTCATTTGTAGGGCAATAAATTATAGCTATCAGAAGGGTGAACTATCTATAACTCAACGACATGCAGGGTATAATAACACTAATCCCAAAAGAAAATAAATCTCGACATTTTCTAAAAAATTATAGACCTATTTCATTATTAAACACAATTTACAAAATGGCATCAGCATCTATCGCTAATAGAATAAAAACAGTATTAGACAAATTAATAAATGGGGACCAAACAGGATTTATTTCAGGAAGATACATGGGGGAAAACACTAGACAGGTATACGACATTATGCAATATATTGAAAAAAACAATATCCCAGGACTTCTTCTTCTTATAGACTTTGAGAAAGCATTTGACTCTATATCGTGGAACTATATTCATAAAGTACTTCGTTACTTTAAATTCGGACCAAATATTAGGCAATGGATTACATTATTCTACAAAAATGCTCAACTATCAGTTAATCAACATTGTAACCTAGCTCTCACCTTTTTTTTCAATACATCGAGGCTGTCGTCAGGGGGACCCACTCTCACCGTACATATTTATCTTATGCGCAGAAATACTTGCAATCAGAATACGAAAAAATCATAAAATTAAAGGAATTAAAATAAATGGAACAGAATATAAACTAACACAGTTTGCAGATGACACTAGTGCCTTCTTGGATGGATCAAGTGAATCACTAAATGAAACACTTAATGAACTGGAAATGTATGCCCATATGTCAGGACTTAAAGTTAATTTTGATAAAACATAAGTTATTTGGATTGGGGCAATTTTTTTTAGTCAAGACTCGATAAAAACAAAATGGAAACTAAAGTGGGGAAATAACAGATTTAAATTGCTTGGAATTACATTTGACACAGATTTAGAAAAAATTGTGAACATAAATTTCTCGGAAAAAATGAGGCTCATAAAAGAAAAAATCAACAGCTGGAACAAAAGGTACTTAACACCATTAGGCCGAATCACAGTCATAAAGTCTCTTCTTCTCCCATCTTTAAATCACCTGTTTATATCCCTACCTAACCCCAGTCAAACATGTGTTAAAGATATCAGCAGCATTATGTATGAATTTTTATGGCAAGGTAAATCACGAGTAAAAGGCACTATCACATGCAAACAATATGAGGATGGCGGACTAAAAATGCCAAATATTGAGGACTATATATCGTCTTTAAAAACAACATGGGTAAGAAGAATAGTGTGCAACAAATACAAATTTATAAACATTTTAAATACAGAAATTGATACAGATAATATTTTTAAATTGGGAGATATGTACATCGAACAAAAAATAGGAAAAATTTCAAACCTTTTTTGGCGGGATGTTTTAAAAGCTCATCTAAAATTACAAAATAAGCTTAAGCCGATAAACATGGATGCATTTCTTTCTAGCCTATTATTTTTTAATAAGGACATAAAATGTGGGACAACCTTCTTCAATAAGGCATGGTTTGATAAGGGAATATGTTTTATAAATGACATTATCAAAATTGATGGAACTTTTGCCTCTCAAAATGAACTTAAAAACAATTTCAACATAAATATAAACTTTCTTCAATATTATGGCCTTGTCAAAGCAATAAAATATTGGGGTAAAAGTTTGAAACTTATCAATATCGAAAAAAAGTTACAAATGCCATTTACTCCATACAAACTAAAAATATACCTAAAAAACAAAACCGGGACAAAAGACATATACTTGGCATTAAACTCCAATTCTGAAACTCCAGCTGGTAAAATTAAATGGAACTCCACCTATAATTTTAACAATGAAACATGGAAGAAAATATATTTATGGCCGCATACCATAACAAAAGACACAACTCGAAAATGGTTCCAGTACCGAATAAACCACAATATTCTGGCCACAAATGATTTCCTAAATAAGATTAAAATTGTCAGTAGTCCATTATGTACATTCTGTAATAATCTCTCGGAAACAATAAAACATTTGTTTTGGGATTGTAAGGTTACACAAAACATATTTAGGGAACTTCAAGAATGGTTAGCGACCAAAAATATAACTATTACAATTAACGAAAAATCATTCATCTTTGGGATTTACGAAAAAACAATAAGTATCTTCAAACAATTAATACTATTAGAAACTAAATACTATCTCTATTATTGCCGGTGTTCAAAAGTAGTACCAAATCTCAGCTACTGAAGCATCGAATTCAACTATTGTATGAAACATCCAGGAAGGCAGCAATAATGGCCAACAAACTTGAAAACTTTACAAAAATTTGGGAAGACTTTATCATTTCAAAATTTTAATTTATGTAACAAAAACACCAAAATAAGATTTCATCTTCAGCTGAGCTAGTTGCGGGTGCTATAATAAATCTCTGCTTTTGTGCGTTTTTTTTTCTTCCTTTCTTTGTTTTAACCCCTTCCCCACCCCCTCCCCACTTCCCATTCCACCACCTCATATTATAGGTTTGGGAAATAAAGACATTATAAATATGAATCTAGTAGAAGAATATAATATACATAGAGTAATACAGGGTTCAAGCAAAGACCATGATCTGACGGAACCAGCCGCGTTTTGTTTTATAATCAGTGTGGGGATCGGAACAGATTTTACATTGGTTTGTCAATACATAATGTTACCAACAACTGTAACATTTAACCCTTTCAGCCCTAAATAACTGGAATGGATTATATATAATATGTTAATTTTCGGTCAATTCCATTCAACACAAAATACTTTTCAAATAATCTATTTATAATTTTTTTTTATTTATTTTTTTAACAAATATGAAAACTACTTGCAAAGAGTGCAGATCCTGATGAGCCGGCTCGTCTGGATCTACACTGTTTAAAAACACCTATATAAATGGCTGTAGTGTTGAAAGGGTTAATACACGATTTAAACAGGTAGATGCACAGCAGGATTGAACTTCACTTTTTACAGAGTGGGGCTGGTTCAGTTGGGATCATGGGTAATATGAATGATAACATATAATCAATTACATGTATTACATAGGCTAAATCAAACTTTGGCTCTTGCAGCGCTGGAGAGTGACATTGTCATATGCGGGTTTATTATAAGTATTACTGTCTTTTTTTTAATAACACGTGCAACTTTTTATTGAAAATTCAGGTATCTCATTAATGACGATTCTCATGTACCAGTCAACCATGAAGTCTTAATAGAACAGTGATTTCTACCCAGTACTGCAAGAGCAAAAGAGGGTGAATATCTGTAATTGCATGTTTTGTATTTGTATCTGACTATGACATGTATATTATGTACGGTTTGTGGGGGATGGCCCCGACCCACCACAAACCCTATTACGGGGAAAATAAATATTTAAAAAAGAAAAAAAAAAAACTTAACATTCATTGTGGACCCCGCCCGCCCGCCTGGCTTTCGGCAATCCAATAAAACCTGGTTAAAAATGGAAAAAGAGTTTAAAAAAAAAGAAGTTTAAAATGATTTTCTTTTCCAAAAAAAAACCTGGCTAAAAATGGAAAAAAAGTTTAAAAAAAAAAAGTTTAAAAATTAACAAAAAAATAATGCTCGCTACTGGAGCCCAGCATTTTTATAATAGTCCTATATTTATCTACATATCATATCTGCACAGGTCCACATATTGCCACAATATTGTCAACACAGTTTACGGAAATGTAATACCCAGGTATAATAATTTACCTGTATAAATTACCTGTAATAATTTAGCTGGACATTTAGTGGTCAAGCTGGAAATTTGCACATGCTTGCACATGCAGAAGTGTTCAACTGGAGAAGGCTATTGTTCTCTCTACAGGTAAGGTGTACAGAGCCACGAGAAAACAGGTCTTCATGCATTAATGTTCAGTTTGTAGCATAGAAAGAAATAGAGTTTGACCTTGACCCTGGAGCCCGGATTTTTTTTTAATAGTCCTATTTTCATCTACATATCATAGTAAAGGTATGTATAAAGTTTGATGACTGTAGCTGATAAGGTGTTGAAGTAATGACCGTAACACGAAAACTTAACATTGAATGATGACGACGACGACGCCGATGACGCCGTCTCCGGAAAAGCAAAACCTATGTCTCGCTTTCCGCTTCGCGGGCGAGACAATAATGGCTGAAAACGAAGATGAAATGATAGTGAATGCGCTTTATGATGCCGTGGTGATATCGGGCCTCAGAATCGGGTTTGCTCGAATATCAAAGATGGCATTCGGGGGGTCCGCTCCCAAATTGGACATGACCGTGAGAGACGCAGGGCTCGTGACCTTGAATATAGTGTCCGCAATTTTGACCCGAAATTCGACCCGAAATTATCTAATTAAAGCTGGAATTCTACCTGTTAATATATGGAAATAAAATGGCTTCGGTCGTAATAATGCTGGTTGGTTCAGTCGTAATAATGCTGGTTGGTTCGTGAGCGCAGTGGCGCTCGGCGGTAGCAACTATTTATTCTCGTTAATAGGAACAGACTCGGATGAGGAGAAAAAGCGTCACGATTTAGCTATACAGAACAACTCAATAGCGCAAAGGAAGCATGGGCGGAAAAACGAACCAACCGTGTGCACTGGATCAACGAAGAGCTTCGCCGCGAGAGTCACGCCGTACAAACTTTCCGGAACGTTGACGAAGCCATGCGCGACTACAAGCTGGCATATCCGCAGAAAATTCTCGCACCGCTGGATCCCGAGCCTCAACTATCAGATTTCTATGTACTGTCAGCTAGAGGCTCAAAAAGACCGCGAGATCGCGTTCATCATCGTGGGAATGGGTGTGGCAGGTCTCGTCATCTACTATATATATTGAAAGATCAATAAACAATAATTATTTTAAATAACATATATCGGGTGGCTAGAAAAAAAGGGCCCCAACTTTAAATATTAATATTTAAAAAACTATGCATCATAATTCAATAAAATTTCATTTATTGTAATTTCATGGTAATATCAGTAACCTGTAAAAGTTTCAAGTAAATAACTGTAGTAATGAGTATATGATGCTAAGAATAAAAAGCATGGTCTGAAGATGCAATATCGGACTGAAACGTTTCTTCGTCACACCTGCATAACTTACTAAAGTCTTAAATAAGGTGGTCAATGTGTCCACCATTGTGGTTGAACACTGCTCGCAGTCTCTTCTTCCATGCACCAATGCACTTCTGTATCTCGGTCAAGGAGATATCTTCCCAACACTTGGTAATCCGGTCCTTCAACTCACGCTCAGTAAATTTCTCACTCCTACCAGAATAGACCTTCTCGGTTAGAGAGTTCCAGATGTGATAATCCATAGGATTACAGTCCGGCGATTGTGGTGGCCAGTCGTTCTTCTTGATATACTCCGGCACAACATCCGCAAGATGATCTTGTGTGTATTTACTTGTATGAGACGTTGCCCCATCCTGTTGGAATATGTAATTGTTTTTTGGGTAGATCCGGCGGCAATCTGGAAGAAGTCCATCATCCAACAATTCAACATAGCTAACGGAGTTGACCTTGGTTTTTTTCAGTGTCTATGAAGTGGATCCGTGTCTTTCCTTTCCAGGAAACACCTGCCGAAACCATGACCTTTTTTGAAAAACGCGAAGTCTCATGGTAAAGTCGAGATACAGGAATATCACCTTTCCTCACCCCATACACGACATCATTCTGTCGGTTACGAGCAGTTTCGAGCGTAAAATCCTTTTCATCCGTGAACATGATTCTTTCAACATCCTTGACGGAATACCTATCATGCAGTCCTTTGCACCGGGTTTTTCTCTTTTGTTTCACATTTACATCACGTCTAGAAACTTTAATCCTTTTGTATGGTTTGAGATTAAGTTTTTTCGTCATTGTCTGAACAGATTTACGCTACTACCAAGCTCTTTAGCAATTTTCCTCTGCGATGTGTGGGTTCCTGGTTGGTCCTCCTGTGATTGTATCATCTCTTCCACATGGTCAATGTTATATTGTGTGCATGCAGTACTAGGCCGTCCACTCCCTTGTTTTCTCGCTGTGGATCCTGTTTCCTCAAACCGTTTGATAATCTTATTAACAGACCTTTTTCCTCCACTTCTTTCCAGGAATTCCTGAGCAATCTTCGACCCACGCCAGCCTTTCTCCACAAAACATGTCTCAATGATAGCCTTATCAGCCTTACTGAAACCCATGTTGAAATTAAAGTAACCTGCACGTCTGATCAGTCTCAAAACAATTATTATGTATGTGTTTACACTCTAGAAACAACTTGCTCTAGAAAAGCAAATGGCGAATAAATCCAACAGGGGGAGTAACTGCTGCAAGACTGTCAACATGTACCCAAGTCAAAACGGACCCAATTTTAGGTCAAAAACGTACCCATCCTATTTGTACTTTAACATGTTTCATCATCTGTCATGCATTCAATCATCATTTTGTAAGTTAACCCAGTCACAGACTGCATCATGACCATAATTTGACATGTATCAAAACTTTCTGACATTTCACTTACATCCCGGCATTGTGTTTTTGGACACTGCTATTTGTTTTTATTGTTACATATTCACCATTGAAGCTATGAAGCTGAAACTTTTATAGATTACTGTCAATACCATGAACTTATATTGTGCGAAATTTATTTGAATTATCTCAACTGTTTTTTTAAATATTAATATTTAAAGTTGGGGCCCTTTTTTTCTAGCCACCCGATATATAGAACGATGTTAGTTGACAAGCTTTATTACGCTTTGACCGATGTAGGTTACACGGCCCTTAAACACCGTTTGGCTGGCGCAAAGGGTTTGATCCGTCTGGCCCAAGATTCTCTCGAGACGTGGCGCGAGGACGAACACTCGGCCTCCCTTTTCGCAAAGCGGATGTTATAGTTTCTCCGAGGTCCTTGAGAATTTAACCGGCAGCTGCAGCCCCAATCGCAATTGGACTTCCAACAAAGGTTCGACGACGACGACGCAGTTACCGAACGATCTGGCGAGGGCATGTTGTTCGACCTACTAGAATACCTCGCATAAGATGGACACGCGCAAACTATCGGTTCGCCTAACGCGCAAGCTAGCGAACACGTAATACAGCCCCCGCGGCTACTGGAAGGGACTCGCGGCCATCAAGAACCTCGAGGCGGCGACCAAGGTTTCAGAAAACGCAGCCAAGGAATGGCTCAAGAAGCAAGCCATCTGGCAGATCTATTTACCAGCGCCTCACAATATTCCGCGCCCGAAATTCGACGTGCCGGTGCCGAACGAAGTCCACCAAGCGGACCTCTTGTTTCTGCCTCACGATCGCGTCGGTCGCAAGACGTACAAGTACGCACTGACAATCGTTGACGTAGCGAGTAGGTATAAGGGGGCTGAGCCGCTGGCCACTAAAGAGTCTTAAGGAGGTGGCCGAGGCTCTTTCCTGAATATATAAGAGGAGTCCTCTCAAATGGCCGAATCTTCTCCAGGTCCGTGGCGCTCAGATATTTCATCATGTGCTGGGGAACTTCCTCCTCGCGAACAACCCTGTTTATAAATAGGGGCGACATCTCCTCAAATTTATTCTTCAGGTTCTCTGGCACTTCGATGTCCACCTCGGCGAACCCGAACCACTTAACTTTCATCACTCTCTTACAGAATTTTTTGATAATAATTTTATTGTTGGGAGTTTTGACCGTCGTGATCGTCTCTTTTCCGCACGGCATCTCTTTACTCAGTGTGGACAAATACAAAGCGTTTGCATCGTATCCCAGCACTGCGTTGCACTGTTTGCCGTACCCTTCCGGAGTGGATCGGATCTTAGACACTCCGGCTTCCGCATACCTAGAGAATACAATGGAAGGACCTCCAACAAGAGCCCTCTGCAACATCTCGTAGGTTTCTTCCTGTGGCGCGTAAAGTTGAAGCTTCCCTAGTGAAAATGTGACTGAGATTTCACTGAAATCCCAGTGAAATTCACTGAGATTATCATATCCCGGTGTTATTTCCAAATCTCAGTGAAATTCGAAAAAATATCACTGAATTTTAGTGAAATCGCAGTGAATTCCCGGTTCAGCTTCCAAGTGAAATTTCACTGAGAATCTCAGTGAAATTTCACTGAGAATCTCAGCGAGATTTCAATGAAATCACGATCATTTCCCGATCCCAAACTGTCCATATATTGGGGCGTGCCACTGTATTATAATTATGTGTGATAAATATTGTTTTATCATGTATCAACTTAATTGGATAATTAACTGGGGATTAACCAAGTCGATCCCACTGATAAAAATGTGCAATATCTGCGAGTGCTTTGGTACCAGCTACCGGCTTAGAAATGATTTGCGGACTGTTTATATCTCATGAGATGGATTTTGATTGACAGAAAATTGAATGACGTACACCGAGACATTTGCATAATTAACATAGGACTTGCCTACGCGACGTAAATAATCCCAAAAGTTACGGCCTCGTCGCCCATTAAATCATTAAATTATCAATATTATGTATATATTTATAAAAATTACAAAGAATTATCTTTTATTTGATACCAAATTTGTGTTTCGGAACCTAATATTGAGCTTCGCATTCAATTTTCAAATGTACCCCTCCGCGCAAATTCTGTCAAAATCCTATTCGCACTATACCTGGTTGAGAAAATCTACCAACAGTTTGATCTACAAAGCGTTGATTGTTCCAGACATGTTGTAAATTTAAGGTAAGTATCTCTGTAGTTTATTGATGTTTTCTGTCACAAATATTATGTTTAAACGGTTGAAATTATCAATAAATTGCCATCCGAAAAGCCGATGATTGCAACTTTCTGCTTCGACGAAAAGTGCGAAAGTTTTGTTTCAAGATTTACGTACGAAATCGATATATTCTGATGGAATCATTTGATGTCGAGAACTAATAATGTTTATTACATTATTATTTATTGATTTCAATCTGATTTGGCTAACTCTATTGTCAAAAAACGTAAAAAAAATCCGTAAATATCTTGGAGAATTTCCGCGATTTCGTACCTACGTATTTCGTCCTTTTGCAACTTTTTCCAATCGATGTTACCGGAACCCAAATTTCGTGATATTTCAGTTGGGTATTAACTAAATATGCATACTTTATGCACATCGAAGTTCACAAATGGGTATTTTAAGTGAATTTAAAGTTTACTTTACTATTCTTCTAAAATATTGACATAAATCATTAAATGTTGTTTTGAAACATGTATTTTATTTTTTAAAGCAAACTGTTTTATTTTGGAGGCAATGAAACATTGTCATAGGTAACAAAAAATAACTTGCAATTATATATCCTCATTTGTAGCTGTGAATGGAGAAATGGGCATGTGGGATTTGTGAGCAGTGCAGATCCTGATCAGACTGCGGATGCACAGGCTGATCTGGATCTACACAAGACACAAAACCCATAAGCCCATTTCTCCAGCCACAGACACTAATTATGAGGGGCCGGGGGTGCCATTAATACCTGTAACCCACCTTCTTTCCCTACTACCATCGCCCTTTCACTGAGTCTCTCTGCCACACAATTTCATATATTTTTCAGCAGTGAAAGACGAGCATGGATTATCCCGGCCCATACTGCCAGTCTCTGAACCTGACTACACAAGACGTTACATCAAGGACATTCACAAACATAAAAACCTTGTCAAATGGACTGAAGACTTATGCAGAGAAAAAAAAGGCTAAAAAAACATGAACTGAAATATGAAAGTGAAGCCGGCCGCAGACTTGTATCCAACTTGGATAAATTTACATTAAGAGTTAATTCTAGTTCGAGTTATTTTTATTACCGGTATGCCCCCATGTCAGGGGGCATTAAGTTTTGCACCTGTCCGTCCGTGTGTCCTTCACCGTTTTGGTTCACCTATTAAATTTTTTTTTCTCAGACACTGTAACACCTACAGTCATCAAACTGATTTCACTGAAATAAAGTGGGATCTCACTGTAATCTGGCGAGATCCCAGTAAAATTTTGAGAAATCCCAATGAGATGTCACTGAAATCTGGCGATATCCCAGTGGGATTTCACTGAAATAAAGTGGGATCTCACTGTAATCTGGCGATGATCCCAGTAAAAATTTTAGAAAATCCCAATGATGATCTCACTGAAATCTGCGAAATCCCAGTGTGATTTCACTGAAATAAAGTGGGATCTCATTGTAATCTGGCGAGATCCCAGTGAAATTTTGAGAAATCCCAATGAGATCTCAGTGGGATTTCACTGAAATCTGGCGAGATCCCAGTGGGATTTCGACCAAATTTTTCAGTGGGTTTTAACATTTTATCAAAAAATCTCACCAGGATCACAGTGGGACTTTACTGAAATTCCAGTGAGATTTCACTGAGATCCCAATGGGATTTCAACCAAATTTTTCAGTGAAATCACACCGTGATTTCACTGAAATCCCATTGGGATTTCAATGGGATTTCGTTCACATTTTCACTAGGGTTGTCATTGAAAGGGTTATCAGACACCGTTCCCCGCAGAAAATACTGTATCGCCACACCTGGTAAAGTTACGGAACCCTTGAAAATATCAACACTTTGTCTTTATAAAATCGACACATTTTCCCTAATGCTTCTAGGAAAGGTGAGACATCCAAATCGTTATAATACTTCAGCCACTCCCGGAACGTGGTCATCTTTTTCGCTTTGAAAATCGCGCGGCACTCCGCGAGCTGGGTGGCATCGATCAAGTGTTTACCAGCAAGTCTAGAATATCAGTGTTCCAGATCCGGCAGTCCGGGATAATCTAGTTTGTCTGGGGAATTAAACCATTTGTAGGGGAAGCAGGACTTTTGCGCTTCACAGCCGGACCCTTTAATCCACCGGTCACAACGGACTCCCGGCCCTAGGTACAGTGCAACATCGAGAAACCTGAACTCGGGTGTGAATAGAAATATCTGAGCGTTTTCACTTTTGCCAACCATTACCTTTTTGGTTGTATCAGACAGCTCGCCAACTAAGTACTTCTTGATAAGATTTATGTCGTACCTGCTGCAATTGAATCCGATTTCCGGTACCTGACATATCCATTGCTCGATCTCCCCAGCCTGCCGCTCCCGCAGGGTGTCCATATCTGGGGGCCGGAGTGTTCTACCTACCTCTTCCCTGATGGCATTCCCGCGCTTTTGCAAATCCTCCATAAACCTAGCCACCAACCGCGCGGGGTCTGTGTCGCATATGAGAGTTATTTCTGAAGACATACTATCACCAATGCTCACGCTAATCGGGACATGCTCGGTTTCAAACTCAAGGGAATCCGTTTTCCTCTTGTGACCGTCTTCGCTCAAATACGATTCAAAATCGTACACAATATGGTGCGGGTAGAGTGTGGTAGGACATTCCGTTTTTATAGCTTTACCAGATTTCTTAAAGTTGTGCTCCCACATCACCTCTAACTCATACCCAGCCTTTGTAATCATTTTCTCCCGCCTGGTGGTGTTATCAAACTTGTCACGCTTGTTTATGGAGTGTGCCGGGCATCCGTGCCAATAGCAGCCGTGATACTGGTACACTGTCTTATTTTCCTGACAGTAACCGTCTACTGGAGCTCCGGCAATCCAGCGCTCGCCACCATGCCAATGCGCCGTAGCTCTTCGCGCTTTTCGGGAAGAATGCCCTTTCATACGCGGATCTAGGACGCTCCAAAATCTTACCTTCGCAGATTACTTGGGTCTCCCCTCGCATACAGGTGCGTGCGTGCCTTGTCAGGTGGCAGGCTTGTGTGAATCGTTGGGAGCACTCTTTGCAACAGTATGTGTGGGTGATTCCTTTAAGCTTGGTTATAAGGAATGCGTGGTCTTGAAATAATCCGATGGTCATATGTTTGGTGCCGACTGCGACGTAATGTGCTGGTTTTTTTCTCAAATACCAGACTCCGTCCTCTGTGGGTTCATACACTTCAATACCAACCTTAAACTTCTCTTCGACCTTCTTCAAGTTATCAAATGGAACTGGGTTTGGTTTACTCTCACCAAAATACTCCTGAGCTCCCGCGCTTTAGCACAGCACCTATCTGCTCGAGACCCCCCGTGAATCGCTAAACATCAAAATAAACACAATCCGTCATCGTACCGGTCTAGAGAATACATACCTTTCCTATTTCGCAGCCACTCTGGTAGCAGCCCTCCCCCCGTGAACTTTGACTTAAAACCTAAATCCTTCCCGCGCTTTCCCTGCACGAGCTTGACACACACTTCCACCCATCTTAAGAACGTCCACTTCGATGTGCTTCAGGTTGTAGGAATACGTGTACCTAAGATGAAAATTTGTAGTGATATAGGGCATCAGTTTATCTACTATCCTATCAGAAATAATACCACCAACCTCTCTATGAAAGGTGAGCTCGACAGTTCTCCTTCCAGCCTTGACCGTTTCACTCTGCTCATCGACCTCCGCCATTATTTCTGGTCCTTTCGCTATAATCGCGCGAACCAGCGCGGTTTTGATTACACGCTTACTCTCAGACCTCTCCGTAAACGCGCTGTTCTTTGTTGCGTTTATCAGTTTGGTCAACCCCGGCACTCTCAGACGATTACTATATGTGATCCCTAGTGATTTAGCTTCATCCCTCAATTTCCCAATATCTGAGGTTTTTACTTTTATCAGTTTGGTCAACCCCGGCACTCTCAGACGATTACTATATGTGATCCCGAGTGATTTAGCTTCATCCCTCAATTTCCCAATATCTGAAGATTTTGGGTTTATCAGTTTGGTCAACCCCGGCACTCTCAGACGATTACTATATGTGATCCCTGAGTGATTTCGCCTTTTCTCGCAATTGCAATAACTCGGAAGTTGGGGGTTGTGGTGTCATATTTGTCATAATACTTTTTCGTACACCTGTAGGTTTTACTTGTTCAACAAGCAAATTTCTGTCTGAGGATTTCTGATGATTCGTCATATTTGTCATAATACTTTTTCGTATACCTGTAGGTTTTGTTTCTTTAACATGAAAATTTCTGTCATGGGGTTTCTCATAATTTGTCATATTTGTCATACAGTTGTTTCTGTCAAAATGTTCCGGGTTTATACGTGTACAAAGTGTTGTGCGTTGCGTATCCGTGGAGTTTCCGTTAGTTGCGTTTCAAACCGTGTGTCGTCTACGTGTAATACGTTTTCGGCCATGCGTTGCGTTTCCCCACTCTTGCGTATTCGCGAAAGTCGAACAAACCGTGTCAAAGCGTGTAATCCGTGTACAACGGTTGTAAACATATACAACGGTTGTAAACAACGCATTGAGTTTCAAAAGCGTGTAATCCGTGTACAACGGTTGTAAACGTATACAACGGTTGTAAACGTATACAACGCTAAAGTAAACCGTTTAAACGATTTAACACTTTCTTTGACGAACAGTTACACGCTTCTACATGTACACAGCACCGTACAGATGAAACCGTGTTATACATGTACGTATAACACGTTTCCACGGGTTTTAACGCATTACACGTTTTGGTATGCCAACCGTGTATCGCGTAGAATGCGCATGCTCAGATCGTTCTTCGTGTGTGTATATATACTTCTAGACTGCAGGGCTTCTAAAATTTTCAGTTTTCCGGTTCTGGACCGATTTTTGAACTTTCTGACCGATTGAGATTTGAAAACTAGTCTTAAAAATCGGTCCGAGAAAAATTGCCAGTCGGCTGCTATTTCGCTATAAACCTTGTAAATTTACCGGTTTTGACCACCAAGTAATTTATGACACATATCCGCGGGCCATATCCGTGTTAAACCAGTGTGCAGCTCACTGTGTATTCAGTTTCACCAAATATCGATTTTTCTTAACACACGCGTGGGACAGGTGTATAGCGGATTAGTGACTGAAATAGACTGGCTTCAGCGTAAAGATACGAGAGTTCCTAGACTCGCCATTTCCATGCACTGTGTTTATCTGTGTTCGTAATATTTAACCCCCAAGTAACTGACACGGACTATCGGCCCGGGCTATTCCATATTAAGTTAGGAACTGTTACATTACGCTGTATTAGTGGTCATTTTTGTGTATATAAAATGTACATATACGTAGGAATGCCGCAGATCCTGATGAGCTGGCTCACGTGATCTACAATTCGCAAACATTTTGATAAACGACAAGGTACATCTGTCGTGTTAAAAGCGTGACTCATTAGGCATCAGGGATTAGGGATCAATTGAAGTGCTAAATCACACCGCCGATGTACTTTGAACTCGATCTGAGGGTATGTATTCGCGATATTTTAAAAGGGACGAAACAAGGACGCCTCGAAGCGATCGGGGCCGAACAGGTATTCGCGTTAAAACATGTAACCGTTTTACACGTTTCAACGCTTTCATATAGCTACACGCTTCCAGGTAAAGCGTTGTACACGTTTCAACTCTTTCACCTCGCTACATATGTATACGCCAAAGCGTGTTATACGCGTTGAAGCTAAACGTATTACACGCTTTAAAACTAAACGGTTTGACAATGTGTATTACACGTGTACGAACCGTATTATACGTTTAAACAACGTATACAACGCTTTTAAACTAAACGGTTTGACAATGTGTATTACACGTGTACGAACCGTATTATACCAGCGCTCCAGATAAGCTGCGTATTTGCGTAAATACCCAATTAAAATTGCCAAAAACCCAATTGAAATCAGAAGTAGTGAGTATCAAAAAGCAATGAGAACAATTGTGGTACCTTTATCATGCTGCAGAAAACAATAAACAGACCACAATAAAGCATATTTTTCTTATTTTTCCATGAAAACACATCCAATGAGACAATTCTAATGAAATGCCAAGATATGTTTTCATTTCGAAACAAACTATTCAATAATTGCTGTCTGTTGATGTGTAAACAGTAGTGTGATTTAATTTTACCCAATTAAAATTTTGAAATACCCAATTGCTTCAGAACTGATGGAGTAACAATACTCAATTACTAATTCCTTATCTGGAGCCCTGTTATATGTTTAAACAACGTATACAACGCTACAGCAAACCGTTGCGTTCGCGTTGAGTTTGCAAGTGTTGTCTACGGTGGAACAAAAACGGAGACTGCACTGTAATACATGTACCTGTAGGTTTTGTTTCTTTAACATGAACATTTCTGTAATGGGGTTTCTCATAATTTGTCATAATTTTTGTTTGTTCAGCAAACAAGTTTTTTTACACTTTCTTGTGGTAGGTGGGACCATAGTCAGCGCCGATAAGCCTCTCCAAACTAGGTGGTATCATTTCCATCCCCGCTATACTACTCCGTCAAAACCTAATTGTTTTCAGCCCATACACATTTTTTTAGGCCTTCCAGTAAATTGCCAAGCTTCATTTAAACTGTATGTCTAGAAGTTATGGAACTCCTTGTTTTCAAAGTCAATGAATATTTATACCCACTTTTTGAAAAATAATTGGGTACATAGTTTTCATCACAGGTGTCTGAGCAACCAAGGGTGTACAAGGGGCCATGGGGCGGAGCCTAACACAAAAGAATCCTTTGATTTATTCTGTATGGCCCCTTATTCTATTGTTTATAAGGGGCTATCTCTTTGATCTAGAACAATGGAAATGGCCCCTTCTTCACTATTGGTGGGCCGTCCGTGCGTCCGCCCGTCCGCAGGCCCATCCGTTCGTTCCTCCGTTCGTCACTTGTAAGAAGCAAAACTTTTTAACCGTAATAGGTAGGGACTTGAAACTTGGTGTGTGCAAACCCGGGTTTGAGGAATTATTGTGCAATTGGCGAGTAACTACCAATAGAGATCACAATGGCATGTTAAAGGGGTCTCAATAGACAGTTTTTCATAATCCCGTGTTCGAGGTATCAATATGCACAATAATTCCTCAAACCCGTGTTTGAGAGCTGAAACCCTGACCATAAACCCTGGTTTGTAGAATTATCATGATTATTGAGTTTGAGGAATAACTGTGAATTTGGCTAACATTAAACTCGGGATTGAGGTCTCAATTGGGGGTTTTATGCTCCAAGTGCACAATAATTACTCAAATCCAGGTTTGAGAATTAAGAAAAAATACAGATTGCGATCTTGATTGGTGGTTAATCTTCAAACCCGCGGTTGAGTGGCTCAAATCCGGGTTTGGACCTGGAACCCAGGTTTGAGGAATTATTGTGCATTTGGCTTGCCATAGTACTGCAGCGATTGAAAATCAGCGAGTATTCAGACAATGTGATCGCTGGGGAGTGTCTCACCGACTCTAAACAAGGCGATCGCCACGAAGATCAAGGTCACCAAGGCCAAGGTCACATTATGAGGAAGTCCAAAATTATTGGACTCACGGTCACCAAGGTCAGGGTGAAGTTGAAGTTTGGTAATGATCCGACCAATGGATCAGGAGATAATCAACATTTGGACATACATCCAAAATTATTGACAACAAAGTCAAGGTCACCAAGATAACGGCCAAGGTCACCAGAATAACACTGGATGGATAGCTATCAATGTGAGGAAGATATTTATGAAGTTTGGTAATGATATGACTAACATTTGGACATATGTCCAAAATTGTTGACACCAAGGTGACGATCACCAAGGTCAAGGTCAGCCGAATTACACTGGTAGATATCCATTAATGTGAAGAAGCTATTGATGAGGTTTGGAGATGATCTAACTGAGACGGATCAAGAGATATTCAACATCTGGATGTACATGTACGTGAAGGTCAATGTTACCCGAATGACACTAGATGGATAGCTATGAATGTGAGGAAGCTATGATAAAGATCCGACTATGGAGATATTCAACATTTGGACATACGTCCAAAATTGTTGACACCAATGTCAACGTCACCATGGTCATGGTCACCCGAATGACACTGGATGGATAGCCATCAATGTGAGGAACCTATTGATGAAGCTTGGTAAGGATCCCACTAACGGATCAGGAGGTATTCAACATTTGGATGTATGTACAAAATTATAGACACAAAGGTTAAAGTCACCAAGGTGAAGGTCAAGGTCAAGGTCACCGGAATGACAGCGGGTGGATAGTCATCATGTGAGAAAGCTATTGATGAAACTTGGTAAGGATAGGACTAACGGATCGGGAGATATCCAACATTTGGACGTATGTCCAAAATTATTGACACAACAGTTAAGTTCCCCAAGCTGAAGGTCAAGGTCACTCAAATGACACTGGATGGATAGATATCGATGTAAGGAAGCTATTGATGAAGATTGGCAAGAATCAGACTAATGGATCAGGAGCTATTCAACATTTGGACGTACGCACAAAATTATTGACCCAAAGGTTGAGGTCACCAAGGTGAAGGTCAAGGTCACCCAAATGACACTAGAATTTTACATTCCACAATGTTTAAGGTCACCAAGGTGAAGGTCACCCGAATGACACTGGATAGATAGGTATCAATGTGAGAAAGCTATTGATGAAGTTTGAAAATAATCCGAACAAGAGTGTCGTAAGTCACAAAATACGCACGTCGAAGATGGGCCAGACAACGAAGATGCAGAAATGTGAAGCTGTCACCAAGGCAAGAAACATTAATGAGAATCTGAAAAACTATAGCATTATTTCTTCCTCTTGTTGTGATAAACGGGTATACTAATTTAGGTACAGATGTGTAAAGTAGAAATTATATAGAATTGGACACAAAAATGTAGAAAAAATGTTAAAATATATTTTTTCGCCATAAAAACACCAAGGTGCACATCTTCAATATGTGCAGAAGACATGTGTGTAGTTTCAGATCGATCGACTGAATGGTTTCAGAGGAGTTGTGTACACAAACTCTACCCTATATAGAATTGTATGGAAAAATGTAGAAAAAAATGGCTAAGTTAAAAAGGTGATATTTTTGTTAAAAAATATTTATTTCGGCATAAAAACACCAAGGTGCACATCTTCAATATGTGAAGACGTGTGTATAGTTTCAGATCGATCGACTGAACGGTTTCAGAGGAGTTGTGTACACAAACTATGCAAAGAGATGCAAAATTTGGACCATGTCAGACTAAGGTTACCGAGGTGAAGGTCAATGTCACCCGAATGACAATGGATGGATAACTATGGATGAAGTTTGGCAATAATCTGACTAACGGAGATATAACTAAGAGATATTGGAATTTGGCTACATCCCAAATTGTTAACGATGACGACGACGACGCAGACGCCGGAATTGTGACTGCTATGTTTCACTTTCAACAGGCTCCAGTTTTGTTTGAGCAAATCCAGTTGCTCAAAATAGCGACCCCAAATGCATAAGGAGGGTTATGAAAAATTTAGACTGCACTTGACTATGAAAATTACTCAGCAATCACCAGTGCAACTCACATATTGAAGTCACTATGAAAATTTTCATAACATTGTTCTGAGAAAAACAATAGTCCTTATGAAAATTTTCATAAACCGTACTATCACTATGAAAATTATCATAAGTCGTACAATCGATCTCACTATGAAAATTTTCATATAAACCGTCATATTCCCTCTCAATATGAAAATTTTCATAGACCGTAATATTCCCTCTCACTATGAAAATTTTCATAGACCGTCATATTTCCTCTCACTATGAAAATTTTCATAACATTGTTCTGAGAAAAATAGTAGTCATTATGAAAATTTTCATAAACCGTACTGTCACTATGAAAATTATCATAAGCCGTACAATCGATCTCACTATGAACATTTTCATAAACCGTCATATTGCCTCTATGAAAATTTTCATAGACCGTAATATTCCCTCTCACTATGAAAATTTTCATAGACCGTCATATTCCCTCTCACTATGAAAATTTTCATAAGCCGTAATATTCCCTCTCACTATGAAAATTTTCATAAACCGTAACCGTCATATTCCCTCTCACTATGAAAATTTTCATAAGGACAGTAATATGCCCTCTCACTATGAAAATTTTCATAGACCGTCATATTCCCTCTCACTATGAAAATTTTCATAAGCCGTAATATTCCCTCTCACTATGAAAATTTTCTTAAGCAGTACTATCCCTCTCACTATGAAGATTTTCATAAACCGTCATATTCCCTCTCGCTATGAAAATTTTCATAAGCCGTAATATTCCCTCTCACTATGAACATTTTCATAGACCGTCATATTTACTCTCACTATGAAAATTTTCATAAGGACAGTAATATGCCCTCTTACTATGAAAATTTTCATAGACCGACATATTCCCTCTCACTATGAAAATTTTCATAAGGACAGTAATAGTTTCCATGGCAATGTTTATTTTTTACAGTTTTCGGCAACACCATTGGGAACTTTCTAACCATGTTACCATTACTGCCATGTTTTATCACTGTTGGAGTATATGTGTGTATGTACAGAAGACAAAACATGAAGATCATCGTATGACATTTAATATACGTACGTCATTGCATCAACTAAACAACTTATTTAAAATGTACCAAAGTAGTATGTGTATCTTTAGAACTTCTAAGATCCGAAGAGAATGCAATTCATTGATTCCTATATGTGTAAATATAATACGAATAGTCTACAATTACTTGGCATGCTAGTTTCTAACAGTGTCTCTTTTTACTGACACAAGTATACCGGACATCCATTACATTTCAGTTTGTAATAGTATTCAACAAAGCACTACTTTGTTATGATAAAATACAAAGCTCTACATATCCTGTTTATAGGCCAGTTGCATTCCACAAAACACATGACCACGGATTGAAAATGTGAATTCATTTATTTACTGACATGTAACGGCCTGTCAACAGCTAACGCCATATGATATACGTCATGTGAATTGTGTACGTAAGAACATTTTTCATGACATTTATTTACAGAAACTTTGATATTTTCTGTAAATGACGTCGAAAGATAACGAAATTTCCATAGACAATGTGGAAGGCTGTGAAAATTTCGTCAACTTTCGACAGGGAAAATACCGTATAATTTTGTAAATATTTTTCATAAGATATTGCACATGTTCTTAGATAGAAGATCAAATGGTTCGTTATATACTGTACGTGTATTAGGCCGGGTTTACTGGTTCGAATCCCATCATTTCACCTGACAATTCAAAAATCAGTATTGGATATTTGCAGATGAAACAATATATATATTCAGCCCTGAAATTATAATAACCTGATTTGGTTACAGATACACACCAAAACGGCTTAGCCCACCTCCCTAAAAAGTAATAAGATTTATTACTAATCCTACAATTTCATAATGGTATTAAACCAAATTCAACTCTTAAGTAACATGAAAAAATGAAAGTGAATTGGTTTAACGTCCCAGCAAGAGATAATGCCATATAGAGACGGGACCACAGTTTAAAGTCCCAGCAAGAGCTAATGCCATATAGAGACGGGACGACAGTTTAAAGTCTCATCCGACAAACCAGTAACATGAAAGCAGGCATTAAAATGTACCTGAGGACCAAAGGATGGAACCCATCGTTATAGTTACCATTCGCATGTTCCCAACCAACCACCCGCTTACAATGTTAAATATAATAGGAGACACAGTATCTTTAATACTTTAACAGTTTTATATGTGATGGCTCCCAACATAAACGACTTTTACTGTATCAGAATGTTATTTTCTGTGCCAGGTATGGGGTGCCGTTTTGGACTTTAATAGCACGTTGTGAAATCACCCATGCGAATGGGTGATTATCACCTATTCGAAAGGATGATATCACGAATTCATAAGGAATGGGCGATATCACTCTTTCGAATAGGTGATATTACTCATTCAAATCTGTGATATCATGTATTCGAATCGATGATATCACTGATTCAAAACGAATAGGTGATATCACCCATTTCAATAGGTGATATCACCCACTCCTTTTTAATCGGTGATATCACTGATTCGAATACATGATATCACCCATTTGAATCAATGATATCACCATTTCGATACGAATGGGTTATGGTGCGCTGTTTTGGACTTTAATAGCACTTTGTAATATCACCCATTCGAATCGGTGATATCACCTATCCACAATTCAGAATTCATGGGTGATATCACACTTTCGAATATGCGATATTGCTCATTCGAATGGGTGATATATTGTATTCGAATACGTGAGATCACCCATTCCTTTTTAATCGGTGATATCCCCGATTCGAATACATGATATCACCGATTTGAAAGGATTATACAACCTATTTAAAAGGGTGATATCAACTATTCATTTCGAATTGGTGATATCACGCATTCGGATCTGAATAGGTGATAACAGATATTTGAATGGGTAATATCACAAAGTGCTATTAAAGTCCAAAACGGCACCCCATAGCCAGGCAGATTGATTGCCAGGGATTCTATGCAGTTTACCATTACGATTTGTAACTTTATACATGTACGAGGGTTATCGCATATATATTGAAAACGTGTCACATCACTACTGTATCGATACTTGCTAACATACATCTTGCTATAGACCTATCTGATTCGCACAATGTCAGCTGTAACTCATCAGCAGAAAAAAGTATTTGTGCCAGAACAATATCTGAAATATTTCCCATATGCCTGACTATTGTTTGTCAAATACTATACTATTGTCTGTGTCATGAAACCTGCCCAACTATTAAGACTATATATGCAAAAACAACATTTTGGTTGATAATATTAATTGTACCCAAAACCTTAAGAATGAGCCGTTTTTCTATTTCGTAAAATTCAGTCAAATGTTAATTGACTCCGAAACCTGGCTATATATATTGGAAAATGATCGTAGAAAACAAGAGATATGTTTTTGAACATTACTAGATTAGTTAAAAAATTAGAAAATAAGTTCCTTACAAACACCGTGAATGTGATATAAATCTACAATAATACAGTGCACATGCTGACTTCAAAATCACGTGATTTGTTAATGTACCTGTCACATATAGGTTTCGCCATATTGACTTTAATGTAAAGTACAACAAACAATAAATACATTGTGCCACACTAGTAGAGGAAATATTCTTCTTTCATCTGGTGTAATTGTTGGTGTTACACACATATCATTAAACGCACGCATGATTGAAATGGTTCAATTTGTTCCCTGTTAGTGACTGGTTGTATCACGAGAATATATTTGACCGTCGGCTGTTCGTGTCGTTATTTTAAAGTTTCAACGTCACTTTGCTATTTCAACGCTCATATCCCAATCATAGATCTCGTCATTGGCCACCCTTTGGCGAATGCCATCCTCGTCGAATGTCGCCAAGTATCCTGCAAATAGTAATAGTATACACGTATATGTATGAACACGTACGGATCTGAGACAGATGAGACTGGGTAGACCAACCTGTAGTCAGCAATACATGTACCACATAAAGCGGTAATCCCAATGTTTTCGTTTGTTCAAATAACGACCGTCTCGGGGTTTCGCCTGCACGTGGTTATCTATTATAAATAAAAATCCGTGTGTCTGGCATATTATAGTTAGTCAGAATAGATGGCTATATTGCCAGTCGACATGTGTTATTATTTAACAATATGATGGTTTGTAGCCACGAATACATTGGACGATTATGGAAGCACAAATTATTATTATAATATCATGCTTGCTCACAACTGATATATGCAATTAAGGTTAATAGAAAGGTGACTATACATACAATACAATAAAACGGAATTAAATCAATGAGCCTACATATACATATGCAATATTACGCCGTTGACCAGAATATAGTAACATGGGAACAATGTGACATATACATCATTCTCTGCAAGTAATTGCTGCAAAACGCAACAACACACCTACGTGTTTGTATTTCCTTCTGTTATTGGCAATAAATGATCGTTGCCGGAGTGATAGGGTTTACGGACATGTGCCGATTCTGATTAGACTGTGTATTCCAAACAGATTGACCAGTCTATGGATCAGTTAGCCATACTATAAGTCAATGAAACCCCATGCTTTTAACAAAGTATATAACATAATATTAGCAGTTACCATATCGATAGACCTACTCGACGACCATCGGCATAAAGACTACACGACGACCATTCATAAGTCATAGTCATCCAGTCACAGTCACATATCGATATGTTTCCACGCTGCTTTACTAACCGTTTCCTTGTACTTGATTGATGATAGCTGGATATGCCTTTCCGTCTTTCTTGTATGGTGCAAACACTCTATTGCCAATTCTGAATCTTTTCTGGAATCGAAACAACCAGGTAATAACAAATTGAATAGCATGTATTGTTACATAATGGTACCAGACCTGGGGGCCGTTTCACATACCTTCTTACGACTAAAATGTTCGTAAGTGCAAAATTAGTATAGTCTGTAAATGTCACATTAACAATGTTTTCTTGTAAACAATTATTGAATTTACATTTATGGACAATATGCTGCATATGCTCAGTAAATGTAAATCCATGAACTTAAATTTCCAGACGATCCTAAAGTTTCACTTACGAACATTTTAATAATACGAAGTTTAGTGAACGTGCCCCAGGACTGGATTTATTTACACCGTTTTTACACATAAATAATGTGATTGTTTCAAACAAGGAATTACACGCTTGTGTTCTTTAGCACCCATGCGTGGCATTTTCCGTCTCGTAGACAAATCTAGGAACCGCACATCTGGAACCTGGATAGCGTCGTCGTGTTTTTGTTTCATGAGACTTACTTGGTAACAGAGGAGAAAACGTGTGACAACCAGATTGGAAGAAATAACTAGTTGCATTATGATTTTGCTTTCAAATTATGGCAGCCATCTTATTATTTACAAATACACATTATCTTGTAACTGTTTAGTGTGCAAATCATGTAAAATATTGATAGACACATGTATGTATTTCCAAGAACCATGGTAAAGTAATTTTGAATTTGACTGATTGTATTCCCATGCCACGGATATAAAACAATACACTCAAATGAGAGCGAAGAGTCCATATAAAGTTACCCAATAAATATGAGCAGATAGCATGGTGCACGTGATAAACGAGAGGCTTGGGTTCAGAACTAAATATATCATCATTTATTTTCCATCCGAGATAACCATCAGGCCCTTAGTTCCAACATTTCTACACAATCACACTGACCCTGAATGATAGCGGAGTGCAACAGCACATGCCGTATATACTTACCACTTCGTTGGTCACTTTCCGTAGTTTACTTGTTCCTTGTTGTTCACATTCTTCACCATTCTCACCTACAACATGATATGTATTATCACTATATATTATTTTTCTTACATATTTTGACATTAAGCGGTTTAGAATCTCTAAATTGACAACAGCCGCCTACTGGTATGTAATGAAAGACACACATTTGGTTGTAATAATTAATGATACTGGAAAAATAATCAATTGATTAATAACATTGCGGCTGTTGCCCGACAGTGTTATCTTGTTCTTGTTGTTTGTAAATCTGTATGGTGGCTTTTTATTTGTGCATTCTGACCAGGAGCTGCACTGTTCACCATTTAGTCTAAAGTGTACTAGGTGGGAACATTTCCTAGAAATAACCTCGAAATCCTCCCCCGGGAAGGTGGGGAATATATCCGAGAAAATTCCCCCATCCAAGGTTATTCCACTGAAAATTCTACGGAATTGTAGCAAACTACAAACACGACTAAAACATTTATATTATTTGTGTTACGATAATGATATTCATGTTTCAGCCTCGTTTAATATTACATTGTTTTCACATATACCTCATGAATCCATGTAAAGTGGATTGAGTGTAATAAATTGAATTGAACTGAATTGAATACATAAAGTAAAATAAGACAACTAAGTAACCCCAACGTCACCACGGGTATCAATTATTAATTCACCCGATGCGCGGTAACCAGCTTGCGGCAAACGTTTCGTCATATTTTGGAAATACTGGCGCGATAATGGTTTCAGTGGGACAATTAGTCTCACGCCGTAGGCCATTTATCATTACAAAATAAACAGCGCCATAGGGTGCACCCATAACCGCCTGTGTAGCTGTAGACAGATGGGAAACTGGCAGTGTTTTGCATCTCCCACCGCGGGAAGGGAATTGTTCGTGATCGCGCTAAGCAATTAGAAACAACCCTATCTGTCGTACTTCACGTATTCCCGGTGACGTTTGAAAAGTAGAGCTTATTAACCAAGAACTATAACACTGGATGGCCGGACCCCGCATGTTGCTCCCGCCGAGGCATGTTTAATGCAAACAAGCTTTAACCCGTACACATATTATCGATTATATAAAAATACACTGAACATAACAACTTTTAGCCAAATTGTCTTAAAATTGAAAACGTTAAAGTCAATTTCAAAGTAATTTGACCTTGACATTGGGCACATGGGGCCGCACGGGTTGGGCATAGAATGAAAATATGGATAAACACACATGTGACGTTTCGAGTGAATTGGCGAAGCGGTTTCAGAGATATTATGTTCTTAAAAACGTTAAACCTAAATCCAAATGTAAATTTCAATGTAATTTTGCCTTGACATTGGCACAGGGGCAGCACGCGTTATATAATGGTATATGGATGATGACACACATGTAATGTTTTGAGTGAATTGGTTAAGCGGAGAAATAGTGTTCTTAAAAACATTAACATAAATCCAAACTAGAAATGTGACCTGTCGGCACATGGCAGCCAAAGAAAACGAGGCACATTTAAAAACATAGTGGACCAGAGAAGTGTGTATTTACCACAGCATGTAGTAGCCCATCATGGCAATGGGTGCGTGTGACATATCAAACAGATACATGCAAGGAAACTGACATTATAAGACACGTACCCGAGTTTCGAACGCACCAAGTATTTTACCTTTACCCTGGGCTTAGCGGCGTCAAGACAATCGTGGATTTTTCACAGGGCGGTAGAGGACCATTAGAGCAATGCGTGTGTGAAATATCAAGCAGATGAATGCGGGAAAACATAAATTATAAGACATCTACCCGAGCGTTAAGGTTTTCGAATGCATCAAGTATGTGACCTTGGTAGAGGACTATTAGAGTAATGCGTGAGTGAAATATTAAGCAGATCCGTGCAAAGAAACGGAACTTATAAGACATTTACACGAGAGTTAAGGTTTCGAATGAGGCAAACGTGTAAGCAATGGAAATGAAATACTAAAGAAACCAAGTATGTGAGCACATGGTGGTAGAGGACCATGTATACAATTAAAGCATTGTGTGTGTGAAATATCAAGCAGATGCGTGCAAGCATGCATCATTTTTAAGACATTTACCCGAGCGTTCAGGTTTCGGGAAGGAAGCACGGACGGACGCACGCCGGTAACACTATATTCCCCCTCACCATTCGGCGGGGGCATTAACAACTTTAAGGTAAATTTCGAAGTATTTTGACCTTGACATTGGGCACATGGGCCGCACGTGTGTGGTGTAGAATGACAATATAAATCATGATAAACACTCATGTGAAGTTAATATGTGAATCGGTTTCAACGATATAGTGTAGTTAAAAGTCCTAACACAAACTCGGACGGACGGACGGACGGACGGACTGAAGGACGTACGCCAATGTTCCGACTATATCAGGTATATTGAACTCATATATGCATACTATTGTCCAGTCAATTATTTACACACAAATTATATTTGTTTCAATCACTAAATTGATTTCATTCGATTGACGATGCGCGATATTGACCTTGCAATGTTTGTTTGAAGCGGCTCGTTTGAAGTTAGCCAGGTTGAATCGGCAATACGTGAGTATTTGCTTTCCATTATTTACACGCCTCCCACTAGAATGAACATTTGATAAAAACACACACACAAATATCGGATCGTACATGTATCGTAGTAGACACCATGCTATGGTCACGGTGATAAAGCTCGACTAAGTTTGACATTTTAATCGTTCCCCAGGGTTACGAAGGCTGGAGGCGGGATAGGACAACTCTCGTATTTTACAGATTCCCTACACCAGTATAGTCTCGCTTTCCATGTTCAATAGTGATACATGTACATATACAAGTTGTAGTAGTAGTATCTTATGTGGCTCTACTGGCAAAATGGATCTTACTGTACAATAAACAGATATTTTCAATAAATAAGTCGTGTAAATCATGTGCATTCTACATATTTCTACGCTAGATCACTGGTCAATAACATGCATTATGTTCCACCTCGTTATAAATCAATAGTATCTGTATTCGTGCGTGTTTGTTACTTGAAGCGTTCATAACACGAGATTGACGGTATCTGATGTTTAACTCGCAGATTATGCTTTAACTATTCGGAAATTGAATACACAGTCGTGTATTTCGTTTCGCATAATCACAGAGACCCTGTTTATGAACCTAAGTTTACCACGTCTTCACACGCACAATTTCATTTTTAGTTATAATTCAAGTGTTTCCGAGTTGGTTACGCGCAATGCAATAGGATTACATTTGAGATACATACCACATGAATTCACCAGGGTCATGTGGCATGTATCTCAAATGCAAGTTGTAAATGAATGGCGTAGATCCCGATGAGCCGGCTCATCGGGATCTACAGTTTTGACAAAGGTACGGCTGCCATCCGCAATCCAAAATAAAACAATCTCCAAGAGAGCTAACCTATTAAAAAATACATGTGTATTGCTCAATAAAATGTATCCGTATGTGCCGCTTAATGGCGCACAAAGCAATGATGTTGTGACGTTGAACATGTATATGTATATCAATTTTAATTATTGGCGATTTTGCTTGTATTTATAAAGATGCACGATTGCTACGACGTCCATGCATCCGTTTAATAACACACATACATGCATAAAACCGTTACTACCGCATGGATTGCAAGCTTGATATGCAGATTGCCATCAGCTGATATTGCGCTATAAAATATGGCGAGAACATCATTGCATTATTGCTATACAAATATTCCAGTTTAGTAGAATTTATGTGATATTTATGGTGTTCAGTATATTTTATGATGTGCACATGTACGTCCATTACCATTACTAATGCTAAAACAAGCAACGAAAAACAGGAGGATTCTTACGGAGAAAGTAGTTCATGAAAACTTGCCATCTGCTTTGAAACTGTGAATAATGTTTTGCGGCTTAATTCGAATTTTCCACCGTCGAATGATGTTTGCTTGACCTACCATCGTTCAGAAAGCCATACAATAATTAATTGGCCATTTGTAAACATGTGGAACAGACAGTAATCCGCTTCATCACGTTTTGCGCATATCTGAGACCCAATGACTTGAAGGACCCCACATACAGGTAATGCAATATTCTACACATCGATATCCATGATATATAATCATGGTGTATTAGCACCACTCATTTGAAATATTCCACTGAGATGGTTCAAATGAATGGTACCACCATACATTATACTTCTATTTTGAAATAAACAGGATATAACAATATCTTTCATAAAAATGTATCCTAAATAAAATGCAATTGAATGTACAGTGGAACCTCTCCAAACCGGACACCCAAACAGATTTGTATTCTTAATTATGGTGGCTTCAGTTTAGAGTTATCTATTATCTTAATGTGTGTTCTTGTTCTCAAATCACACCTCATTTCTTGGAGTGATTATTTGTTTTACACCAGTTGCTCGCAAGACATAAAACTGTGAAACCACATGGGTTGTTGCTAGATGTCAGATAGCTATAGCTGCTCAATTGACCAATCAATGGTCAGATCATATGATCTAAAAGCCACTTTGTAATCAGATTATATACATCATGATTTGATCATTGGGATAATTAAACAGTTATACAACTGCAATCTTTCCGATCTCCAGAGAGAATCACGTTAGCCCTGTATTAACGTGCATAAAGGCACTGGGTCTTAGATGTGCATAGACAGGGATACAACAGTATAGGAAAATAGTTGCAATGTCTGTCTGTTTATGTTTTGAAAGTTGTGTAAGAGTTTCTCAAATCACCTATAATTTCTGTTTGTCTACAACTAATATCTTCATATTGTACACATGCATTACTTAGTAACGAAACACCATTTCGCATGGCCAAATCACATTTTATTGTCATTCAGACTCTTGATATATATGCTTAACAGGTGCCATAATACATAATACATAAGACCAACTAATACATGCATGTATGATGTACATGCATCTTGATATGATATCATATGAGTAAACAAACACATTCATTGCTAAAATACAAGGTATATATTTCTTTCACAGTTTTATACAAATGAACATCCATATTGTCACATACTACATTCCTAAATTAGATTTACAATCGTGTCATACTTAGAGGTCCGACAACAAATACATACATGTATTTTGACAATAATGTTCATTCATTTTTAGATAGTCGTTATAACCACAAGAGTATGATGTAATTATAGGCACTCACTGATTTACCCGTTATTTAACCGTTATTACCAGCTGGGACAGTTTATACATATACATATCAAACTGACTGTTTACTTTTCTTCTGCAGTTGTTTATTATGTTATCACATTAATATTGCATGCTATGCAGATTTAATTAATGCTTATTTCTGTATTATTTCATCTATAACATTATCTAGCGGCCGCTTTCAAATCGCTGTTCAGTTTATTACAACACGCGCTATAGCATCTAAAATAATAGAAACGTTTGATATGACTGATCACTAGCAGCAGACGCCGTTCAGCGGATACGGACATGAATACACGTATATAATGTGCACCGAGTTCAATGTCACTGGGGAATCGTGTTCTAATATCAAATGAATATATATAGTTTTTCGTAGATATTCAGTTCTCATTTGGGGTTTTCTCCATACCTTACAGGTTAAATACGGATTCGAATCCGTTGCTTGGCTTATTACCACGACTATACACTACTGTGCTCTTGTACACCGTATGCGGCTAAATATTTCTGATAATAAACATTTCTTTTTATAAACGATAAACGATCATTTTTTTGTTTTAAACTGTACAAGTGTAGCATTAGAATGGGTAAACTTTGGAACATTCAGCCTTCCGCCTTCAATACAGCGGTAAGTCCTAGCAATTGCCGTAGTTAAGCTAATTGTCTCTTCCGGAATAGATCGGTGTATAAATTATTCGATTGTGAAATTAGCACCGTGCTACTTGCCCGCTGCTTGCAAACTGACCATACTGTTTCCAGCTGTGCTCAGTGATTATTTGTTTCAAATGGACAAATGGCTAACGTTTCACTTTCATCTGCACTACGTGCCCGAAATTCGTGTAATGCGACAATACCTGCTGTACAGGGGAACCTCCATAAACCGGATACATATGCAGTGATTTGTTTACCAGCGCATCGCGCGGCAAGTACACACAATATTTGTCACACCAAAATTCGGAAATATTATTATTATTTCCATAAGACGACATACCATTTTATCAGAAGGTACCTCAAACTTTAAAAGTGTCAGATAAATGACAATCTATGTATTGAATTACCAGTATGTTCGGCTTAGATAGACTTAATTATAAGATACGCAGCCTGATCAAGGTCTACACTGGTCACAAACGTACATTGTAAATATAAAATCGATAACAGTAACATGATGGCAGTTTCATTAAAACGAGAGTAGAAATCAAGTTACAAAACATATGTCGCTGCTGCGAACAAACAACAAACATATAATAACAAAAAAGACGTACGCAATAATAGTTAGGCACTGCATGGGTCTCAGATTTCACAGAAAGCAACTCTAGTTATTTTTCAATATTATAAACACGTTTTTTAATCGATGGTTACTAATTTACTTTAGTTAATGTAATTACACTAGCGTCTATAATGGAAACTTTTTTTCTAAATGGTGTATAATTAATGTGATCATTTCACAACAAAATATAGACATTTTGCAATTTTTCCTTACTGGTAGGCCTACCCGTACACCACCGCCTGCGCTAATCTGGCCAATATTTGTAAATTCAATTTCTTTTATTTCAAAATACAGAACTAACGGTGCCAAGTTGAGCACAAACACGGAAGAAATCGACAACTACAAACATCACAAATGCAACGACGCGATATACATTTAACACAAATGCGAGCATGGCCCACAAACATTCTCGAGGAGACGAACAGGAACACGAAATAGTAGTAAAACAAATACACAAGTCTTACCGCTTAAAGTATTATGTTAGCCAATGAACTAAGCTGTTTCTGATGTCATGAGTTTAAGCTCTACATATACGTGGCTGTGACTAAAATAATGGGGCGTATGGGATTTGTGACCAGTGTAGTTCGTGATAAAATAACACACTCATCTAGCTTGATAACTATTTGCATGTACATGCATTTTGTTTATTAGAAACATGACGGGTGCTTCATTGCTGACTGGCGAACAGTGCAGATCCGAATCAGACTGTGTGGATGCACAGGTTGATCCGGATCTACACATGTCACAAACCCATATTTCCCCATTGCTCCAGTCACAGCCACATTATACTGCATGAAAAACGTTAATAGTAAGCTTACCGACGCAGCAGAATGAATAGAAACATGTCACTTTGTCGATTATATATATTTATATATATAGACATCATATAAATAAGGGCGTGAACCGCATCCAAGACGTTGATACCCTGCCAGTACGGTGGATGGCTCTTTATATATGCCATACATCACGAGTGAATAACAACACTATGCGATATACGCAGCCCATATATACACTAGTACCGCCTGCGCTAAGTTTGCCAATATTTGCAAAGTTCATTATTTCAAAATATATGTACGTGAACACTATGCTTGAAATCAAGCAGCTTGATCGGCTGAGCCTGAGCTGTGCTACAGCTCAGGGTCAGACAATCAAGTTGCTTGATTGCGAGTTTGCATTGCCAATAGTGCTGAGAAACGTTGATATCCTGGGCAAGTTTAACGCTGGCCGCTGTGTATCATCCACGTTGTCATTGTTTGCAAGAAAAGTCTATTTCTACAAACTATACAGTAGTTGCGTCTCTACGGAGCCCCGCAGGGGACATGGATTTTTTTTTAATTCGTTCCCACGAAATAACAATTCGTTCCCTCAATTTAACAATTCGTTCCCTCGAATTAACAATTCGTTCCCGTGGGTCATCATGCGTCGTGTAATTGCATGTAACAATGGAATGGAATTAAATGGTGCTTAGCGGCCCATCAACACAAAAGAGTCATTTATAAGTAGGGCCAAGCAATGTAGGTGAATAATAGAAATAACAGAACAATAGTATGCTAGGTCCTAGGTGGTACAGTACCAAAGAAATGGACTTAAACACGAAAACTTAACATTGTAAACGCGAAAAGTTAACATTGAAAATGGCTAAGTCGACTGCGCGGAAAAAATGAGTCAAGTTCAAAAAAAGGAAAACATGTTGGATAGTGATATGTGGTGGGCAGCAGACGACAATTTTCGTTTCCTGCATTTGAAGGGTTAAAGCAATGCAAATACATGGCTTTTGACTTTTGTTCCTGCATATATTATGATAATACTGAAATACTTGAAACAACATTATATCATTTTCTAAAATTTGAAAATGAAAAGTAAAAAAGGGAGTATAATCCATGACCCGAGGTCGAATAAAAAATATCTAAATAAACGTTGCGCATCTACTCGTCATAAGGAAGCTACATTACAGAGCTTTACGTATGTAGCTACTACAGTTTAAAGTTTTGCGAGTTTACAACGGGTTCGGACGGGCGGATGGGTGGGACGGACAAGGGTAAAACTAAATACCCCCTCCACTATCATGGTGGGGAATAACAAGTACTAGCACATGCAATAAATAATAATGTACATTTACCTTCATTTCCGTCTACGTGAACTCCATCGAATGTTTTCTTCGTCGGTGATTCAAACTCGTAAATGTCCATCCTAGGCACAAGCAAAGTAAGACAAATAATAAAATAGTATGTAAAGTTACACGTTACGATGATCATGTATTGAATTAATTGAGTTAAAATTAGTCTCTTTCCTTTCCCGAAATGCCATTGGAGCATTGGAGTCATGTGACGTATACAACAACCAATGGACTTCTGATAACACAACCGCACGCGAAGAAAATTTATGCGAGCGGTATTTTCGAGTCTAACACACAGGTGTGCCGTAATGGCATCCCAGGATATGTATCAGACTTTTTGTCAATTCCGATACTCCAGCCACTACTTTGTCCAGTGGTATGTATACGTATATGTGTGATAGTATATTATGTATGCATATAAATTGTTTGGTCATATTTACATATTCTGACTTGTGCTTATAAATACTAACTAACAGACGGAAGATGAAACTTATTGCATTTGATGTGTCGGAAAATAAATTCGAAATATGTCATGATGTCAATTAAGGAATATATTGAATAATCTCGACAACACGTATGTCTGAATGCTGTACAAATATGTACTATATATACAAACATGTCACCATCATCAATTTGTTTTATTTGATGAAATTATATCAAACATTGATTTTATTGCAAACAAAAAAAACACAACAATGTGTCTATGTAACACGTAATACTGCATATCAAGTGTATCACTTTGAGTATAGCGAAATGTTGCCCATAGTATGTCAATGAGACAGTGACAACTGTTCTGAACCAATGTAATACAACTACTGGTCTTACCTGTATATCCTAAATTGATATCCGTGATATGTACTATTGCTACTATTAATGATAAACAAGATATCACTATGTAATCACATTAATTGTTGGTAATTCAATTTAAGTTTAAATTGATGTTGTTAAATTGATGTTCATTCAACTGATTAATAATAATAAACGTAGAATAAACATAGTATGTATTTATAGTACTGAATGTCCCGCTCTATGCTGACGTCACGAAACTGTAACGCTAACAAATAGCTATCCAGCAACGCCTTCTGTCATAGGGAGCCTACCAAGTCAGGGCATATAGAATGTTAGAAACATATTCTCAATTTCTGAAATAATAAATGGGGTGATTGTGGCGAGCCTAATTTGACCCATAATCGTATATCAATTATTGGGTTTCTTATCTGACATTATTATCGATACTAATGCATTACTAATTAGATGATAAGACCTTGAAAGTCGTGGTATGGCGTGGAAAACACCAACATAATTCCATTCTCTACATTTTTATTTATAACTGAGTGTTTGCGTAAACAAAACATTAAACAACAACACGGCAACTTGCTTGAATTATTAAACAAGGTTTCGTTTCGGCTTATATTTAAGGGCTGAAAGGATACGTTCCATACCCTGTTATACAAGGTTATTCGGCATGATTATTTATATGTGCCCACCGACAGGTGTTTGATGGTAAACACAAACATACTTATAGAATATCACGAGACTGGTTTATAATAAATGCCCATACATATTCAGAGGTTATAGAAGATGGCAGAACTGCTCCGCCGAAATAAAATGTAAATGATTTGATTTAACGACGGCACTAGCTCGATGAACTTGTATGTCAGGACCGACTATTTAAATCCCCATCAGATAGGACTACGCTAGCACGAAGTTCTCTTGCCACAGGACACGCCGAATCGGCCATTCGCAGAGGTCCGAGGTGATATCGACCCAGGGGTTTCCCGATGCGCAGTCCGACGCTCTACTTACTATGCTAATCCGCGGCCGTAACAATTCTGCGAGCAGTTTTGATTTCTTATTATATCGTTCAGACGGCAATGTGGCGGTGTAACGTGTCCGAAATTAACATTATTTGGCCGAAATACTGTGATGTATTTTATTGACTTCAGTTGCTTTGATTGTAAACGCTCGACTGTAATTATTCGGTCTTTAAACCAGACTAAGTTCATTGAGTTGCGACCTATCGTTAATTCTAGGTGAAAGTAGTTTATCACCTAATTTAACCGTGATAAATTTCGCGCCGTGTATTTAGCGATTTGTAATGTCCGTGGTGTTTCCCACTCCATTGCGAATTAATCATTGCCATTTAGCATCTCCCGTCGACTATATCAACAATACCAACTTGACCAGTTACCGTTGTTCAATCATAGTTGCAACATCATTGGAGAGAGTGATCAAGTAGCATTATTAGCGAATATCTGTTGAAGGTTCCTAAGCGAAAACCAAGTGAACACGATCGTTTTGTACAAGTATAATGCATAAGAACGAATATTGATTTTTTTATCAAATAAATTTGTAAGCGAAAACGATATTTTCGCTGAAATACCCGTCTCTCAACTTTTTTAAAAAGAAAAGCCTATCAGCTCGTGTCGTGTCGCATACACCTCATATTTACATCTTATTCTTCATTTGTTTTGTAATGTGATATTTGTGTTCACTTAATGCACAGTAAATGACATACTCAAATGAATCGCAATTAATTTTTTCACATTTTCCAAAATATGTGTTATAGTCGAGTGTATGCTATCAGAAATTGTCATAAACAGGCCAGGAGAAATAATTATGGCTTGGCATAATTTGGAATTTCCTGTATACATGTACCAGTACAGAACAATTGTGAAATTGCGTTATTTTGTGAAATGATAATACTATACCGCATTTAGAAATAAGTTCCCATTGTTGAAGTTAGTGTAGATACTTTAAATAACATAATTTATATTAGTAACCATTGATTAACAAACATGTTTATAATACGGAAAAATAACTAGCGTTGCTAGTTATCGTTCACTTTTATAAACACTTTTATTTACCAATATCCAATTTTTCGCAGGTTACTTATAGTATAATTAGGGCCCCGCCAAAAATATATAGGCTTCGTTGAACACTGGTTTACATCGTCTCCCTCCGCAGTTCGTAAGCGCCTCCGGTCCATTTCAAAAATGTTTATTCCACTTAAATACTATGAAGGTCTTATAAATCACCGAAGATGGCAATGCTTAGCGAAAGAAAGTGTGGAGTTTTCAACTGGCAATTGCTATGAATGTTTTGCCCACATCCAACGTACCAATTATCGTACATTTGAAATGTGCTAACAAATATTATTATTTCTTCATAACATACTGTTACATATTGTTGGAGATAAGCATGTACTATGTTTAATATGTTATATAATTATTTCTGATATATTTGTTTAAATTGTCGGTGGACAACTCGTTACAACTCGTTTATTCCTTTGTTTTGTATCAATACATGACAAACATGCAAAGTCAGCGACATATAGTGTGGAAGCCGACCAGACCGTGGTTATGCCAGATCTGGTAGCATTCATATTATTGGTCCTCACAATACATACAGTTACAGTAACTGTCAAAGTCAAATGGCTATTGATATATTTGCAAAATATTCTGATGCAGTTAATATTATAATTACAAGCTGTGTTGAATCATATCTTGATTGCACGGATGTGCGTTCTGGTCAGGGCTTACGCTAATTGTTTCACTATTAGTTGAATAAATATCATAAATTATTGTTGTTGCAGAGATTTAACCGATTGAACTGTGGACAGACTGAAGATGTGAGCTATCTGTTAGAAGTAAAATCTGGTATTGTATACGCGTGTACTTTTGTAAAATTTACACGTACAGTGGAACCTCTCCAAACCGGACACCCTGGGGGCCCCGTTTGGTGATGTTCCGCTGTAAATCAGACATATTAGCGCTTCACGGCACATTCTAGTGTTTTACAACCATGAAACGTCATTGTAATCAGAGATACATAACAGCTAAACACAAGTAAGTTAAATATACATATTTACCGAGTGACCGGTTTAGAGGGGTTCCACTGTATATTTCGTATTTAATGGTATTGGTATATGTTTACATATTATATAAGGTTATAAATGTAATATAAATATGATGAACAGTGCGGATCCAGATCAGACTGTTTATGTGTATATTATCTCAAGAGTCACTTCTATCTGATAAATTACAAGGTTTTGTCTTATATAATTGACAGACAGAAAATAGTTAATATTATTTACAAGTATCGGGTATTACCGATATTTCTGATATGCTACACGCTTTTATATATTAGCTGTGAGCCAATAAATTTCTGTGTTTAACGCCAATTACATAGTATGTTATATGATTTCTCCGTAAAGTAACACAATACCGCAATTAACTTGCTTTGCCTAATCATGTGCTTGCCGTTGTGAGGCTGAATGATTAATAGCATGGCAGGCAAGTGCCATCACGTCATAAAGGAACCCGAGATCAGCATGTGATGAAATTAATTAGTAAGCCTGCTGATACTTCACAGTATGATATTTGTCTTTAGATCGCGAAGGTAATTTTATTGCGTTTCGGTGTTTCTGAGCCCGCGCACGAAAATTACTGTACGATGTATGGTGGCTCGTTCTGAACATTTCGTCTCTTCGTTTATTCGAGGCGGTAATTTGCGATGCGTAAATTTATGCGGCGTAAATTATCGACTTTATATACTTAGCGAAACGAAAAGACGAAATGTCCATAACGAGCGACCATAGTAATGTGCGTTTAATGGGACCTGTCGCTTAGCCAGTACTTTGATCGATTAGTTTATATTGTTATCCTGGTGTATGTTGAATTGATGTACAGCTACACGTATACACACTATTGTTTAATATCAATCAATAGAGTCAGCGTCATTGCTCATCTGTAAATAAATTGTGTACAAACACGAATGTCACAGGGAGAAGATAGACTACATGTATTGTAAATAATCAAACATCGGTATGTGCTACATAAACAGATGATTGACCATACAGCTGTTACAGTGAAATCATGCCTGATAAACAAGGCAGCCTTTATACAACTGTTGGCTCTTGGTCGATCTGAGGTTTAAGCTGCGAAGAGATCAATATGATACATTGTATGCGCGATGTTCTGACAAAAACTGAACATGTACATGTAGCCAATTCGACTAGTTGAACCGGTACCGACACATACGCTCGTACGTCCACCTATTTCGATCAGAGTCTACACAGTTCGCAGCAATTATGTCCTCAGTATCCATAAATAAAACCATGAAGTAGAATTACAATGTGTGGGTGTCATCAGGTGAAGTTCCCAGCCAAACATCTAGTGAACACGCAATGATGTATTTTGATCCGTGTGTCTGCTTTCTAGACGCTTCTTCATCAAGTCGGTGCTGGGAATCTCCGCTGCCTCCTTCACTCGAGGGAGAGCGAGTGTATTGGAAGGGAAATTCACGGCCTGCTGCCCAGGCGGACGAAGTGGGGCTATACAGGGGGCGAGGGGTATGTTGTCCGTATTTGTGAGACGTTAACAAATAAATCAATCAATCAAATAGCAAATAGAAAATATTACATGAGTGATGGTTTTAACATGGTATTTATTAAACGAGTTTTTTTATTTCTACTCCTTGACTAATTGCAAAAGAAACTCGACATAACCTCGTTTCTTATTCAATTAGTAAACGAGTTCAATAAATACCATATTAAATCATCACACATGTTAATATTTATTTATTGCATAAGCACATCATCATACATTGAAGCTGCACTGGTCACCAAAATTGTTTTCAGTAACGAGCTAATGTGCACATTTATTACACTTAGTCTAGTGTTTTATGATTTTTATTAAACTGTGTTAATGCACTGCGACTGCCCATTTTATGCAATAAATACAATTATTAACTCATCGTAAACGTTGCTATACTTGGACTGCATCAATTATCGCATACTGACTAGTGGTCGGTGTTAAGTTGTTAATTTACATTGCAGTTAACATCCGTCCACTTTTCCGTGGAATACAAATACAAAATACAAATAATTGTGTTCAGCATTAAACATAAACAATAGTTCTAGCCTACATAGTCCCAAAACGTAATGGTAGTGAGAACACAATTTCCTGGTGTGGAGAGTGAAATGTGTGGTCTTACATCTTGTATGCAAATGAGCATAAAAGTCGGTCGCAACACATATTTGGCAGGTGTTGTGCTTTTTAAAAACACGAGTCTTACGCCATAAAATATATTTATAACAACTTAGCTTTATCGCTATGTCAGTGAGATAAATGTTTTGTTTGCCTTTTTTTGTGTTAATTTTATGTTATTGCAAATGTTTTCGTAGTATAAGGGTGAACTCTTAGGCAGACACGACATCAGCTTCTTTGTCTATAGAGGGCATCTTGTTATAGATCGACATGTCACATCAGATATGCGGAATTGTAATGATCTGTGCCAGTTATCGTGAGGTTTCTGAAAATGTATTGTTGTTAATATAATAATACAAATTAATACGTCTGGTAAATGAATGTTTATTTGCACGAAACATGTGATATCAAAAGAATGGGCATCTACCTATGTTACAAACTGGAATGTGTGTGCCCAAACTGATGTTTCGTCATCTTTTATCATATTAATGTTGTGGGCACTTTGTTCTGATGCAAATTGGTGGCACGTCATATCCTTTATATGTTAACTACTTGTTATAATCTGCCTGTATAGTAATGTAAAACTTTTATCAATATGTCATCTATTTTATACAAAATTATACTTTATACTGTGCATTTCACCTATGCTGCATGTAACAAGTATGCATGCAACTTCGTAAGAATGGATGTTTACCAACATCAGTATGATTACCATCACATAGAGTGACGTTCATTCCATAACATTAGCAGTTCGGCCGGACGTCTAAAGACCGCTAGCATGCATATCCTAGCTTTCTAGTATTTTAGAGATATTTGTAAAACGTGGCATACATATAATGATATACCACAATTACACAATGCACACATCGATACCGGTATAAACAGATTTGCAATGCATGCACATACGTGTCTAGTAGTCGTGTTTAGTGTAACGAAGATCAGTCTGCGTATCGGCGCACTCTGGTCATTGTCTACACTATTCGCTATTCAACCAGCAAATGTAATGATCATCACATATAGTATATAGCTGAGCGGTATTAACTTCGCTGATTGTATGTCCTATTGAAAAGTGTATCCCGTACTTTTCTTATAGTCAACGCTAAAACCACTAAACACGACTACTAGACACGTCTGTGCATGCATTGCAAATCTGGTTTATACTGGTATTGTATTTGTCAATTTGAGTCCGTGGACTGTGCCAATGTATACTGATAATGATAGAAATGTCTACCAGTACCGGTTTCAGTTGTACTCGTTTGAATGTGACATAGATTGTACCAAAAGAACTGTCGAATGAATTGCAAATATCCAATACTGATTGTTGGAATTGTCCCTCTTTCACAACAGGTGAAATTTGGGATTCGAACCAGTAAACGAACCATTAAACCCGGCCTAATGTGATATTTTGTCTAGGAACATGTGCAATATCTCATGAAAAATAAAATATGTTCACAGCAAGTGTGGGACCATTCCACATTTCCTATGAAAATGAGTTTATCTTTCGACGTAATTTACAGAAAATATCACAGTTTCTGTAATTTCATGTTCTTAGGTACAAAATTACATGGCGTATCTCATATGGCGTTAGCTGTTGACAGGCGTTTAACGTCAGTAAATAAATAAATTCACGTTTTCAAATCGTGGTCATGTGTTTTGTGGCATGCAACTGGCCTTATCAACAGGATATGCAGCTTTGTATTTTATCATAACAAAGTAGTGCTTTGTTGAATAATATTACAAACTGAAATGATGCTTTGGTAATGGATGGCCAGTATACTTGTGCCAGTAATAAGAGTCAATGTTAGAAACTAACATTCCAAGTAATTGTAAAATATTCGTATTATATTTACACATTAGGAATCAATGAATTACATTCTCTTCGGATCTTAGAAGTTCTAAAGATACGCATACTGCTTTGACGCATTTTAAATAGGTTGTTTAGTTGATGCAATGACGTACGTATATTAAATGTCATACGATGATCTTCATGTTTTGTCTTCCGTACATACATACATAGACTCCAACAGTGATAGCTAGTGGCAGTAGTGGGAACATGGTTAGAAAGTTCCCAATGGTGTAGCCGGAAAACTGTAAAAAAATAAACATTGATATGGAAACAAAAAAATCACCTCTAAGACCTATTATTAATGGAATATCAGTAAGATGACTGTGACAATCGTACTGCTTATCTGACTATCCAAAATATAAACACGGCCTTTTATATGATCCCGGCATATGCCTTATTTAAAAATAAAAATCATTTTTTTTGCGATTTTATGGATAGTCACACAACACGACTACCACGCTAGTCTTACTGACCTTCATCTAATAATAAGCTTTAAGAGGCTAATTTTTATTTTCTTGACAATTGTTATTTTCTGGCATTTTTCTTATTTCTACACACAATTAGGATAGTTTTTTTTTAATAGTTTTACCATCACAATCACTATTTTAAAATTAACCTGTGGATATAAATAAACATTGAATATGCTTTGCCGCAGTGACCGAGACCTATTTGCTATTTAGTTGCTCACACATTCCTGGTGTATCAAACTTGCAATGCATATCCGGAGCCATACGAGGCTGTAAGCTGATTAGGGGCTGCACTTCAAGATGCAACAAGTATTAACATATTGCCGCAGGGTCAAATACATGTTTTCCCACGCAATGACAAGATACGGCATATTGAGAATTCTGATCGGAGCTTTGCATAGTGACTTCAATATATAGTACGGTTAAGAGGGATGTTACGATTTATGAAAATGTTCATAGTGAGAGGGATTGTACATCTTATGACAATGTTTATAGGGAGAGGGATAGTACATTTTATGAACTTTTCACAGTGAGAGCGATTGTACGGCTTATGGAATTTTTCATAGTGAGAGGAATTGTATGGTTTCATAGCGAGAGCGATCGGACATTTTATGATAGTACGGCTTATGAAACTTTTCATATTGAGATGGAATATTACGGTTTATGAAACTTTTCATAGTGACAGGGAATATTACGGTTTATGAAAATTTTCATCGTGAGAGGGATGTTACGGTTTATGAAAATGTTCATATTGAGAGGAATTGTACGGTTTATGAAAATGTTCATAGTGAGAGCGATGTTACGGTTTATGGAAATGTTCATAGTGAGAGGAATTGTACGGTTTATGAAAATTTTCATAGCGAGAGCGATCGTACAGTTTATGAACTTTTCATAGTGAGAGCAATTGTACGGCTTAAGACATTTTTCATAGTGAGAGCGATTGTACGGTTTAAGAAAATTTTCATAGTTAAAGGGATAGTACGGCTTATGAAAATTTTCATAGTGAGAGGGAATATGACGGTTTATGAAAATCTTCAAAGTGAGAGGGATAGTACGGCTTAAGAAAATTTTCATAGTGAGAGGGAATATTACGGTTTATGCAATTTTCATAGTGAGAGCGATTGTACGGTTTAAAAAGATTTTCATAGTGAGAGGGAATATTACGGTTTATGAAAATTTTCATAGTGAGAGCGATTGTACGGTTTAAAAAGATTTTCATAGTGAGAGGGAATATTACGGTTTATGAAAATTTTCATAGTGAGAGCGATTGTACGGTTTAAAAAGATTTTCATAGTGAGAGGGAATATTACGGCTTATGAAAATTTTCATAGTGAGAGGGAATATGACGGTCTATGAAAATTTTCATAGTGAGAGGGCATATTACTGTCCTTATGAAAATTTTCATAGTGAGAGGGAATATGACGGTCTATGAAAATTTTCATAGTGAGAGGGCATATTACTGTCCTTATGAAAATTTTCTTAGTGAGAGGAAATATGACGGTCTATGAAAATTTTCATAGTGAGAGGGAATATGACGGTTTATGAAAATCTTCATAGTGAGAGGGATAGTACTGCTTAAGCAAATTTTCATAGTGAGAGGGAATATTACGGTTTACGAAAATTTTCATAGTGAGAGGGAATATTACGGCTTATGAAAATTTTCATAGTGAGAGGGAATATGACGGTCTATGAAAATTTTCATAGTGAGAGGGAATATGACGGTTTATGAAAATTTTCATAGTGAGATCGATTGTACGGCTTATGATAATTTTCATAGTGACAGTACGGTTTATGAAAATTTTCATAATGATTAATGTTTTTCTCAGAACAATGTTATGAAAAGTTTCATAGTGAGAGGGAATATGACGGTCTATGAAAATTTTCATAGTGAGTGGGAATATTACGGTCTATGAACATTTTCATAGTGAGAGGGAATATGACGGTTTATGAAAATTTTCATAGTGAGATCGATTGTACGGCTTATGATAATTTTCATAGTGATAGTACGGTTTATGAAAATTTTCATAATGACTATTGTTTTTTCTCAGAACAATGTTATGAAAATTTTCATAGTGACTTCAATATATGAGTTGCACTGGTGGATTGCTGAGAAATTTTCATAGTCAAGTGCAGTCTAAATTTTTCATAACCCTCCTTATGCATATGGGGTCGCTATTTTGAGCAACTGGATTTGCTCAAACAAAACTGGAGCCTGTTTTTCCATAATCGTGGGTGAGATAATAACATGAAAGGATAAAATGCTTAAATTAGTGCTTTATTTTGATCTATGTAAGTTTTCTCAAAATAACTCCTGCACAATTAATGTTACTTATCAGGCTGGCAACATGGGAATGTGGTATTACGCAATCTTCAGTGGTAGCTGAACTTTAACGTGACAAAGTTCAGCTATCCTGGAAGATTGCATTTTCCTGACCTGAATGATGCATGTTACTTACCGTTAAACCGCTGTTGGTCTTCACGTCAACTTTTGTTACTTGCTTGCTACTGTCGGCTCCTGTCTTGTTCTGTGAAGTTGAACTGCTTTGTTTAGAATTTTCTAGGACACTGCCTTTAATTTTCTTCTGCCACGTGTCCATTGCTTTTTTCAAACTTTCATCTGTTTTAGCAAAAAAAATCAATTCCTTCTTTTGAGTACTACATACTATATAACTGGATTTATCAACCACATGGGGTGATGACGCAAACTCCACTGCAGAAGATTTATCCTTAACTTTCACTTGTATTGTTTTTTTATGTAAATCACTGATACTCTTTTGTAATGTTTCAATCTCAGTTTTGGCTTTTTGATAAGATTCTCGTTCACACGAAATTTCAACTACAAGAGGTTTCTTGTTTAATCCATTTACAGCACATTTGAAGTATTTTTCTATCTCTTTAAGTTCTTTATCAAACATGTGTTTGAGAAGTGCTGCATAATATCCAAAAAACTTCCATTTTATCTTCTGATCTTCGATAAGTTGTATGGCACCATTGTCTGGTGCAGATGACTGTACATATTTGTGATCTAGAGTTGCTGTAACTAAATTAAGATAATATGTGTCTGTTCCAGAGAGGTAATACTTGCCATTAGTATTAAAGACTTGAACAACATCATACTCTTTCTTTATTTGCTCTACCGCTTTAATCAGTCCATGATGTTCCGACTTCAGTTTATTTATTATCTCGCTTTGAATTGGCACACATACGCAGTCGTCTGTCATATAACTGAAAAATAAAAAATAGAGAATGGACGAGCGAGACACTAGCCTGACATTTTATTTCATATACATGTATGGTATGTATATGTAGTGCTTCACAGTTGTGAGGCCAAAATTGACAGTAGGTAAGTAGGTAGGATACGTTTTAATTAATAAGTAAGTCCTGTCAGAAGACAACAAAGCACATCTAGTGGTGCAGGTCTATTATGTGTGACAGGTCAAGGTCACATGAAGGTCACTGATTATCAGCAGTTTGCAACTGAGTAGCATAAAACAAGGTTATAGACATATGATGGCTGTGGCAGAGATGGATAGGATGAAATGACTCAGTAAATTAAGTGAACAAAGTAGGCCAATGTCAAATTCAGTTCACATATACACGGAGCAAAAGAAGAAACGTCCCCCCCTGTTGATGTGAAGATTGTCACCTTCGAAATGTCGCTGAAACAATTAGCCATTTTGGTACGTTAAAAAGTTTGTAAGAGTTTCTCCAACATGTAATACGTGTATCTTCAATATTACACGAAGGATTGCTTCAATACTTGGACACTTGAATCACCTGAATAAATTGTCACACACTTGCGCCACCATTAACACGTCATTGACCTTTGTAACCTTCTAAATATCGCTGAAACACTTAGACACTTTGTTACGTCAAAAAGTCTGTAAGAGTTTCTCCATCATGTAATAACTTCAAAGAATTGCTTTAATATTTGGACAGTTCATTCATCTGAATATGCGTGACGCAATCACACCATCAATGGCATGACCTTGACCTTTGTGACCTTCAAAATGGTGCTGACACACCATTTTCTTACATCAAATAGTTTGTAAGACTTTCTCAAATGACTTTTGTGTAAATTTAAAGTTTTCTTTTTTACACACACTCTCTAGTTAGATGCCAGTATGCCATGGGTGCATATATCCCTGTTTTACAAACATAATGTATAAGATTTCACATTTATACAGATATACAAGCATATGGATCCATACATCACATGAGAAACAAAATTAGTTTTTACTATCGACGAAAATAGATTGAAATCAAGAAGATGAATAAATTGAGATGTAGTATATATAGGAATATTTGAGATGATAGAAAAAGAACTAGAGATTACGTTTGTAAAACATGGGTATGCCCCATGGCTTACTGGATATTCATCTTTTAACAAATTTTGTTTCCAATCTGTGCTCTGCCAATTCAAATGACATTGAGACCACAAAAGTCTGACAGCACGGTAAGGTCAGGTTATTATTTGACCGATGTATGGGCGCCATGCTTGATTGGCTGGCGGTTACGATGCAAACGATTTTGAATGGACTGCTCCGAGACACCATATGGCCTAGCCATGTCCGTGGCTGGCAATCTGTGTTGACGTCGGTGTATTAACATGATATACTGGTCCACCCTGGCCGTCGTCAAATGGGTTCTACCAGCTTGTGGATGGTCACGAATACCGTATGGCAAGTCTCACAATAGTCTTGCGACAACAACCAAACTTGCACGCTACCGTCCGGGTCATCATCATAAACGAGCCGTGGCATTTTGAAAACAGTAACAATATATTTTTTTAATTTTCTGATATGCCGTTATCGTATGAATCGCACGACATGAATTGAATACATTTAATGACCACCAGTACAGCGTGCATGGGGAAAAAGCAGAAATCAACATTCCGGTTGGTGAACATTTGTTATGCAGTTACATGGGGCAAACATTGCACGATCGCACATAACATCACCAGGGTCTCAAATACATGTACACTGGTAATGTTGCATATACACAGATGGAGATATATGAATTATAAAAGAGGGACGTTTCTGAGTTTTTTATGCAGTTTGCAATGGGTATCATACCACAATGATGTGGTAAGATTATGGTGGCTTCATGGGCGATAGATAGGGTGAAATGGATCCAAACACAAAAACTTAAAGAAGTCAAGGTCACATGAAGGTCACTGAAATATATAGTGTGCACTGAAAAGGATCTGATAATGATGTGGTAGAGGTTTGGTGGCTGAATGGGTGATAGATAATATAATATCTACAGAATCACTCAAGAATATGCTCAAGCTCAAGAATATGAATGCTTGCTGCGCTATTTTAAGTGAGAATTTGGCATGAATACTTCTGGTTGTTCAATGTGTTTCATCTCTTGTATAGTTTTATAGAGACGTCCTATGAACATGGCATTAGGCTTATCCAAACCGCCAATGATTCCGATTTCAGCAGAATATTCATACTTCATCTCAGATTGACTAGTTACCCAGATCGTTTGAGAAAACTACAGGACATGCCCATCCAGGAATCAATTTTTTAAATATTTTTTTCATTTTCCCAGCCGTCAAAATCATGAATATACACGTTTCCCAAGGCATTCTGCAGTGCTAAAATGTGCACTGTCATCAATATTGCTAAAACAACGCCCAACAAATGATGGAATCTCGAAAATGTTCTCAGTGGAGCTGTGAAGTCACTTTGTTTGATGTGTTGACAGTATAACCCGTTTTGTCCTTGATGCGGAGCATACTTTTTTCAGTTTGATGTAAAGACAATCTACTTGGCTTCGTAATTTGGTTGCAAATGGGTTCTAAATGCTGTTACTGCCTTAGTTTAAAGTCACATGTGTATGTATAACTGTGGCCCTTATGATATAGATTTTAGCATGTGATTACGAGTGCTCATGCACGAGAAGATATTCCGCACTAATATGTATTCACATTTGGCTTAAATGCCTGACCCAGCAAGCTTGGCTTGTGCTTGCATGTTAAATCAACTTAACAAATATTTTATGTTCAACTTTATAGAGTGAGCGCAGAGTATCTGTTAAAATCATGCGCTGAATTTCTCGTGTCTCGTCTTCCTCATGAAGGAGTTGCATGAGTCGCTGATTACACGTCGGGTACTTGGTATGGTAATGCATTCCAGTTGTTGTTGACGCGGTTAATAAAGAATACGATTTGTCTCATAAGTTTACTTTGGCTTTTACTTAATTTTTGTTCATACCTCCTTGTTATGTCACATGTTGGCTGATTGAAGAACATATAGAAGTTGTTTATGTTGTTTAAAATTGTGTACATTTGCACCATGCCGGTAGAACAAAGTTGGTAGACCTAAAGTTTTCATATATCTTTGTATGGTAAACCTAAAGCTAATGATGTCCGCGACATTAATTGGTTCGAATACCTTACATGGCGATGGCGCTGTACAATTTCAATCAAATACTTGTAAAGTATTTCTTACAGAGTTGTCAGAAGACAATGAAGCTCGCCTGTTGGCAGCCTTCACTAAAACTTGGCAGTTATACAGTTGTATAAAAAACATGAATATTATATAACTTGACCTTGGGTTAAGGGGTGTGCGGTGAATCTTGACATTGAGGTCAGTGGTGGGTTGTGTATTTGCTATAGCATGATATAGCATATTAAGATGAATGCATATATGAAATATCAATGCGCTCCATGAAAACAGAAGTAAAACAAAATTTAACCCAAAGTTAATTTTATGAACGCACTAAGTTGGTGATTCTCTACAGCATGATAGCTAATCACATGAGGAATGCATGTATGAATGTGCTAAGTTTGTGACCTTAACCTTGGGGAAAGTGGTGGGGGGGGGGGGGGTGGGTCATGGATTTGCTGTAGCACAATAGAGGATCATCAGATGAATCCATGTATGAAATATCAAGGCGTTCCTTGTAAAGAAAGAAACAGAAGTTATAACAAGAATTCCGCCACGGAAACGGTATCGCGCCTGCCGAGGCATTTGACCGTGAACATTACAAGTCAATAAATGACCTTGACCTTGAGAATTTGGATGTGGGGGTGTGCGTAGTGAAGCATCATCCCTAGACAAACATTGATGTGAAATATTATCAAAGTCTGGCTAGGGGTTAATGAGATATTGTGAAAAACAATACTTTAACGCATTTCTGTTACAAAAACCGCGTGAACATTACAAGTAAATAAATGACCTTGACCTTGAGAATTTGGATGTGGGGTGTGCGTAATGAAGCATCATCCCTAGACAAACATTGATGTGAAATATTATCAAAGTCTGGCAAAGGGTTAAAGAGATATTGTGAAAAAACAATAACTGTAACACATTTCTGTTACAAAACCGGTGAACATTACAAGTAAATAAATGACCTTGACCTTGATAATTTGGATGTGGGGGTGTGCGTAATGAAGCATCATCCCTAGACAAACATTGATGTGAAATATTATCAAAGTCTGGCAAGGGGTTAAAGAGATATTGTGAAAAAACAATAACTTTAACGCATTTCTGTTACAAAACCGGTGAACATTACAAGTCAATAAATGACCTTGACCTTGAGAATTTGGATGTTCATTAAGCACCATCCCTAGACAAACATTGATGTGAAATATTATCAAAGTGTGGCAAGGGGTTAGAGACATTGTGAAAAAACAATAACTTTAACGCATTTCTGTTACAAAACCGGTGAACATTACAAGTAAATAAATGACCTTGACCCTGAGAATTTGGATGTGGGGGTGTGCGTAATGAAGCATCATCCCATGACAAACATTGATATGAAATATTATCAAAGTCTATGATGGAAATACCTGGACCGTATATGCTCATACTTAATATGTGTAAATATATATTATGTTTAATCAGTTATTTCTAGAACGACCGAAATTGGGTAATAGTTGAATAACTTTCTCGCTCGATCATCGAGAATAGAAATTTCCAATTCGTGGATGTGTCCCGATTCTAAAAATTTCATATCAGGGTGTGGGAAGTATAATGTCACAGTCTCTCCATAGAAACAGTCGCTGGCTTGCACAGTTTTCAATAATGTGCTAGGAGCTCCGTCTAACGTGTTGTACGATGTGTTCAATTGATTCAGATACACCCCGAGTGTTTTTGTGAAAACGATGTCCACCGGTTCGTCACCGATGTACTCACCCGGTGCAAACCAACTCTTATTGTCGGAGTATGTTTTTAAAAAACGAGCCGCACAGCTAAAGATGGAGAGATCGTTACCTGGTTTTGAGGTTTGATGATAAATGTAGCGAGTCCGGTGAATTTAGAGATTATAAGGTTGGCTCTACCATCAAGCTCCGACGCAACAAAAGTTTGGAGGGCTCTCGAACTCCAAAGGCCGGGGGGTAACTTTACACTTGATTGTCGTCTATTATGTATATACCCGAACCCTTCATCATCCCCAACGCAATCAATATTGCTAAAACAACGCCCAACAAATGATGGAATCTCGAAAATGTTCTCAGTGGAGCTGTGAAGTCACTTTGTTTGATGTGTTGACAGTATAACCCGTTTTGTCCTTGATGCGGAGCATACTTTTTTCAGTTTGATGTAAAGACAATCTACTTGGCTTCGTAATTTGGTTGCAAATGGGTTCTAAATGCTGTTACTGCCTTAGTTTAAAGTCACATGTGTATGTATAACTGTGGCCCTTATGATATAGATTTTAGCATGTGATTACGAGTGCTCATGCACGAGAAGATATTCCGCACTAATATGTATTCACATTTGGCTTAAATGCCTGACCCAGCAAGCTTGGCTTGTGCTTGCATGTTAAATCAACTTAACAAATATTTTATGTTCAACTTTATAGAGTGAGCGCAGAGTATCTGTTAAAATCATGCGCTGAATTTCTCGTGTCTCGTCTTCCTCATGAAGGAGTTGCATGAGTCGCTGATTACACGTCGGGTACTTGGTAATGCATTCCAGTTGTTGTTGACGCGGTTAATAAAGAATACGATTTGTCTCATAAGTTTACTTTGGCTTTTACTTAATTTTTGTTCATACCTCCTTGTTATGTCACATGTTGGCTGATTGAAGAACATATAGAAGTTGTTTATGTTGTTTAAAATTGTGTACATTTGCACCATGCCGGTAGAACAAAGTTGGTAGACCTAAAGTTTTCATATATCTTTGTATGGTAAACCTAAAGCTAATGATGTCCGCGACATTAATTGGTTCGAATACCTTACATGGCGATGGCGCTGTACAATTTCAATCAAATACTTGTAAAAGTATTTCTTAACAAGAGTTGTCAGAAGACAATGAAGCTCGCCTGTTGGCAGCCTTCACTAAAACTTGGCAGTTATACAGTTGTATAAAAAACATGAATATTATATAACTTGACCTTGGGTTAAGGGGTGTGCGGTGAATCTTGACATTGAGGTCAGTGGTGGGTTGTGTATTTGCTATAGCATGATATAGCATATTAAGATGAATGCATATATGAAATATCAATGCGCTCCATGAAAACAGAAGTAAAACAAAATTTAACCCAAAGTTAATTTTATGAACGCACTAAGTTGGTGATTCTCTACAGCATGATAGCTAATCACATGAGGAATGCATGTATGAATGTGCTAAGTTTGTGACCTTAACCTTGGGGAAAGTGGTGGGGGGGGGGGGGGGGTGGGCTGTTGTCATGGATTTGCTGTAGCACAATAGAGGATCATCAGATGAATCCATGTATGAAATATCAAGGCGTTCCTTGTAAAGAAACAGAAGTTATAACAAGAATTCCGCCACGGAAACGGTATCGCGCCTGCCGAGGCATTTGACCGTGAACATTACAAGTCAATAAATGACTTGACCTTGAGAATTTGGATGTGGGGGTGTGCGTAGTGAAGCATCATCCCTAGACAAACATTGATGTGAAATATTATCAAAGTCTGGCTAGGGGTTAATGAGATATTGTGAAAAAACAATAATCTTTAACGCATTTCTGTTACAAAAAACCGGTGAACATTACAAGTAAATAAATGACCTTGACCTTGTTAATTTGGATGTGGGGGTGTGCGTAATGAAGCATCATCCCTAGACAAACATTGATGTGAAATATTATCAAAGTCTGGCAAGGGTTAAAGAGATATTGTGAAAAAACAATAACTGTAACACTTTCTGTTACAAAACCGGGTGAACATTACAAGTAAATAAATGACCTTGACCTTGATAATTTGGTGTGGGGGTGTGCGTAATGAAGCATCATCCTAGACAAACTATTGATGTGAAATATTATCAAGTCTGGCAAGGGGTTAAAGAGATATTGTGAAAAAACATAACTTTAACGCATTTCTGTTACAAAACCGGTGTGAACATTACAAGTCAATAAATGACCTTGACCTTGAGAATTTGGATGTTCATTAAGCACCATCCCTAGACAAACATTGATGTGAAATATTATCAAAGTGTGGCAAGGGGTTAGAGACATTGTGAAAAAATAAAACAATAACTTTAACGCATTTCTGTTACAAAACGGTGAACATTACAAGTAAATAAATGACCTTGACCTGAGAATTTGGATGATGTGGGGGTGTGCGTAATGAAGCATCATCCCATGACAAACATTGATATGAAATATTATCAAAGTCTATGATGGAAATACCTGGACCGTATATGCTCATACTTAATATGTGTATATATATTATGTTTAATCAGTTATTTCTAGAACGACGACCGAAAATGGGTAATAGTTGAACTCTCTTTCTCGCTCGATCATCGAGAATAGAAATTTCCAATTCGTGGATGTGTCCCGATTCTAAAAATTTCATATCAGGGTGTGGGAAGTATAATGTCACAGTCTCTCCATAGAAACAGTCGCTGGCTTGCACAGTTTTCAATAATGTGCTAGGAGCTCCGTCTAACGTGTTGTACGATGTGTTCAATTGATTCAGATACACCCCGAGTGTTTTTGTGAAAACGATGTCCACCGGTTCGTCACCGATGTACTCACCCGGTGCAAACCAACTCTTATTGTCGGAGTATGTTTTTAAAAAACCGAGCCGCACAGCTAAAGATGGAGAGATCGTTACCTGGTTTTGAGGTTTGATGATAAATGTAGCGAGTCCGGTGAATTTAGAGATTATAAGGTTGGCTCTACCATCAAGCTCCGACGCAACAAAAGTTTGGAGGGCTCTCGAACTCCAAAGGCCGGGGGGTAACTTTACACTTGATTGTCGTCTATTATGTATATACCCGAACCCTTCATCATCCCCAACGTTTTTCCACCCAACTGTAAAGGTGATTGATTTGAGGCCCACCCGACGTTTTCCGCAACAGTTGTCGATTGATTTTTGAAGTTGACAACTCTCTTTTTGAACATTAGTGATAGTAGCAAACATATCAATTATTTTAATTGTCTTTCAATGGATACCAAAGCATTTAGCTTTAATTCTGATATAAAGTACGCGGTCGGTGGTAAATACACACAAAAAGACGTTGTTAATCCCCTTGTACACCCAACTGTAACAGTTAGACCGGACAGTGGCTTTGCCACCAATTTCCCTAACATCTTTGAACAATATAGGCTGCCCAAGATTACTACGATAGAGACAGTAAACGGGTGGAAAGCAACACCGATGCAGTTTTGGCAGAACCAAATAAATTTCGCTGTATGGTGCGCAACAGCCGGGTGTGGAGTTCCACATAAAGACCATCTGACATCCAAGAATGTCATGCTCCGATGTGTCTACAACTTTCATGCGTATTATACTATTAGGAGGATTCTCAAAGAACTAGGTATTTCACTACCTCAAGACGATGCCTGGGATCCCATTTCCAATGCATACGACCGTATGGCGTTTGAAAGACTGTGTAACGAATTTAACGTTTCAAAAGACGCAGACTGGAGACAGAAAGCATTTCCTACCACCACCGGTCTCGGGGACGTTCTCATTCGGGGTCAGTCCGGAAATTGGACGCAGACTGATTTTAGACACGATCACTCCGGCGACCACATCGTCAGTCGGAACGCCAGGAATTTTGACCCCGCTACGTTGACTTTCGGGCCGGAAGTGTCTGGAGGTCGGCACTGTGGCGCGTTTTCTTGTAAAATGTTACCTCCGAAACGGGCTCACGTCGATTACATACAGCAGGCTGCTGAGGTTCAGGACGTGTGGGGTACATTTATGTTAGATACGGGTCAAGGGTTCATGCAGGCCGGGGTTACTCGCCTCAACGATTCCATTCGCACATATGTCTGGGCCATCCTCGGCGCACAGAAGCAAACTCGCAGTTCTATAATAGGAGTCGGAACGGCCTTTGACGCGCAAAAACAATTTTTGGTACTTGTAGAGGACGCCATATCAGCTAGGGTGGACCTGGAGAAGGCGATCCAGAATTATCAAGACATTTTGCAGAATGCCAGCACCCCAGTAGACTATGTATTTGGAATAGGTCTTTATATGGCACCGAGCAATATGATATACGAGTCGATCCGGTTGACGGTTACAATAATCAGATCGTAATTGCCACCATCAATCAAAAGATCGGCCACAACGGTAACGTGAACACGGATATCATCAAGCGCACCCCCAAGAGGCCCGGGTTCATAAAACCCCCAATTAGCGAATTGGATACACCAACCCCAATTCGCCCACCATCAAGTTCATTTGAAGCCAGTGTTCCAACGAGTTCCGCGGTTGTTCCACCCCCAATTCACGAATTGAGTTCCCCCAATCACGAGGAGGAGAAATTAGGGCTCGTCTTTACCCTCGTGGCGTTCGGACTATTTGTGCTTTGGATTTAGGAACTCTCGGGAGGTTAAAAGTAGGAGACCGGCGATCGCCACGATTAAAGCCCAAACATTCTCGGCGAGCCATCCAACGGTTTTTGATAATATAGATAGCAAGTAAGAAACGATACCTCCTATCAACCCAGGTAGCGCGGCAGCCGCCTTTCCGGCTAATTTAGCCAGGAGACTGGCGAGGGCTTTTAGTTGTTTTTTTACCCACTCCTTGGCATCGGATTGGCGGCGTGGGTGGTGGTGTGGGCACCGCACCGTAGTGAAAACTAGAACTATAGTAGATATAGTCATACCGAGAGCCGCGAGGATGCTTGCTATCGTGATGCCCTGCTCTCTGAACAGAGTGCGAAGACGCTCACGAGTGTCGTGTCCTCGTGCAGAACCCTCGAGATTGTTTCGCGGATCCGACTTATTTGTGTGCGGGAGAGCCTCACGGCAAGCCGATGCAGCCTCCAAGCGAGCTGCTCTTTCGTCCCGCAACGACCGCAGTGGCGTTCGGTGATTCGCTCGGTAGATTCTCTATCGCCACCGGCTTCCTCCAGTTTTCTTTCTTCTAGCGCGATATGTTCATCCAGCGCCGTGATTTTGGCGAGGTTATGGACCAATTCGCCCCGGACTGTTTGCATAGCCTTATCGAGTCCCCGGAGTTTGCGAAGAGGTAACGGGGGGGTCATTCATCGTCCTGAGTATTCCGTCTACTCACTTTCGTTGAGCTCCATCATGTTAATAGCGTCGGTGGCTACACGAGGGACCTCGATGAGCTCGACAGTTTCTATCGCGGCGGCTGTCTTCGCCATCGTTTCGTCGGTAGACTTGAGGGCCTTTGCAGCGCGGGCTGGCATAATTGTTTTAACACGCGCCCAATCTACGAATCCTAGTTCGTTCTTTATGATTTGGCCACCGCCCCGATTTCCAGCAATGGTGTTCAGCGATAGGGGTTTTTTGGTATTCATGTTGACGATTGGGATATTTGATGCTTTTAGTCGCAACCTACCACGCATATCCAATTCGAACTTGGAGTAGTCGCGACCGACAGATGGGACCACACCTTTTTCTGCCAAACTGTTGTAGTAGTCGTCTACAGCTGAATTGATTAATTCCCGACTTTGACTAGTGGTAGTGCCACCTATTTCCTCGCCGGGTGGATTCCCTATGGCGTCTATGAAGGACGTTTCGTTATCGTTATCATCATCGATGTCATCATCATCCTCATCGACGTAATCGTCTCTACCGATTTCATCCATGTCAACATCGTAATCAGCCATTGTATTAAAGACAAAATCATACGAGTTTAATAGTTTAACTAATTTTCTTAAAATTAATTATGTCTTCGAGTCAATACGGTCGCAAACTCAATCCATATCGCAGACTGCGTGAGCCCCTCGGGGCGAAAGGTGTGAGACAGAGTGTCGTTATTACGAACAACCCATCGACGATCAATCAGAACCAGCAGCTCTTAGTCCGCTTCCCCAACCTCGGAGCTAGCGACGTCATTATACCGGGGACTCTTCGCCTCGCTTTCACTATTTCGCTGACGTCGACGGACGCGGACCGAACCGTCGCTCAGAACCTAGGTCGCGCCATCGTTAAGAAGACCATGATAAAGATTTCTGGTAATGAGGTGATGTCGATCGATGACAGCGACGTCTATCATTGTTACCAAGACCTGTGGAAGACGGCACAAGAGAGGCTAAACGGTGTATATCAAGGTATTGACACCAGCAGAAATGAGAACGTTACCAGACTTAGAATAGGGGCTGGCAACAAGGCAGATAACGTCGCGAGCGACAACGCAGTCGCGGCCGCTTACGGCAACCAATTCTACATCCCGCTCGACTTTGAGTTGCTGGAGAGTCACATGCCCTACTATCAGAGCGCTTTGGCGGACCGCCTCGAATACGAACTAATGTTCAACGACTACGGCCGAGTTCTCATAGCCACCGACATGGCATCGACGTATACGATCGACAATGTTTCGCTGGAGTATGACATGGTCACGATGTCCGAACTCGCGCGATTGATCAGAACCCAGTACGCCGGGCGCGTTGCCATACTTTACGACCGAGTTCTTCGCCACAGCAAGATGACGAAAGACAAAAGCGACACATTGTGGAATGTTAACGTCAACGTACCCGCCCGCTCGATGAAAGGTATACTGATGCTGTTCGAGGAGCGTCGGTTCGAGCTCGGGGCTAGAAAAACCGACAAATTCTATAACCCCAAAATCACGAAGGTAGAGGTGACGATCGAGGGAGTCCCCAATCAACTCTACAGTATGGGTCTTCGCACGCACCAGCAGTGGGACGAAGTAAGAAAGCAGTTTGCTGCCGGCTCTAAGCGCTACCCGGAGGTTGCCGCGGTTGCTAAAGACCTACAGCTCTCGGACGTCTCCCTCGCGGAGTTCATGACTACCAAATATGGTCTATGGTTAGACATGAGAGTCAGTGACGACGATCAAATACACGGTAGTGGACGTCAAGTTGAGAACGCTAGCGAGGGTGTGACGATCCAGATAACCAAAGAGGTGGATGGAGCCGGCCCATTGAACGTGTACTTATATATAATTACAGACGCACAACTCAACATAGAAGATGGATATGGATATGGTCCGATCCTGAGGTATACGTTATTGACCTTGGTGATAGACTTCATGAATGGTTGCGTGGTTTATACCAAATATTTCAGGGTGAGCCCACCCTATACGTGATTGATGATTGCTCAGCTAAAACGGCGATGACTAAAAAGAAGGACATGCTCTCCGAGCTCGCATTTTCTGGCCGCCATGCTAGACAAAGCGTATGGATATCCACTCAAAAGTACAACGCCGTCCTCAAGGATCTACGCGAGCAAACGAAATGGGTCGGCCTCTTTCACTGCAAGGACCGAGACTCATTCGAGGACTGTCTTCGAGAGAATGACGTTATCCCAACGCGCGAGGAGCGGCTTAAGGTTCGACAGATACTTTCAAAAACTAAGCACGCCAAACTTCTGCTAAAGACCGATCAACCAACTACTTATAAATGTTATAATTAATTAACAAATGGGGGGGGGGGGGAGCAATTGCTGAAATTATTGAGTAATTACTGAATGTTGGTGAAATTGTTGAGCAATTGCTGAATGGTTACTAAATATTACTGAAATATTACTGAATATTGCTGAATTTTGGTGAAATTTTGTTGAATATTGTTGAAATATTGCTGAATTTTTTTTGAATATTGTTGAAATATTGCTGAATTTTGTTGAATATTACTGAATCTTACTGAATGGTTACTAAATATTACTGAGTAATTGCTAAAATTGTTGAGTAATTTACTAAAATTGTTGAGTAATTACTGAATATTACTGAATGGTTACTGAATATTACTGAGTAATTGCTAAAATTGTTGAGTAATTGCTAAAATTGTTGAGTAATGTTCAACAAAATGGTGAATATTACTGAGTAAATGTTGAACAAATAATGAATAATGGTTAACAATGTTAACAATTTGCTGCTCCGCTGCGAGTTTTATTGCTAACATAATGGTGATCTAAGTATGCGGTTGGTGCGGGTGGCAATATATTAAACTTATGAGACTTGTCAGAATAGTAAAATTAATAATAAATGATTTAAAAAAAAAAAATGAACTGTGACGAACTTCTCGATCAACTAATTGAAGAGACAATCGTTCGACTGCCGACACACCAAAAGAACCTGAAGGAGAACCGACTGTAGAAAATGAAAAAGCGTCGCGACGGGGTTGATTCACGATCTAGAGGGTGACCCTTTTATAGGACACGCTCTTAGAACGGCCTGCTGCTTAATTTATCACAAGTTTGGAATGTACTTAGCTCCACTGACAACACTGTTGACCACTGGTAAACATTGTCAATTTGGACATATATGTCCACTAACTATAAACCCTAATATTATAAATGATGATAACACAAGACACACCAGAGAGAGTGACGGAACCACAATCCCCAATTGCCCCAACAATGTTGAATCCAATTGATCCTCCAAAAGAACCGTCAACCCGACATAAAAACCCAAAAAGACAGGCAGCTGGGCGGGCGGTGGCTGTCGCTCAAAAAAATAAAATACTCGATGAGCTTCGAGAGACTAAACTTCAATCTCAATTGGGGACGAAGAAAGGAAAACATCTAAATACAGATCAATCGTTCCCGAGTGTAAACACACCACTGATTGTTCCAACTGATTGGAGGACCCCATGGGTTATTGGTGGTGGTCTGGCATTTGGGTTCACTATAGGTGGTGTACTTTACTATCTCTACACCAGAAACCCAACTCCAACTCCAACGGTGGTTCTTAAGGAAGTTACGAAACACCAATCACGATTGGATGCGCCCCATTTAAACATTGATCGCGATCCCTTTTATATGCAATAATTATAATTAGCAATGGCTGAAAAAGATGGTAAAATGATAGTGAATGCGCTTTATCACGCCGTGGTGATATCAGGTTTCAGTATTGGGTATGCACGGCTATCAAAGATGGCCTTAGGAGGGTCCGCCCCAAAATTGGACTTTACTGTGAGAGACGTAGGGCTCGCGACCTTAGATGTAGCGACCGCAGTTTGGACCCGAGATTATCTAATTAAAGCTGGAATTCTACCTGTTAATATATGGAAATAAATAAATGGCTTCCATCGCAGTAATAGTAGGTGGTGCACTTGTAAACGCATTGGCGTTCAGCGGTAGCAACTTTATATTCTCTAAACTGAGAAGCTCGAACGTGGATGAGGAGCGCAAGCGTCACGATTTAGCTGTAGAACAACTCAATAGTGCAAAGGAAGCATGGTCGAAAAAACGAACCGCCCATCTGGACTGGGTCAACGAAGAGCTTCGCCGCAAAAATCACGCCGCGCAAACTTTTCAGAACGTTGAAGAAGCCAACCGCGAGTACGCGCTGGCATATCCACATAAAAGTCTCGATCCGATGGATCGAGAGCCCCAACTTTCAGATTTCTATGTACCGTCAGAGCCCCAAAAAGACCGCGAGATCGCTTTCATCGTCGTGGGAATGGGTGTGGTGGGTCTCGCCACCTACTATATCCAATCGAAATTAATTAATTAATAATTATTTTAAAACTTTTTTTTTTTTATAAATATATATATATATATATAACGATGTCAGTTGACAAACTTTATTTTGCTATGATCGATGTAGGCTACACGGCCCTTAAACACCGTTTACCTGGTGCAAAGAGTATGATTCGTCTGGCCCGAGATTCTCTCGTGGCTCGAGGTCGAAAAATCGGCCTCCCTTTTCGCAAAGCGGATGTTAGATTCCTCCGAATTGGATTGGAACAGTAGCAAAAATTTAACCCCCAACAAAGGTTTATTATTATCGACGCAGTTACCGGACGATCTGATGAGGGCATGTTGGAGATTGTCCGATATATTAGAATACTTCGCATATGATGAACACGCGCAAACTTGATACCAAACTATCGGTTCGCCTAGTGCGCAAGCAAACACATACTACAGCCCCCGCGGCTACTGGAAGGAACTCGCGGCCATCAAGAACCTCGTGGCGGCGACCAAGGTTTCAGAAAACGATGTCAAGGAATGGCTCAAGAGGCAGGCCATCTGGCAGATCTATTTACCACCGCCTCGCAGTATTCCTCGTCTAACCAAGTTCACCAAGCGGATCTCCTGTTTCTCCCTCACGATCGCGTCGGTCGTAAAACGTACAAGTACGCACTGACAATCGTTGACGTAGCGAGTCGTTATAAGGGGGCTGAGCCACTGGCTACGAAAGAGTCTAAGGAGGTGGCCGAGGCTCTTTCCCGAATATATAAGAGGAGTCCTCTCAAATGGCCGAATCTTCTCCAGGTCGATCCCGGTCGTGAGTTCATGGGGGCGGTCTCTCAGCTGTTGGCTAAGCACGACGTTTCTGTCAGACGCAGCCGCATCAACATCCACCGGGACCAGGGGATCGTGGAGCGTTTCAATCGAACCCTGGCTAAGAGACTGTTCGGTCACCAATATGCCAAAGAGTTGATGCTTGCGCAGCGGGACCCTCATTCGCGATCGGCCGAGTGGGTGGCCAGACTGCCCGCCGTGGTCTCCGCACCGAACGGAGAGGTTACCAGATTGATAGGTAAGAAGCCTGTAGATGCCATCAAGTCTAAAAAGGTGACGAGCAAGCCATCTGCCGTCTCGAGAGGGCGACCCGTTGGTTTAGAGGAGCAATTACTTCCCTCGGATGTTGACGTTCGGTACCTCTATCAACCGGGAGAGCTCGAAGGTGGCAGCCGCCGCGCGACGGATCCCGTATGGTCTCTCAATGTATATCATCTAGATAGATCTATTACCAAACCTGATGAGCCCGTGCTCTACTATTTGGATGATGGCCCATCTCGCGGTTTTGTTCGCGAAGAACTTCTTATGGTACCTTCTGACACCCAGCTACCCCCGGATCGTCAGAGTCTTTAGTATTCTTTCAGAGTTCTTTTTTTTTTTTTACCTATCCTATAGGCTCAGTGTGTAACCCATCTTCCATCACTCTCCTCTTGTCATAGTACGCCGACAACCCCAACTTCTCCTGCTTGTACGTCTTCATCACCCTGTTAACCATTCGGAATCCCCTGTTCTCCGCCATGTCTCTACCCCCTTCGAGAGCACTCTTGTACTTTCCCCAAGTCAGATCGTTAGATCTCTTCGACATCCCCTTGGCCGAGTGCTTAGATTTTCCATCACCACTCACGTAGTAACACTTACTACACAGAGCGATGGCTCTATCCCCTTCAAATTCAGCTTGAACAGACCGGAGTTCTGTTGCTCCATTTATCCCACAGCCAACCACTCGGTCTTCTCCTTATTGAACTTTCTCTTCATATTCTTTCTCACCACCGCCGCCAGCGTCTTCTCGACAGAGCGAAGTACATACTGTCAGTGTCCATTTGTATAAGTTCAAATCGGCACGATCCACGTATTTGTCTAGGAGTCATAATAGAACTCTAGCATCCGTAGCTTAGCTAATTGGTATACGCTATACCACATTGAAACGGTCTATTTATCACACTCGAGTCTTCCTGCTCGATATCTCGTAAGCCTCCCCAATCTCCTCCAGGTCTTCGAACCACGCCGACCTCAGTGCCCGGTCGACAGTCTTCTCATCCTTCGTATATGTGGTGTTCAGGTGTCTCTCTTGTGCCTCTATCAGCTTGCCACAACACGCGTTGCCAACCAGTTTGAATATCTCCGCCAACACCGCCTTGCTCTTGTCGACGTCCCCGTCCGTCTGGCATCGGTGACCTCTTTAACGAACCATTGAAATGGTTTGCCGGGCGTGTAGTCTATCACCCTATGCACCGCCTTGACTTCCAGACCGTGCTCCAGATACCACTTTAGCAGCGGGGAGTATATGATCATCTTCTTGGCAGACATTGCCCCCACGAGCTTTCTCTGCCCTTCGACTCTATTCCTCCCAGTCCTGACCAGGTAGTCCTTCATGTGCTGCGGAACCTCAGTCTCGTCGACTTCTCGATTAACGAACAGCGGCGACATTTCAGAGAACTTGTCTCTCAACGTTTCTGTACCTCTATATCCAACTCCGCAAATCCGAACCACTTTTCACTCCTGACCTCCCTCACGAAACGGTCTATATACGACTGTCTTTCCGGGTCGTCACACGTCCATATCGTCTCCTCCCCACACGGCATGTCCTTCGACAGAGTAGACAGATACAGCGCATTGGCGTCGTACCCCAGCACCGCCTTGCACATCTTCTTCCTCCGGACTACCTACCTGACCCCTGATCGTCGACCTGCCAGCCTCTGCGTATCTGGAGAACACTATGGACGGACCACCGACCAATCCCTGCTTCATCATCTCGTAAGTTTCATACTTCGGAGACCACAACTCGGGCGTGTCCACCTCCCATCGATCGTCCCACGAAGTAGGTACTGAAGGGAAACACCGGACAGAGACACAACAGCACCTTGAGGTATATCCACACCTCTCCCCCTGTAGAACTCAGTCATTTTAGTTAAAGCCTCCAGGAACGGTCCTACATCTAAGTCGTTGTAGTGTTGCAACCATTCCTTGAACGTCTTCATCCCATTTTCTCGGAATACCTTCTTACACTCTTTCCACTCTGACAACGACAGTAGGAACTCACCCTTCAACTTCGAGTACCACTCGGGATAGTCTGGCAGCCCTGGATGGTCGAGCTTGTCCGCACTATCGAACCACTCGTACGGAAAGTGAGACTTACCGTTTTACAGTCGTACGCCTTAACCCACCGGGTCCCAAATACTGGATGATGTCGAGAAATCTAAACTCCGGGGTAAACAGAAACATCGTCGTGTTGGCTCTCTTTCCAACCATCACCTTATTCACGGTGGCTGCCAACTTCTCTACAAAGTACTGCTTGATGAGGTTCAGGTCGTACCTACTACAGTTGAACCCCACCACCGGGACTTGGTCAATCCAAGAGATAATCTTTGCTTGCTGAGACTTCGATAACATATCAATGTCGGCCGGCATATACTTCTTCCTAACCCCCTCCCTGATTGCCTTGCCTCTCATCTGCAGCTCGGTCACGAACTTCTCGACTAGCGTGTTGGGATCTCGTTCGCATATGTGTGTGATCCCTTTATGCATCGTATCCCCCAACGACACTGATATAGGAACGTGCTCGACCTCGAAGGTCAGATCTTTGGTGGGTCGCGTGGTTTTTGACTTGTCGAGATACGCCTCGAAGTCGTATACTATCTGATGAGGGTATAGAGTCGTCGCCTCCTCGTGCGGTGGTGGTGGATAGTGGGGATTCCTCTCATTCAACCACTCGCACTCCCATATCACCACCAACTCGTACCCCGCCTTCCTTATCTTGGTGTCTTGTATTTTCGTCTTACTGTACAGCGATCTCGCGTGACCTCTCCTGCAATGTGTCGGACACCCATGCCAGTAACATCCGTGAAACTGAAACACGGTCTTGGTCTCGTGACAATATCCATCGACCGGATCGCCGGCCACCCACCTCTCTCCACCGTGACCGCATCTCGCGTGATGTATGTGCTTTCCCACTCTCTCTTCTTCTCTGCACAACCATTGAATCGACCTCTCGCTCGCTGACCCCTTGGGATAGAACGCCTTCTCGTATGCAGACTGCGGTCTCTCTACCATCTTACCTGGACATGTCACCACGGTCTTCCCACCCATGCAGGTAGTCGCGTGCCTGTGCATGTTACACGACTTTGTGAACCGTTGTTGACATCCGGTGCATCCGTACTCGTTCGTCATCTTGCGGAGGTTCGTTATGAGGAAAGAGTGACCTCCAAACATTCCTATCGTCATGATCTTCTCTCCAACCACGTCGTAAATTGCCGGAACCTTCATGAGATACCACACTCCCTCGTCGGTGGGCTCGTAAACGCGAATGCCCATCTTGAAGTGCTCTTCGACCTTCTTAATATCTTCCAGAAGAATTCCCTTACTATCCGGTCCGTCATCGTGACCGAGATATTCGTGAGCTAGAGTTCGTGCATTCTCACAACATCTATCAGGTCTCCCTCCACGGTGAATGGCTATGCACCTAAACAGACATAAGTAGTCGTCGTACGTGTCGACGGAATACATTCCCTTTTTCTGTCTTAACCAGTCTGGGAGTTTTCCCGCTCCCATGAGAAGTTGTTGAGCGTCGATGATCATCTTCACCTCGACCGATATCCAACGAACGAAGGTCCATTTTGTGTTTGGTCTATCAACTTTGTTGATGTCCATTCGACCTTTCTCTCTATCGGTTATCCAACTCTCCGCTTTGGAAATCTCGTTTATCCACGGACTGCCCTTTGATTGTTTGTGATATATCATCGTTTCGTCGGTCTCTATGTTCCTAATACGATAAGAGCACGAATACCTCAGATAACACGCCGTGGTCATCTCTGAGTAGTATATAAGAGTCATCAATGATACCACCATGCGTTGGGAGGCACCGCGCGTAGCCGGTGGCTTCCATAGGGTGGTGGTATCATTGTGACTCTTATATACTACTGCATGTATGAAATATGAAGGCGTTCCCTGTAAATAAACAGAAGTTACATAACATTTACCCCAACGTTAAGTTTATGAACATGCTAAGTTTGTGACCTTGACCTTGGGGTAAGGGTTGGGTGGTGGGTCATGCATTTGCTGCAGCATGATAGAGGGTCGTCTGAGGAATGCATGTATGAAATATCAAGGCGTTCCATGAAAGGAAACAGTTGTTAGAAGACATTTACCCCAACGTTAAGTTTATGAATGTGCTAAGTTTGTGACCTTGACCTTGGGGCAAGGGATGGGCTGTGGGTCATGGATTTGCTATAGCATGATAGATGTTATGAGGCATTTACCCCAACGTTAAGTTTATGAATGTGCGAAGTTTGTGACCTTGACCTTAGGGTAAGGGATGGGCGGTGGGTCATGGATTTGCTATAGCACGATAGAGTATCATCAGATGAATGCATGTATGAAATATCAAGGCGTTCCATGAAAGGAAACAGATGTTATAATAAATTTACCCCAACATTAAGTTTATGAATGTGCTAAGTTTGTGACATTGACCTTGGGGTAAGGGGTGGGCAGTGGGTCATGGATTTGCTATAGCACGATAGGGTATCATCAGATGAATGCATGTATGAAACAACAAGGCGTTCCATGGAAGAAAACAGATGTTATAAGACATTTACCCAAACGTTAAGTTTATGAATGTGCTAAGTTTGTGACCTTGACCTTGGGGAAAGGGGTGGGGGGTGGGTATTGGATTTGCTATAGCACGATAGAGTATCATCAGATGAATGCAGGTATGAAATATGGAGGAGTTCCCTGTAAATAAACAGAAGTTACACAACATTTACCCCAACATTAAGTTCATGAACATGCTAAGTTTGTGACCTTGACCTTGGGGTAAGGGTTGGGTGGTGGGTCGTGCATTTGCTACAGTATGATAGAGGGTCATCTGAGGAATGCATTTATGAAATATCGAGGCGTTCCATGAAAGGAAACAGATGTTGAGAAGACATTTACCAAAACGTTAAGTTTATGAATGTGCTATGTTTGTAACCTTGACCTTGGGGTAAGGGATGGGCTATGGGTCATGGATTTGCTATAGCATGATAGAGTATCATCAGATGAATGCATGTGTGAAATATCAAGGCGTTCCATGAAAGGAAACAGATGTTATAAGACATTTACCCCAACGTTAAGTTTATGAATGTGCTAAGTTTGTGACCTTGGGGTAAGGGTTGGGTGGTGGGTCACGGATTTGCTACAGCATGATAGACGGTCATCTGAGGAATGCATGTATGAAATAACAAGGTGTTCCATGAAAGGAATAGCCCAGGAGTAGTAGGTGTAAAAAACACCAAACTCCAAAATAAGTGTTAACAAGCTGAATTTTTCAGGAAAGTTGTATAAATGTATGTAGAATAACATACTAAAAGTCCCCGCAAATCCAGCTGGTGCTAACTTGGGAATTCAAGATGGCGTCCAAGATGGCCGCCATTTCTTCATTATCTTTTAATGTTCAGCTATATGGGCAAATAGGCATAAAAAGTGTTGATTTTTTATACTCTTACCTGGATTATCTCAGATATACATTTTTAAAGCAGTTTTGTTATTTCTGTAATTATACAATTAAAGATGGCCGCCAAAACTTCCAAATTTATGGATTTTAGGATATTTTGTAAGAAAAGACGCGAGGTAGATAGCAATATTTTCAATTTAATGTATATATTATACAATATATGGCAAGCAGTACTTAATACATAATACATTGGACATTGGAAATGCATTCATTATCACTATTCATGGTATATACAGATTGATATGCACTCGTGTCTCGTATAATTATGAATAGTGACAGTCCTGTAAGTAAACATACATGTAAATCCATTCCACTTTACCACTACAGCATCATCAATATAGCAATAACATTGTATGATCATACATAAAATGTGACTTGTGGATTAAGAATTATGGCATTTGATACCATGGTAGACACTTCTATGTACTTTTTTATGAATGTTATGTCATTCACTCAGACTAGATAAGTGTATTAGACTCGCCACAACTTAAATGAGTCATGCTTATCTTTCAAATCACTTTCTTGTATTTATATGCATCATTGGTGATACAATATTAATGTTTGACAGTGGTCACACAGTTGTGTCATTTGTATTTAAGGAATAAAATCCCGGGCTATTGTTCGGACTCCTCACTAACTTTAAACAGACCAAATGTAATTCATACCGCAGTAAATGCAACAATGGACTCCACACACTTTAAACAGACCAAATGTAATTCATAGCGCAGTAAACACAACATCCCAGGGTTTTATTACTTATATTTACACTTCATTTGTCGATAGTTTCAAAATGTTAGTGACCAAATATGGCGTTATATTCAAGTTTCGTATTGCTTTACGTCATGTTCTCGTACTTCTTGGAACAGCGACGTTGCCGGTCAAATGCGTGACGTTAATGACAACGTCGTGGAGATTAATGACGTCAAACAAACTTTAACCAACCAACAACGTCACGTGACGTCATGTGAGGCTAATGCATTTATTGGAGTATGAACGCAATAGGTTGGATGGGCGTTTAAATTTTGAAATTATTGGAAGTGTAAATATATTGATGTAAACGGTTGGATAATTCTGTAAAGAAAGCCATGGTTTGGTAACAAATGTCTTCACATGAGTTACTCATCAGACAATTTATATAAATGTAGAAATTGAATATAGATGTGCCTTGCAAACAACAATACTGCTTCCGTAGTACCCAAGCGATACCACTGTCTAATCTTAAGTGCCACCTAAGTGTAAATTATGAGGTTATTCAGAATCATGGTCAACTGGTACGGGCGTAGTATTATTACATGTTTGTCCCATACATTGGCTGCACATATCAGTGCAAAATAACCCAAGATTCCTGCACCCACAGCCACATGAAACCATTTTCATTAGCTTTCTGGTGCAACTGGGAGGTCAGACCCCATGGGTAACAGAACATCATCTTGCAATCTTCATCCCCATTCTATTGGAGGTATTTAGTTACCCATCCATTGCTGAACAGCCAAATATGTACGATGTGAATGTTATTTGGCCGCAGCACTTGTTGGTGGGAGACACGCAAGCTGAAATGATGAGCTACGGGAGGACCTACCAATTGCCTTTCTGTATGCAATGTGTCCGTATTTAAGTGTCTTTACTTGACCAGCTCCATAAAATTTGACTAAAAAGAACTGTTCACCGGCATGTTCTATATCGCTATGTGTGCTTTCACTATTTCTGAACGTTTCTAGCATGTGCTTGTCCTGATGATGGTGTACAGTATTGAAAGCCTTGTGTTATTTCCCTGTCTATAAGTGCAGATACTGTATCACAACCACTACAGCATGCATAAACAAACAAGTGTTTTTTTGGTGTCTCCTATAGCATTCTGAAGATCTGGATGTTGTAAAGGGTCACTGGGTTACTACGGCAAAGCATATATATTGCCACCGAAGTAATCGCTAGTGCAACAATCATCACCAGTAAGTCAATGTCAGTTCCAACAACCACCACTGGCTTCCCGGCATCATCAGCCAGTGTTAAGGCTGTTGAAACTATCAGGAAATCTGCATCTGCCTCTGACTGTTTCACTCTTATGCCTGCGGCTTGCGTCTCTTGACTCACCAAGTCAATACATCAACGTTTATTGCTGCTGTTTGACAAGAATGCTGATTGTGCAGTCGTGATTTTCATATTTACATCAAATATGATGGAATGTGATGTTACCTTGCTAGCCCTTCGTTCGTTCTGCTCCAATGGCTTTGGTTGAGGTGACATTATAGCCATCAAATACAACAACTGTCCCAACACCAAAATGTTTTAGTGTGTATGCGATATATGCCTGGAACACGTCATGATATGTAGATGCCTTTGGCCATACAACTGTGTGTAGTAGGTGCCCTCCGTCCGCAACAAATAGTGCATTGTCTGGGACAGTTGGTTGTTGTGTAATGAATGACTTCAACAATATACCCAGTGTACTGTTCATGGGATTCTGCATTAGACCATCAATGAATAGTGCTAGGGGTTGCGGTGACAGTTCGTGTGTCATGCATGTTTCCATTTCAGTACTATCATTGAGAACACACGTGATCCTATTAAAACAACAGAGTGTGGTTAACTGCGTATCATGTCCTCGGACTTTGACAGTTTTGTGCATACTACTGATTGTCTTAACCTTATCTTTTCTGTGAAGAGTGATCTCTGTGAAACACTTACCTGTCATTTTAGCAGCTGCGGCGGTACCAATGTCGACTGCTTGGTCACAATTACTGACGACTCGGCCACTAGTCCAGTGGATATAGATACAACTATGGTGAATATGTGTGCAGCCAATTCACAAAGAGACCAATGTCTTTGGTATCTCGTGATTGGGTGCTTACCCTCAGGTCTTTGTGTTGTTCAGAGGTAGATGTGTGTACTGATGCAAATTTCTCCTGTTGGCTACAAATATGCAAACAAGCGGGCATTTCACACACCCACTTTGCCAATGTACTATCTGTGATGCCCCTACCATGTGTCATGCCGCCGGATGTTTTTAAAATTCGCAATAGGACCTGTTCTATTGTTTGGTCAGAAAAGTTGCTACTCCAGTACTCCTCAGTACGACAGATAGTGAAATATCCCTGTTCTGTGAATTTGGCATATTCAGCTGCTGCATCACTTTTTCCAAGGACCCCATCTGCTGAAGATACACTCGGGCCGACTTGGCATAGTGGAGATGCCCAGCAGCATGAAAGTATGGAATCATTTTCTCAACAAAATGGAGATGAATATCCCAATTGCCCATTTTCTCAGCACGTATGAACAGATGAAGGAGGGCGACTTTTAGGTACTATACCCACAACTTGTCAGTTCTGCTTTTGTTTGCCACAGCTATAAGGAGTTGTGATATTATGCCATTTAATAGCTGTACATCATCGGCAACATCAGCAGGATGAACACCTTGCAAGCTCATCTGATGGAGGGTTTTCAAATGATCTTTGTCAATGTCATCCAGACAGTTTGGACTATCATGTAATAGCACACCAGATAAGGGACGCTGACGTCAGCATGTGGGCTCGGTGTGCACGTGAGTATGCATGTCTTGCCATCATATGCACAACATATCCTTTGGCATACACCGTTTCCCACAGATCTGCCAGTCCGCTATCAGTCATGATGTACCCAATGCTGCCTATGTAAGACATGAGTAGATGGAAGCCACCAAGTCGAACAATGACTTTGTTTAGATCATTTGTTGCAGTCACTATTTCTACCGCCTTTATGTGCAACGGTTGGTCAAACGCAACTGGACATATACCAAGACCATGTTTCTGACACTGGTCTTGGGCAAACGATAATGCTGTATAGATTGTGCTCAAATTTCCCCGGTCCAAGTTGATGAAGGGAAGTACTTCAATTCTAGTTTTGTTAAAAGTTTCATTTTGATGTGATACTTTCATGAAGCCACTCCATGATGGACAGGGGGAAAGTTCAAGCACATAACCTGCAACCCAGAGTGTGTCTAAAGCCTTGGCAGAGATGACATATGTAGGTTCCTTTCAGGTGCTTTCATTGGTCCGATAATAACAGATCAGGAACAGCAGGCTTGCTATATGCCTGTATGGGAACGTTTCCAAAGGCACCAACCATTTCCACCGGTGGTATACTGACTGTGCGCTTTACAGGCACTTCATCAAAAGTACCCTGTGGTGTAACACAAGCTATACCTCCCATACTGTGGAAAGTATTGTCACCAGTCACTGTAGCTACATTAAAGTCTGCATTATCATACGCAAATTGGTTGAAACCACTGAAGATATCGAGTGGTCTCTTGTGTGATACAAGTGCAGCTTCCAACCTGTGCACTTCTCTGTAATCATCTGATAAATAGAATCTGCTCAGAGTGAGTGAGTGAGTGAATAGGGTTTAACGTCCGCTTTTCTGACATAGAGGTACAAGCCTCAGGGAGTCTACACGCAGACGGGTCAACGGGGTCGAGTCCCATATCCACCTGTCCAAGGGGGGTAAATCCCAACTTCAGAACTCAATATTTACAATCAAAATATATATTCAGTCCTGAAATTAGAACAACCTGATCTGGTGCCAGGCCCTCGCCACACCAGCATCATTTATCCCATCCCCTAAAAGTAATAGGATTAGCGCTAATCTTACTTTTATATATGGGGCATAGCCCGACTCAACTCTCACATACAAGAAAGCCAAAAATGTACATGAGGGCCAAATCCGGTATAGTGGGTTCCGGAAAGTATGAACCCAATCGTTAAGCCAGTTTAGTCGCCTTTTACGACAAGCAATGGCTACTGCAGCACTATTCTCAGGATCAGTTGATCCCGCCCCGGTGCCTGCACGGTGCTGCTCAGAAGATCTACCAGTTCACGGGAACCATATTTTATATGTATATACACAGCAATTGCAAGCAACAGTGGTGACATGAATGACCTTGGACGACATGAAGAAATTATGGCATGAGCTATAGCGGTATAGTTCTCCTATTTATTGTAGGAGAACTTTTACCTTTCTGATCTAAAAGACAGTGTAGAAAACGGTTTAGCGAATCTGGAACTAGTGTTGTAACATTCAATAACTCTGCGGATTTCTGATGCACACTTTTTATCTCTAGACTTAAGAATTAAATTCTTAATTAAATGTTTAATTATTATCTAATATGGCTAACTAACCTGAATTTGAGAGAAATTGCTGAAAGAAAATCAAATTCTCCAACCCGGCCATCTTATCAATATTCATGAAGACCTCATTAATATTAATTGAGTCAGGTGACTGAATTTAATAAATGACATGGTCAAAAAACTATGTTAGGCGGGACGTTTTACGCGACGTCGTTAAGCGCAACAACCAAAACATCAATGTTAGACGTTATCCGTGACGGCATATCTTCAAAAGATCACGTCTCTACGCAAATTCACGAACTTTTCACATGATTTTTAGGATTTAAAACACCATTCTGGTTTTAGACATTTAATTTCTATATTCTCTTGTATCAATCCAAATGCATGTAGTTCATTCTGACTGACTTTCGACATGGCACGCGACTTTCCTCTGAAAATTTTATACAGATTTCAATACAACGAGGACGTGGCTAGTTAATATTCCGTATTGACACGGAAAGGTTTTGAAGCCATATTAGATTTAGATTTATCATATTTAGCATATCACAACTAATCCGTTTCTAGTATACATTGAAAAATCATACTCAACATCTGGAAAGCCATTTAGGCGTGTTAAAAAATAATTTTGACCGTCAACATTTTAATGCTAGACACTTTGGTGCCATTTGGGGATATATTTTGGCGGCCATTTTGAATGGTGATTATGAATATTATCTATATATACTGCGTTTTGGTATATTTATATACCTATGTATATTCTGATGGTTTTTATGTATATTTATCATAGCTGAATACGACGATATAAGTAAATAACAAAAATGGCGGCCATTTTGGACGCCATCTTGAATTGCCAAGTTGGCACAAGGTTGATTTACGGGGACTTTTTTTCTGATAATGTAGACATGATTCTGAACATATCCTGAAATTTTCAGCTTGTTATCAATTTTTTTACCTAAAACCCTATTGCTCCTGGGCTAGAAACAGAAGTTATAAGACTTTTACCGCAACGTTAAGTTTGTGGATGCCAATGTCGACGAGACGCCGACGGGGGTATGCCATAAGCTCTTCTGCACTTCGTGCAGGCGAGCTAAAAAATGGTACCCAACTGACGGACACATGTTCCAGATGAGGTCTAACTAGTGTCTTGTCGAGTTGTAGGAGAAATTCATTTTCCTTGAATGTGAAGTTTCTTCTAATAATTCCTAGCACTTTGTTTGCTTTCTTGACCGAGTTTAAAATGTGTTTACTGAATTGCATGTGAACGTCAATCCCAAGTGCTTTACTTCTGAAATAATTGGGATTATATTATTGTCTTTCGCTTTCACACATATAATACTCATTATGGATATTGTTTCTCCCGAAGAGCAAACGAATGCACTTTCCCCGTGTTAAACCATAAGTGCCATGTATCCGACCATCGTGATAAAGCAGCCAAATCTACAGGTACGCTTTCATGCTCACTTTAGCAATTCACTATAAGCGCATAGTTTTACCAAATACTGTAAGAGTGTTGCATTCTATATACACTGCAGCTCCATTATAACGCGGTGGTCGGGGTCCAAGATTTCAAACCGCGATCGAATCCGACCGCGTTATAAAATTTCGTGACATGCACGGGTACTGGTACTGCAAGGGTTACTGGTATCATTCGCATTTCGGTTACCAACTATTGCGGGAATTCCATTAGCAACGGACCCATATAAAATCATGTCATTTGAACAGAAGTTAAAGTAATTATTAATAATGCCTATGACATACAAACTTGTATGTATTAATGTATTAACCACGAGAGACCCGCGTTATAATGGAGATCACGCTATAAGCGACCGCGTTATAATGGAGCTGCAGTGTAGTAGTATACATCCTGAAGATATGATATATGATTATATTCTTAACATATGGTACATGTGGAAGCGTTAGGATTGAACTTGCAAATTTAAAAGAAAAATTTGTTTTTTGGGGTGTTTTTTGGTGGGGCCTCAAAATAATTGCAACGGGCAGAAATATGTCAGAAGCATTATATCGTTCAATCCAAGTGATGGCCAACCTCTACTCTTTTAGATATACAAACTCATTTTCTAGGCCACTTTATACTTAAGGCCGACTATACTAAAACATACATAGCAACAACAAATGCACACTCAAAACAGAACTGCTACATGTTTGTCCACAGAAACTTAATTTCCAGTTTCTCATCCACCTGCCTTATTGCATGGTAAAATACCAGATTATAATACCCCCGCAATGAGTCGGGTTGTCCGTCCGTCCGTTTGTCCGTCCCGTCCATCCGTTTGTCCGTCCGTCCGTCCGTCACTAAACTTAACATCAGAGAAATATGTTATAACTTCTACTTCCTTACATATTCAGTAAGTGAGGCTTACATAATACCTCCACCCCCATGGGCCCAGGTGCACCTAAATGTGTAGATTTGTAGTATGTGGGCCTGTGACCTTGGGATTAGCGGGGGCGGCACCGTCATGGATTTGTCACAGCATGATAGTAGACCCTTAGAGGAATGCATGCATGAAATATTAAGAATTTTTGATGAAGGAAATAGAAGTTATAACCAATCTCTCCAATGTTAAATTTTGTAATGAGACTAAAGTATGTGACCTTGACCTTGGTATTTCCGGGGGTTGGACGGTCGTGGATTTGTCACAGCATGATAGTAGAGCTGTAGAGGAATGCATGCGTGAAATATTAAGATTTTTTTTTTGGAGAAAATAGAAGTTACAACAGATTTCTCCAATGCTAAGTAAGTTTTCAACAGAGACTAAGTATGTGACTTTGACCTTGGGATCAGTGGGGGTTGGATGGTCATGGATTTGTCACAGTCACAGCATGATAGTAGACCATTAGAGGAATGCATGCGCGAAATATTAAGAATAGAAGTTATAACATATTTTTCTGATGTTAAGTTTGCATGGAAAGAGACTAACTACTGACCTTGACCTTGGGATCAGCGAGGGTTGGACGGTCGTGGATTTGTCACAGCATGATAGTAGAGCCTTAGAGGAATGCATGCATGAAGTATAAAGCATTTTTGATAAAGAAAATAGAAGTTATAGCATATTTCTCTGATGTTAAGTTTTGTAAAGAGACTAAGTATGCGACCTTGGCCTTGGGATCAACTGGGATTGGACTGTCGTGGATTTATCACAGTATGATAGTGGAGCCTTAGAAGAATGCATGCATGAACTAGATTGGTCAGTAAGCGTGGCTTGCGGAATACCCCCGCGTGGGCCCAGGTACCCCTAAATATTTAAAAAAATTCTAAGTGTGTGGGCTTGTGACCTTGGCTCTGGGCTTAGCGGGGGCGGCACGAACGTGAATTTGTCACAGGGTGGTAGAGGTCCATTGGAGCAATGTGTGTGTGAAATGTGAAGCAGATCCGAGCAAGAAAACTATAAGCCATTTACCCGAACGTTAAGGTTTCGGGACGTACATACGTTTCGTACGTACGTACATACGGACGGACGCAGGTAACACTATATGCCGCCCTCAGCATTTGGTGGCGGGGGCATAAAAACAGTTGAGATATGTCAATTGATGTTGTATGAATACAGTGGCAACTTGTCACTGGTCATAAATATGCATTTCTCGGTTAATTATCGCATTTGAATGCCAACTAGTGAAATTTCATGCTAAATTGAACCTGGTTGTAGGCCTATTGCATCACAGATTGGAATATCATGCGAGTAGTGTCGTAATCCCATCTACCGATTCATGGTTACTAGTGACTTAATCTGCTTTACTGCAGATAAGACACATAAACACACTACTTGAAATTCTTCAAGAGCTTTATTATATTCACTTTTTGAGAGAAAAAATGTATCATATATTGTTTTTGTCACGGGTGTCCGTCCGTCCATACATATATACATACGTACATATGTCCGTATGTCACGTTTCTTTTAATAAGTAAAACTGTAATAGGTAGGGACTTGAAACTTGGTGTGTGCCTTCCTTATGGTGTGTAGATGCGCAAAGTGAATTTTGATTTTGATTTGACCCCCAGTCATGGATTATCTCCCCCTTTTCGACTTAGCATTTGTGAAAAGTGGGTATATTGCGATGGCGCGCCATCGACTGTGCTCTAGTTAAAATATATTTTTTACCATTGCAAACTTGTGTATACGGTAATCATCAAAAACACTGTAATACCTTAAGGACCCATGGGGCCCCTGATCATCTAATGATTCATGCATAATTCCTTCGTAAATGTGATGAGATATAAGCATAACATACATGTGAACATTCTCTTCTTACGATATCCTACACAGTGCATGGAGTTTCAATGTCGGCCATCTTAGAGTGTACAAGCCATCAGTCAGTTTTACCTCTTATTGCGTTTGACAAATACCACTACATGTAATAATATGACAAACACATGAATAAAATTTGGTGCAATATAATGGGGAGACATCTGACTATAGCAAGCTATGCCTTGTTTTTATCAAATTTATATACAAAATCTGATATCTAAAGGGTTCGTTGACCTTTTGTTAAAATGTTTGAGAATTCAGTAAAGACTGTGTAACAGTAAGAACAATGCACAGTGTTGTAGATATATACCTGTATTACCATACATATTGTATCAATTCCAGTGACTTGTAAGCAGTTATCTGAGTGTATTGTCACTATTGTCTACTTGTCTGCTATGCGAGTAAATACGGTTTTTACCTGTGGAATATGCACTTCTCATAAAAGACAGTGCACCAGTTGGACATTTTACACATCGCACATGCGTACATTGTATATGGGCAAGAATTCGCTATTCTGGAGAATGCATATTTTTCTTGTCAATTCCATTTAAACACTACATACAAAGAGAAATGTTGAGATGGAACACTTTTACGACTTCAGTTATATGAATACACATATGGACTATCTAGCAGTACCAAAAAATAGGTTATTGAAGTTGATTGAACAAGATGTACAGTTCTTCAATATGTATGTATCTCACCTTTTTAGGTGAAAAAGGGGGACATTTTTAACATGTCCTAGTATGTGCAAGTATTTCATATTGATCTTGCCCTTTTCATTGCGTCGAAAGAGATCGTACGTTTCTGTGAGCAGTCTAACTATATTTCAGTACAAAAATTATTTGTCCATCAGAAGTATAACCATTGAAAAAAATATAACCAAAATTAGTGTGTGTATGTAACATTTTCTTGTCAAACCCTGTTACATACGTATAACCAGTCCAGTAGCTTACAATATGGAACCTGATTAGTTTCTTTACTGACATATTGAACCATCTGGCGGTGAGTCTTAAGATTTTTGTTTTATCTTAAAAGAAACAACTAGATGGCCGCGGCCTGCATGTCGCGCCTTGTGGCGAGGCATGGACACTAAAAAAAAGATATAGTATAACGAAAAAGTTTAACCAAAAAACTTAACCAAAAACTTTAACCGGACACACGTACGTACGTACGTACGTACGTACGTACGTACGTACGCCAAAGTGCCGACTATATCGCGCTTTCCACAAGCAGGCGCGAAAAAAAGTTTAACCAAAAACTTCAAAGTAATTTGACCTTGACATTGGGCACAGGGGCCGCACGGGAGGGGGGTAGAATGAAAATATAGATGATGATAAACACCCATGTGAAGTTTCAAGGTAATGGGCAAAGCAGTTGCAGAGATATAGTATAACAAAAGACTTTAACCAAAAAACATAATCAAAAACTTTAACCAAAAAACTTAACCAAAAACTTCAATGTAATTTGACCTTGACATTGGGGGCAGGGGCCGAACGGGAGGGGGGGGGGAGGGGGGTAGAATGAAAATATAGATGATGATAAACACCCATGTGAAGTTTCAAGGTAATGGGCAAAGCAGTTGCAGAGATATAGTATAACAAAAGACTTTAACCAAAAAACTTAATCAAAAACTTTAACCAAAAAAAACTTAACCAAAAACTTCAATGTAATTTGACCTTGACATTGGGGGCAGGGGCCGAACGGGAGGGGGGTAGAATGAAAATATAGATGATGATAAACACCCATGTGAAGTTTCAAGGTAATGGGCAAAGCAGTTGCAGAGATATAGTATAACAAAAAACTTTAACCAAAAAACTTAACCAAAAAACTTAACCAAAATCTTTAACCAAAAAACTTAACCAAAAAACTTAACCAAAAACTTTAACCAAAAAACTTAACAAAAACAAAATTCAAAGTAATTTGACCTTGACATTGGGCACAGGGGCCACACGGGAGTGGGGTAGAATGAAACATATAGATGATGATAAACACCCATGTGAAGTTTCAAGGTAATGGGCAAACGCAGTTGCAGAGATATAATATAACAAAAAACTTTAACCAAAAAACTTAACCAAAAAACTTAACCAAAAACTTTAACCAAAAAACTTAACCAAAAACTTCAAAGTAATTTGACCTTGACATTGGGCACAGGGACCGCACGGGAGGGGGTAGAATGATGAAAATATAGATGATGATAAACACCCATGTTAAGGTAATGGGCAAAGCAGTTGCAGAGATATAGTATAACGAAAAACTTTAACGGACATATGCCAAAATGCCGACGATATCGCGCTTTCCGCAAGCGGGTGCGACAAAGATGATAAACACCCATGTGAAGTTTCAAGGTAATGGGCAAAGCAGTTGCAGAAATATAGTATAACAAAAAACTTTAACCAAAAAACTTAACCAAAAACTTTAAAGAAAAAACTTAACCAAAAACTTCAAAGTAATTTGACCTTGACATTGGGCACAGGGGCCACACGGGAGGGGGGTAGAATGAAAATATAGATGATGATAAACACCCATGTTAAGGTAATGGGCAAAGCAGTTGCAGAGATATAGTATAACGAAAAACTTTAACCAAAAAACTTAACCAAATACTTTAACCAAAAAACTTAACCAAAAAACTTAACCAAAAAAAAACTTTAACCAAAGAACTTAACCAAAAACTTCAAAGTAATTTGACCTTGACATTGGGCATAGGGGCCGCACGGGAGGGGGGTAGAATGAAAATATAGATGATGATAAACACCCATGTGAAGTTTCAAGGTAATGGGCAAAGCAGTTGCAGAAATATAGTATAACGAAAAACTTTAACCAAAAAACTTAACCAAAAAGTTTAACCAAAAAACTTAACCAAAAACTTCAAAGTAATTTGACCTTGACATTGGTTGGGCACAGGGGCCGCACGGGAGGGGGTAGAATGAAAATATAGATGATGATAAACACCCATGTGAAGTTTCAAGGTAATGGGCAAAGCAGTTGCAGAGATATAGTATAACGAAAAACTTTAACCAAAAAACTTAACCAAAAAAATTAACCAAAAACTTTAACAAAAAACTTAACCAAAAACTTTAACCAAAGAACTTAACCAAAAACTTTAACCAAAAAACTTAACCAAACAACTTAACCAAAAACTTTAACCGGACACATGTACGTACGTACGCCAAAGTGCCGACTACATAGCGCTTTCCGCAAGCGGGCGCGACAAAAATGGTAAAAGTGTATTTAATATTTATAATATTTCTTGTCAACAAACTGTTACATACGCAGAAGTTGCTTCATGTAAACATAGAAAACAACAATCAACAGCCAGGTTTATTTTACTACATTTGTTAGAAATCAGCATATTCTCACTTTTGGCACCAAAACATAGAGGATATGCATGGCCAGCTAGAAAAAAAATGATAGGAAGTATAGTTTTTCATGTTTTTCATGTCAAAATGTTACATACTGCTGTAAATCAGATCAAAGTGTTTTAACGGACTGGTCATGGCAATATATAAGCAAAATCAATGCATTTAACATAAAGCTGCTCCTAATAGATTTGTTACAAACCAAACATCTTTTATAATCTTATTTACAAAATATGTAAAGGAATTTCAATAATGTGTATGTAACATTGACAAAATTGACAAAATTGTTACATACATCAATTGCCTCAAATGTTGAAATAGTCCGTTCATGATAATAATTAATTTATAAAAAGTTTATAAAATAAATCCTGTCCATGTAGGTTTATTATATAAGCTGTAAATAGGTCATGTAGTGCTATTTGTTGTATAAATAAAGGAAGGTATACGATATGTATGTAACATTGACGAAAACATGTTACAGTACCTTAAAGATGTTGCAATGGAGTATTCAGGGTATTTTAAATTATCAAATTGTGGATTTAAACAAAATTTGATGATAATGGGATGGTTGCAAACTATAAACTGCTCATGTAAACTTATTACATTTACTAACATAAATAAATAAATAAAAAAAATGTGCATGTAACATTTACAAGAATAACATATTGCAATCTATTTATTTATTACACATTAATCAAAACATTTTCTGTGTAAACTGTTAACAATCATCTTATCTTTATAACAGTTTATTGTCTTACAAGAAGAAATTCCAGTTGCCACATAGTAATAAGCATCCAGTCTCTAAAAAAAAAGTATTGCTTGGCATATTTGTCAATGTTACATACGCGACTTCGATCAAATGTCACACAATATACTTCTCAAGGTAAGGCATGATTTAAAATAATGCCTCTACAACAAATAAGGTCCAAATAGGTTTGTTACAAGCCATAAACATATAGTATAATCTCATTTCTAACAGTTTAAAATGAGCATGGATTATGTGTATGTAACATTTGACAAGAAAAATTATTGTAGCCATTTTTTCATCAACCAATAATCAATGCATTTTCTAATAAAGGTGATTGTTAGTGCACAGTAAAACACGTCTTTACACAACAAAGAAACTAAGATCCCATTTGAAAGCAACATAGGATCACCAAATACATATTACCTCTTTGTCAATGTTACATACACGAGATTCAGCACATTTCTATCTCTCCATAGTCAAAGGCATGTATATTCTGCAAACAACTGCAATTCTCCAAACCCTAGTGGCTTGGACTATGCCACGTTGTAGTTTTTCTAACAAAGCACAAAATCCAAAAAAATCTCTTAAATGTCCCCCTATTAGGCCAAATACTGAATTCTGGCCCATATATTTCGAGTGATGGTAGAAATGCTCAGATATCTAGCTTTTTGTGTAGTCTGCTGAAATAATATTTATAGGATGTTGTCATCCTATATATGTGGGACGTATGGCACAACATTATATTAGATTTTCCGCCATATTATTTGCTGTAGGTGTCAAATCCTCCAAATGGTGAAACTGTCCGATAACATGTACAAACTAAAATGGCGGAGATGGCAACTCAATGCTCTGCATACTATACTCTAAGAAGAACAGGGTCAGATATACTTTATATAGATATTCAGAAACATGTATGATTCCACTACATTTAAACAAACATATTCTATATAATCAGTCCTTAACACATGATGTATGTGTATGATAAGCAAAAATTACCAAATTTAACATTGCATGCGAATACTGAATATCACCACTGACATAGTCGATAGTGTCTAGTCAAAACAAGTATGTCATGTGACTACATCTGCGGGAAATATGACTAGCATTGCAAACACTACAACAGTCAGCTTATTTTCAAAATTGAAATCACAGATGAGTATAAATAATTAGGCATTTACTTTTCCAAGTCTCGAACATTTTAAATGGCAAGAAAACATGTAGTAGAACAAGCAAGGAAAGCAATGCATGTCCTATATAAAAGAATACAAAATATTTATTTGCCAATCGATTTACAACTCCAAATTTTTTACCACACAATACTTCCTATTCTTCTAATTCTTCTCTATGGCAGTGAAATTTGGGTTTTTTAAAACATCCAAGCAATTGAAAAAGTGCAAAATGATTTCCTAAGAGCTATTATAAAACTGAGAAAAAGTACACCAATGTATATGGTATATACAGAATTATGTAGATTCCCAATTTAAATAAATGTTAAAGCACGGATGATCGGGTACTACATGTATACACAAAAGCAACAAAACTATATATACTACGAACATTAAAAGATCAGTACATTCAAATGCAGTTATCAACCAAAGGGACAATGTATCAAATTTTCAAAGAAACAATTGAACCAGAATCATACTTAATAAATTTAAGCGACACAAAATCTATTCCGCTAATTAAATTCCGAACAAGCAACCACAGATTACCCATTGAAACTGGAAGATGGAACGGCATAGAAGTAGTTGAAAGGAACTGTTTAATATGTAACTTAAATACGATAGGTGATGAATTTCATTATCTCCTGGAATGTCCATACTTTAGTAATGAGCGTGAATTATACATCCATAGGAAATACTAGTCGTCCAAATATACCTAAATTTCAGCAACTGATGCAATCTAAAAGTACAATACATGTAGTATTGTCTAAACTATGCATGTTCATTAAAGGTACATGCCCACTCAGTAGGCACAAAATGTTCTTTATATCAGACATCATCCGAGACATTTTCTGGCAAAATAAACATTAATTCACCATTACCCCACGTACTGATTGGCATTATTATACATTTTATATCAGACATAAATTTCCACACTGATATCAGGGGCGATAACCGCATTTCCTTAAAATGTCAACGGACATTATTATTTATTCTCTGTATTTTTTTATGTGCAATTCTCACCCTGTGAAACAATGATCATACTTTATCACGTAACTAGCCGTGCATTGACCGAATACAGCATGTCTGATAACATAATGCTGTATCCGGTCTCTGACGCCAATACGCATATCACGGTCAATCCGGATTCAGGAACTACATACATGGAACTAATTTCAGTTCGGGTATTTCAGTAGAACATTTCCGTATATTGATCGCGATTTTCAGGGCGACGAATCGGAAGCGGGGTCAAAGGTCACTTTTACGCTGTAGTATTTACGATTTCATTCATTCATTCTCGTTCATTGAAAAGAAAGTTATATTTTCTAATAAATATTAAACACTGTTGTCTTGTTTTATTTTATAAAATATGCAAAGTGTGTAATTGTGCAATGTTTTAACAATCTGACAAAGGAAAACAATATTTTTTTGCCTTTCATTGTAAGTTTGTTGACACAAACAACACACGTCTGCTTCATCTGTCACTGACAATTGCAGTCAACAAAGTATTTTGCCTTTCTGAAAAATGTCGGACAACGTCAATTTCAAACTGAAATGGGACTTTTTACTCGAGATGGAGAGAGAAGTTGACAACGCTCTAAACAAACACTTCCGTGTTCAATTTCTGAATGAGGATGTGACAAGCCAGTCATGAAAGCACAAAGACTGTGATCTTGACCTTGGGATTAACGGGGGTCTGAGCATCGTGGATTTGTCACAGCATGATAGAGAATCATTAGAGAAAGGCATGTGTGAAATATCAAAATGTGTGGTGAAAGGAAACAGAAATTATAACAAATTTCCCCCAACGCTAATTTTTTTTAACTTTTGAAGACTGACGGACGGACGGACGGACGGACGGACGGATGTACCAACATTTTCATTATTTGAAGAACAAAGAAAAAGCCCCTAAACATCAATAGAATTTAGGAGCTTACGGAATAAATCAAAGGAATCTTTTGTGTTAGGCCACGCCCCTAACCTCTTAAACCGCCGGACGTTGGCCCGGACAGACGCTGACTACGATGGCGGGGGTATGCCATAAGCACTCCTTTCTTCAACAAGAGTTGTCAGAGGACAACGAAGCGCGCCCGGTGGCAGCAAAGGAACCGAGGGCACATTTGAAAACACAACATGCTGGATAAGGGAAACAAAATTTATGAGCCATTTACCAGAGTGTGTTAAGGTTTTGAGCGTACAAAGTATTTGACCTTGACCCTGGGCTTAGCAGAGGTAGAGGACCCCCTTGGAGCAATGCGTGTGTGAAATATCAAGCAAATCCAAGCAAGGAAACAGAAAATATAGGCCATTTACCCGAGTGTTAAGGTTTCGGGATGCACAAAGTATGTGACCTTGACCCTGGGCTTAGAAGGGGCAGCACGGACGCAGTAGAGGACCCTTGGAGCAATGCGTGTGTGAAATATGAAGCAAATCCAAGCAAGGAAATTTTTGAAGCCAGACGGACAGACGGACGGACGCACCTACGACTGGATACTTGTTGCGTTTTTACTATATAAAAAATACCCAAAAATACCCAACACTAACCCTAACCCTACCCAATAAGACCCCTAAAAAGCTTGCCCAACACACGAGAGGGCATATGTTGGGTACTTTTGTACCCAACAAGTGCCCTCTCGTGTGCCCAGACGGACAGACAGAGGGACGCCTACGACGCCGAGGGTATGCCATAAGCACTTTTTCCTTCAGAAGGCGCGCTAAAAATTAAATTTTTTAGACAAAATAAATGAAGATGAAAAAATACATTAGTAGATTTGCGCAAAATGAACAATGTTTTAAAGTAACTCGTAATCTGGATGTGTTCGCTATCAGGACATTGATTCGTGTTTGCTGTTTCAAAGCGACATTACGAAAACTGACATAGCAATATTATATGTGCCTGGATGGGACTCTTGTGGGTAAATATGCAGTATTTTTCACATTATATTTTATTAATTTAATTTAACAAAATAAGAAACATCCTTGTTATATTTTCCTTTCAAGCCTCCATGCAGACCCTCAAACACTCATTTCATGGAACTGCCTACCAAAAAATGTAATTGAATCAAAGGATGTAAGGCAATTCGAATTGCGACTACAAAGTGTGGGAAAACGAGGAATTAAAATTTAACCTCACACAAGAGTTAAGTACTGGAACAGGGAGATAAAATGGTGATAATAGAAGATGAACAATTAGATGTGGATACAGTGGCAGAGATGCCAGTGTCCATATAAAGAAGATCCTAAGGTATTTCCTGGAAGGGCACGAATACTGGTATACCCTCTCTACAATTATGTCATATTACATGACGTCACTAAACATGATAGTTCTGAGTACATAACTCTAATTACATTTCATTACACTGCATTACATAAGTTATGACAGAGTCATCTCAAAGAATGCTTCAAACACACATTTGAAGCATTCTTTGTTTACTTTCTACTTCGTGGAGAGTGACCTAAGAATTTTGCTAATACACACTTTAATAGGTAAGTTTATAGTAATAGCTTTGTGTCATATTTTAGAATTGTCTCTCTATAACAATATAGCGAAGTATGAACGTCAGGATTACAGTCAAAACGGCCCCTGGTCAAAACAGCCCCCCTAAAGTGGTCAAAACGGCCCCCCGTCCAAAAAAAATAACGGCCCCCCAAAAAAATCAGGTATAATTTATAGTTTATGTCTTTTTCAGAATTTTTGATAGTATATAGCTCATATAATGTAGTATAATGAATAATAATGATAATTAATATAATTTACTAAAACAACACAAAAATTGTGTTATATTACCATATTAACATTTGTTACAAAATATTTTCATATTTTTCGTGAAAATCGTTACGCTAAGTCACTCACTAGCATGATGGTCAATTATTTTCTATTGATTATTAGCAGGATTACCTACCGGTAATCCAATTATCAATGGGTGGGATAGTATTGCGGCTAAAGTGTTTAAACTACTAATTGCTAACTAATAATAAAAACATTTTTTTTACTCCACATATCAATGCTTGCAGGTGATGCGTAAACCCTTCGAGACCCAGGCATATGAAGTATGTCGAGGGGTATCTAGTTTTCGTCATTCCGTATATTCGTCTGTTCGTCCGTCAGTACGATTTGCATATAATTTCAGGCCATTCTTTGTGGACTGGAGGGTGAACAGTGTGTAGCAGAAGTCGTCTGCTTTGGAAGGGAGTGCAGTACGTGTTTGATGACGTCCGCCTGAGTGGTTGTCATTCCACTGGAGCCAGGCGGTGTGGCGTCATGTTCAGGTATTTAATATAATTGAATGGTTTAAATAACAGAATTAAATGTACTATATATACATTCTTCTTCTAATTCATATATATATATATATATTAAAGGTACCGTACATGCCCACTCAGTAGGCACAGTAAATACAGAAAATAAATAGTAATGTCCGTTAATATTTAGGGAAACATATAGAATGTATGTCTACTGTTATTGCAGAGTCTAGGACTGTCCACGCAGTACATCCAGAATGAGGGGACGTACTGTTACATTCGGAAACTTCTATTTCTCCCCGAGGAACACGTAACCACTTGATGATGCTATAGATATATGGGAATTTACACACACAGTCTGAACAGGATCTACACTGTTTCCCATATTGTACATAACCGATTCTTGATGTTATATAGCTATAATATGGTAAATTTCACTCATAGTCTGATCAGGATCTAAATTGTTTCCCAGCTTGTACATAGCCACTTGTTGATGCTATAGATATATGGAAATATGCACACAGTCTGATCAGGATCTACACTATTTCTCAACTTGTACATAACCACTTGTTGATGCTATAGCTATATTGGAAATTGCACCCACAATCTGATCAGGATCTACACTGTTTCCCATCTTGTACATAACCACTTGTTGATGCTATAGATATATGGGAATATGCACAGTCTGATCAGGATCTACACTGTTTCCCATCTTGTACATAACCACTTGTTGATGCTATAGATATATGGGAATATGCACAGTCTGATCAGGATCTACACTGTTTCCCATCTTGTACATAACCACTTGTTGATGCTATAGATATATGGAAATATGCACACGGTCTGATCAGGATATACACTGTTTCCCATCTTGTACAATGACCACTTGTTGATGCTATAGCTATATGGGAATGAGTGAGTGAGTGAGTGAATAGGGTTTAACGTCCGCTTTTCTGACATAGAGGTACAAGCCTCAGGGAGTCTACACGCAGACGGGTCAACGGGTTCGAGTCCCGTATCCACCTGTCCAAGGGGGGTAAATCCCAACTTCAGAACTCAATATTTACAATCAAAATATATATTCAGTCCTGAAATTAGAACAACCTGATCTGGTGCCAGGCCCTCGCCACACCACATCATTTATCCCATCCCCTAAAAGTAATAGGATTAGCACTAATCTTACTTTTATATATGGGGCATAGCCCGACTCAACTCTCACATACAAGAAAGCCAAAAATGTACATGAGGGCCAAATCCGGTATAGTGGGTTCCGGAAAGTATGAACCCAATCGTTAAGCCAGTTTAGTCGCCTTTTACGACAAGCAATGGCTACTGCAGCACTATTCTCAGGATCAGTTGATCTCGCCCCGGTGCCTGCACGGGGCGCTGCTATATGGGAAATTGCACTCACAGTCTGATCAGGATCTACAGACTACACTGTTTCCCATCTTGTACATAACCACTTGTAGAGGCTATATATTAATGGGAATTTGCACACACAGTCTCATCAGGGTCTACACTGTTTCCCATCTTGTATATAACCACTTGTTGAGGCTATATATATATATATGGGAAATTGCACTCACAGTCTGATCAGGGCATACACTGTTTCCCATTTTGCAATATATATATTTGTTTTTATAGCCACACTGTAAGATAAAATATGTAATTTAATTGTTGCAATATAGCCAGCCAGCACATAACTGAATTTGCAGTCTGATCAAGGACTACACTGTTCGCCAACGTGTTATTGTCTACATGTGCTGTATTTATTCAAATCTATAAAAGACGAATGTAGGACAAAAAAACCCTTAGACATTACCCCCTTGGTGTGAAAGTGACCACATGGACATAACCCCCTTCATGATTTTTACAAGGTTGACCAAACCCCCTTCGTCATTTTTACAAGGTTGACCAGGCGCGGATACAGGGAGGGGGGGGGGGGAGGGGGGGAGGGGGGGAGGGGGAGGGGGAGGGGGGTGGGGGGGGGGGGGCAAAAAAAAAAAGAAGAAAATCTACAATACTCGAATAGTTGGATGACTTTTTTCGTGGCCTAGGTGTCAGGAAATCGCGATCTGGCGATCTGGCATTTAAAAATTTTAATTACAGACCCCCCTGCAATTATTTCTGTATCCGCGCCTGAGGACGTAACCCCTTCATGTTTTTTACAAGGTATACATACCCCATTCTCGGGTTTTAACAGGGTGGACATAATTATCCCCTTCATTATTTTTGCAAGTTCAGGGCCTGAAAATAGTAGCTTTTACCAGTAGGTCCAGGACCTAACAAGGAAAAAATTGAAAGGTCCGAGGAATTTTTTGGAAGATCCGATAGGATAATCTCTAGAAAAACAGTAGAGATATGTCACTATAAATTATCTTATAAGACGATAAACAGAAAGGATTTAGCATCGCCACTGAATGATGATCACAATTTCAATTTTATCACAGGTCCGGCGGACTTGCCTGTAAAATACAAAGGTCCGACATTAAAATTTGCAGGTCTAGGTCCTCGGACCAGTGCTATTTTCAGGCCCTGAAGTTGGACAAATCCCCCCTCATGATTTCTACAATTAAAACCATTAATTTCAGGAAAGAGTAAAACATTTGTTTGCTGTTTATGATTACTAATGACATATATTATGTTACTAAACTTTCAATCTTAGAATTATTCATAATATACAACAAACAGATATTAATATATAATGAAAATATTCAAGTAACACTTTGGGCACTTTATTTTCAAACATGTACAGATGAGGGTGGTGTGATGAGGTTATGTCCACCCTGTAGAAATCATGAAGGGGGTTTTGTCCAACTTGCAAAAAACATGCAATGAAGGTTTTTTTTCCACCATGTAAAATCTGAGATGGGGGTTATGTCTACCTTGTAAAAACGATGAAGGGGGTTTTGTCCATGTGGTCATTTTTACACGAAGGGGGTTATGTCCAAGGGTTTTTTGTCCGGATACCATAAAAGATTATTATTATCGGCTATAACGAGTTGTTATTAGTTGTATCCCTAGTACCATACAAGGTGTTAGATAATGGGCCTTTGTCTACATAAAGGTGTGAAAAACATCCATGGTAATTGAAGAGATTTACATACCACACACAAATATAAAAACAATATATTGCATGCATATTAAAGTTCCTTTTCATCAATATTCATAATACAAGGTAATTTATTATTGTTATTTTAGATGAATATTAAGAACATTTTTATATATATGTAGAAAAAAATATATATATATTATATAGGGGGCCGTTTTAGTAGGGGCCGTTTTGACTCAAATTCCCAAAACTTGGGGGCCGTTTTGACCAGGGGTCGTTTTGACTTGCTTCCGAACGTCAACACCCTGCAGGTTTTTTCTACATTTTAGTTTGCGAAGTGTAAATGCTATTACACACATTTTCACTGTGTAGAATGGTGTAGCGAATATATAGTGCAACCTGTTGCCTATAAAGCGGAAAACATGCAGCTATATACATGACACCATCTGTGTCAATGTTCCATGTTATCATGTGAAATGATGGAGGGATGGTTGTAAACTTTGTTGATGATTTATATCTGTTCAGGAAAGTCGTGTATGCTATTTGTTTTATACTTTATTTCTTATGCAAGTTATGCATCAGTCAATGTGAATCCCCGCACCCCCCCTCCGGGGGAGGGGCGGGGCTTTACCGGGGCATACACCGGGGCTTTTACCTTTCATGATGCCCCGCAGTGCGGGGACTTTACCGGGGCTTTTACAAATGGGCCGGGACACACCCCGGGGGCTTTACCGGGGTTTTAACCGGGCTTTACCTGGGCATACCCCGGGGCTTAACATTTCATGATGCCCCGCTTTTACCGGGGCTTTCACAGCAGCGAAAATATAAGCCCCGCTATTCCCCCCGAGGGGGGGTGCGGGGACTTACATTGACTGATGCATTATGGGCACGAAAACCGGTAACTCCTTTGTATAGCTTTAAAATGACCATTATAATTGAGAAAATTGAATGTAGAAATCAATATGAATATGTTTTCTGGAAAAGGATGCTCCTGCACCATTCCAATTACTTGCACCCCTTCGGAAAGAACCTGGCCACGCCACTGAATTGCAACGCCTTTACATGTATTGGGCCAAAAGACACAAACATGGTACTTTCTGTCCAGTGCCCTCTATTTTTGGCCCAATATCAACCTGGTCAGACACAGACTTCAGAGCCTGTGTGAACTGACCTGACCCTGTTGCGAAATATCAAACCCGCGTTACCTATCAGCCATCTTGAAGCGGTTGGAGTCACTGATGCGATTGTTGTTTATAATCTTTAAAAATGCATATTAATCGAAAATTAGAACTGCTTCGTAACTGTCACTGCACAAATATATGGCATAAAACTTCCTCATTCTTCACCATGGTTGCCCGAACATGTTTCTGGAAATGAAAGTAGCCGCTACCGCTTAATTGCGCATGCGCACACGCATGATTCTAACCCTACTTTCGCTTTAGTTTTTGTGAAGCGATGGGAAACAGGTGTCACATACGTTACTGCTATTATTTGTCTTCGTTAGTGAAACTAACTATTAACAGATTAAGAAACGCCAATGGTAAATTAAACGTAATTATTTCACTGCAGATCATAGGAGCTTTATGGGATGAACGAAAAGCCGATGTGATAATCCAGTTACACTGAGGATTAGTATGAATCTAGAAGGAATGACAGCATTCATCATCTCAGTCAACGGAAGTAACTTCATTTACCTTTGACCGGCTCGCTAATTGTAAGTTACTAATCCGCATGTAGGCTGGGAACCATTTTTCAACCAACGGAAGTACGGACTGGTTTCGTGATTTGTTTTGTCACTTATCTGAATAGGTAATCATGAATTAAATATTGTAAATGACATTAATATGGGCTATTTCTTGCCATGTGATGATGTGTTCATGTTAATGTGACTTTCCATGTTGTATGTCAACACAGGCAGTGTCGATCTGGCACAAAAACAAAATCAGCTGGTGAACAGCAAGATAAATCACGAAACCAGTCAAAGGTAGCCTAATTTACGTCACTTCCGTTGGTTGAAAAAACAACAACAAGAACAAAAACATGGTGAGTGTCGCACCTTCTCGTATACTATACATCCTGCGATAGGAGTCATTAACACATCGGTTTCGTTCATCCCATAAAGTGCCTATGCTGTAGATATAAGATTGTGAACCTATGACCGGTCACCATAAACACCCCAAAGGCTGACACAGGTCACAAAGGCTGTTCGAAGTTGCCTTTGTCAGCCTTTGGGGATGTTTAGGGTGACCCGTAATGCCAGCATGTTTTCTGTTCCCTTGTCATAATCAATTAATATCAATTAATAGTATTTTTCAAGTTTATTGACATGCTTTGGACATATATTATTTGTGTTTTTTATACTATCAGTTGAAATCTTGCCACATGAATTACAGGCCTAACCATGGAGCTAGTTGTAAGTGTGTGGGAGGTGCCTGAACCCGAGGGAAGGATTGGTAGAGGGTGTGTTTGATGTAGATCGACTAATTAATTAAGGACCCGACGTTCTATTCCTGCTCATCATCTGGTTCAAAGATATTAGCTTTGTAAATGTGATGGGATATATATTTTACATATATGTGAACATTCTCCTGTTGCTGTATCCTATACGGCGCATGGAGTTGCCATCTCGGTCATCTTAGTAATTACTAGCTGCACGTTTTATGCTTTATAGTCAACACTGAACTATATCGCTACACCTCGCCACATGTTTAGGTAACGGACAGAGGTCTATAAATACATTAAATATACCTAAAAGCGTTAATAAGTGCGGAAAAATAAGCTAACACAATTATTTACTGCCTCCTGTACACCGTACCGGTACTGTGTATAGGAACCGGTACTGTGTAGAGGAGGGAGTAAATATTTGTTTTGGCTTATTTTTCCCCTCAGTTATTAATGCTTTTAGGTGTATTTAATGTATTAATTTACAGACATCGGTCCGTTACTTCAACCTGTGACTTTGGTGAGGTCATAATTAGTGTTTGAATGTTAAGGTTGCGTGCAAGTCAACTTATAATTATTATGTATATTTTTTAAACACGACCTTAATTCCAATGGGGATGGTTTATATTTTATAACTGTTTACATTATGACTGCGAATTGCAGGATAGATCATTCTCCAATCACAATGATAACTGGTTTTCTTGCTCGATATGCTCAAGTTGAAAACATTCACTCAGTGGATAACCGAGCGTCGCATGTCAATAAAGTGACCATGTGTGTCCGCACATGCTATAAATGACATACGATCATAAGTTGCTGGAAGTCAATCGATGAGTCCAAAAATAGGTAAACCAGGCGTATTATCATATCATAGCCTCGTTTTCGTGTATAATACATATATGATGGAGTGCATGCATGTGCATGCATGCCATTATACTAGTGTATTTTGCTGCTCAAAAGAGACATGTACTGTGGCTGAGCAGTGGTATCGAAGCGGGAGAATATCAATACGATTGCAGAACTTTTGCTCATTATATCTGGTCGAGAGTTCGAACCTAACAAAACGCATTGCGTGTGTTGATATGATTGTGTTCTTTTTATGACTGGTTGCTGGAGAGGGAAATATGTGAAACGGCGAGCGTTATTACTATTGCTGTATGACCTCAATGTGACATGATCGGTCTCCCATGCAGATTCTTCGTTATTGGTTTTCTTCAATGTGTAATGTAATTTCTAAGAGCACCACATACATGTAACAAAAACATATATAATCAAATAAAAATATAATTATATATATGTATATATATGCATGAAGAACTAAGATTCGAACTCCCTACACACGGCATTGATATTAGTCACTCTAACCCCTCGACTATATAAGACTTGTTTGACAACTGTCAAAATCTTAAGTCTGGGTTCCCCTCAATCATCTCTAATCAATACCCAGCCATACTATATCACACACCGATAAGCTGATGGGTGCTATAGGAGGCCTAAAATTATAGGTTACCATACCTGCATAGATTCTCCTATATTTGGCGCAAATTTTTGGAGCCTGAATAAATGCAACACTTATCAAAATTCGGAAATATAAATCAGACCGACGACCATCGGCCTGCTTCTTTACTGGGCTATATATCCGGGGTATGGAAGGTGTTCGAGCCAATTCCCACCCTCAAATATAAGCCGAATGAATGAATGTCAAAATCACAGCACACTAAGAGAGGGTGGCACGTCAAAAGTCACTTTCGTCTTCTCGATGGTGATTAGGTAGGATTAGGACTGAATGTAACTATAAGTTAATTACGTAGAGCACACTCGCTATACATTAGTCAGGCGCGGATCCAAGGGGGGGGGGGGGGGGGGGGGCGCGCACCCGGCGCACGCCCCCCCCCTATTTTTTTCGGGCAATGGTAATTTTTTGTAAAGCCAAAAGCATTGTTCGTGTAGTTGTGGCCCTGATGTGCCGGGAAATTGTCTCAAATGATGTTTTTTTCTTCAAATTTTCATGGGGGAGGACCCCCAGACCCCCGCTGTGCCTTCGCGCCTTCGGCACTCGCACAGTCGGTCTTCGACCAACTTTTGCGCCCCCCCCCTTTCTCAAATTCCTGGATCCGCCCCTGTTAGTGACTCAGCTAGTACATTCGCCACTTGATTTCATTTGACCAATCCGTAATATATATATCACTTAAAACGCACACTACACGTAAACTAGTCTGGATTCCCCTCAATCATCTCTAATCGATACCCAGCCATACTATATCACACTCCGATAAGCTGATGGGTGCAATAGGAGGCTTCACATTATAGGTTGCCATACCTGCATATATTCTCCTATATTTGGCGCACGTTTGGAGCCTGAATAAATGCAACATTTATGAAAATTCGTAAATATAAACCAGACCGACGACCATCGGCCTGCTTCTTTACTGGGCTATATATCCCGGGTATGGAGGGTGTTCGAGCCGATTCCCACCCTTAAATATAAGCCGAACCGAACCGAATGTCAAAATCAATATTGAAAAGGAATACAGGCACGTGAATATTTTACCTGTCTCACGACACGTACTGTTGATTTCCGATACAGTGACGAGGGCAAAGGTCACAGGAAATTCCATATGGAACCATAATAGGTAAAGTAGGTGTGTTACAAATGCAAAACTGACATTAGTACGGCGGTGTAGCATGTATGGGGGGGGGGGGTGTCCGGACCCACTGGACCCCCTGTATCCGCGCCTGAATCTACATAAATTCAAATATATATTTCTAGCTCTAAATATATGTTTAGAGCTAGCAATAAAACATTTCGAGCTATCTCCAATTCATTTGAAGAGCTCTCTAATTCATTTGGAGCTTGCTCTGGAGCTAGCTCTACATCAATTAATGATATCCCACAATTGATTTGTAGCGAGCATTTTATAACTTTGATTTGGAGAGCTCTCTAAATCATTTGGAGCTATCTCTAAATCATTTGGAGAGCTCTCGAAATCATTTGGAGAGCTCTCGAAATCATTTCGAGCTAGCTCTAAATCAATTAATGATAGCTCAAATTGATTTGTAGCGAGCATTATATAACTTTGATTTGCAGAGCTCTCTAAATCAGTTGGAGCTATCTATAAATCATTTGGAGAGCTCTCGAAATCATTTGGAGAGCTCTCGAAATCATTTCGAGCTAGCTCTAAATCAATTAATGATAGCTCAAATTGATTTGTAGCGAGCATTATATAACTTGATTTGGAGAGCTCTCTAAATCATTTGGAGCTATCTCTAAATCATTTGGAGAGCTCTGGAAATGATTTGGAGAGGTCTCGAATTCAGTTGGAGCTAGCTCTAAATCCTTTGGAGCTAGCTCTAAATAAATTAAAGATATCTCAAATTGATTTGGAGAGAGCATTATAAACTTGATTTGATGCTAACTCCAAATACGACTCCACGTGGGAATTGGAGGAAAAAAACAATAAGCGCTCCATTCCCGCGCTTTTAAAATCTCTGTACGCATGTGCACCGAGCCGTGAGCAACAACAACATCGAACAAGATACGTTCATCATCTGACCATGGAGGGTAAAACATATGTAATTAATACTTATAATTAGCCTTATACTTTTAAATTCAAAAATAAATTCTTTGGCAAATTAGGTGCGCATGCGTAATTCAATAATTCAGTGAGACATCGTTTTCATAGTTTCAAGCGATTTATTGCTAGCTCAAAATAGGATAATTATTGCTAGAATCAAATGAATTAGAGAGCTCTCCAAATGATTTGGAGCTAGCTCGAAATGAATTAGAGATAGCTCGAAATGATTTCGAGAGCTCTCCAAATGATTTCGAGAGCTCTCCAAAAGATTTATAGATAGCTCCCAATGATTTAGAGAGCTCTCCAAATCAAAGTTATATCATGCTCGCTATAAATCAATTTAAGTTATCATTAATTGATTTAGAGATAGCTCGAAATGATTTCGAGAGCTCTCCAAATGATTTCGAGAGCTCTACAAATGATTTAGAGAGCTCTCCAAATCAAAGTTATATAATGCTCGCTACAAATCAATTTGAGATATCATTAACTGATTTAGAGCTATCTCCAAATGAATTAGAGAGCTCTTCAAATGAATTGGAGCTAGCTCGAAATGTTGTATTGCTAGCAATAAATCATTTGGAGTTAGCTCCAAATATTTATTGCTTTAGAGCTAGCAATATATATTTGAGTTTATGTAGATTTGGCGTTCCATAGTAGTGGTTACAGCTATCTTTTTTAAAATTACTTTTTCGTTGACTGTTGTGGGTTCGACACCACCGCTGTGTTATGTTTTATTTATAATTTAATGTTGTCCCTCACTTCATAGTCCCAGATATTTGCCGTGGTTAATACGTTTATTTTATTAACATTATTTAATGTACCTTATAGAAACATTTTGTTTTACATTTGTTCAAAATCTGATATATACGCACATTGTATATTGCATAATGCCGTTTGAACCGCCTTAGATACATCCGTATGCAAGGGCGGATTCAGGGGGGGGGCGGACTCGGGAGTCCGCCCCCACCCCCCCCCCTAAAATTCGCCGAGTAAAGATTGTTTACATGTTACAAGGCACGTTTCTACGTTCGCGTTGTGAATTTATTGGGTTTTTTTTTTTGCTCCAAAATGCGCCAGAACGCAGGAAATGCGATGTAGATTTCAAAACATTTCGGGGGGGGGGGGGATGCCCCCGGACCCCCTCCCCCTAGCGCGTTCGATAATATAGTCAAGTATTGCAAAATAGTTACGCCCCCCCCCCGGGGGGCATTAGACGCTGTGTCGTTACGGTCACAGGTTCCAATCCCGTCTCGACCGTGAAATATATATATATATATTGCTCACGTCCCAGGCAGATGGTAGTCATACGACACCACTATCCGCGAGTCCAAAAATGAGAAAATCCCCCGTATATGCACTCAAGCAACAATTCCAATATATCTACGAACAATTTTCTCATGCTCGGTCAAATAAAGGTCTCTGTGCCTACATGTATCTAGCTTCTCCAACCGTTTAAAAGTCTGGTAAGATATACGTATAAATTACCCCACATCACACGATTACCAGGCATGGAACGGGTGGAATAAGCTATTTAGAGCACGGTTGGCCGCCTGTACGGTCGATAATCTGCTCGCTAAAACTCGCGGATTATCTCCACGCACAGACGGACGAACCGTGCTATAAGTAGTGCGTGTCCGGCATCGATCAAACCCCCATTAACATTTTCACAACAAAGGAAGAATATTTAATTCCACATTTCGTATAAAATATTTGCGATGTCATTTACGGAAAACTTTTGAAATCATTTTCACGTGGTCATAACTGTCATTTTCAATAAAATAAAAATGTTCGGGAATCGAGATACATGTTAGCCTGACACGTTAATTAGAATATCACAGTAGTCAATGGTGGAATGGCCACACTACATGTACATTGATTATCGATTTACATATCGATAAAATTGCGTACATCACGTGACAACTGTAGATCTCCGAGAGATTACGGAAAAAGCCGATATCACGGAAATTTCCGACTGACCATCACATAATGGTCAGCTGAAATTGACCATGTGGTCACTATGGATTTTGTCCAGGTACGATGGCCGCGAAAGTTGGATATGCCTGACCCGAAATCCTGGATCCGCGCCTGATATATCTGTCTGGACCAAACGTATACGCGCAACCGATATCTTCCCCATCTGGGGGCGGCGGACATATACGACGTGTGGGTGAGTTTAGCCAGCCAAACATTTTCAGGGGGCGGGAAATAGGAGGCCAAGAAACACGAGGATGTGTATATTTACGCCCCCAGAAGTCTGCCCCGTGCATTGTATTGGTATTCTTTCACGTTTTTTGATAGATATATAACATTTATTTAGCAAATTAATTGTGAACACCGTAAGCCCTGGTCTGACTGCGTGATGTGCATCCTGGTCTATGAAAACAGTAAAACCAGTTCACATGTCACAAGGACCCTTGTGTCAATCTCTAAGATTTAAAAAAAATGAGAAAACGTTGCATCTGTTACGAATAAAAAAAATATGATTTGCGCGAGGCTCGAACTCGCACTAAAGCAACGCAGGTCGAATGCATTTACCGACCCCTCTACCATCTGTGGGGACAGTAATGCTTAATTGTGCTTGCGCAAGACTGGACAATTACAGTGAATCAACTATTGACACATTTTACGTTTACAAATATGGAATTTATTGTGGTTGTCAATCGCCTTTTTCAACAGTCAACCGGTTAGTAAGTTAACTTAACAAGTATTAGTGTCCACACACTCAGATGGTAGCGTGCTCGGTAAATGTATTCGACCTGCGTTCCTTTTGTACGAGTTCGAGCCTCATACAAATTAGTATTTGTTTTTTATTGTTTTATTCATAATTGATTCAACGTTTTCCCACATTGCATATGTATTACATTTGTATATATATAGTATTGACAAAGGGTCCTTGTGACGTTTGCACTGGGTTTACTGTGTCACAGACCACGCAGTCAGATCGGGGCGTACGGTGTTCACAAATAATTTGCTAAATATATCTTATATATATCTATTAACGTGAAACAAAATCAAAGTACTGAAAGTACTGAGCTGCGAACCCAACTGAAATGGGTGGTAAAAGGTGTTTTAGTATATTCTTCTTTAAATATTTCAGATAGATTAATTGTAGTAAATGGTGTCATGGGAAACTGTATAACACTCGACATATTTTGTATGTGGAGAGGGGAAGGAGCTGTATAGAAACAGGAAGAATCCAGTAAGGCTTAGCATTTGTTTTTTATGCATTACATACACATCTTCATAAGTAATAACATGTAATTAACTATAGAGGAATGTGATATTGTTCCACTTGTGTGATACACATATCATCAGCAAATCATTTGTTCAGTCGGTGTTTGCAGCAGAGATAAATGGATGCATATTAAGATGAAAATTACTACTATAGCCAGTACAGTCCATAGTAAGTGCAGCAACAAAACGTTTTAATAAATGGCACCAATTTGCACTGATACAGTAACAAGAACAGACGGATCAACATGATTGTTAAGCGTAAGATAATCTGCCACGATGTGACAAAGGTCCTTACAAAAGATGACAACCAGCCTATCCCAACCAAGAGCATCGTATATTCAATATCGGCGAAATACGGCGATGCGACAAGGGTGGTAATTCCATATCCGGGCTTAATTATTGTAGGTGAAAGTGTACGCTATTACCACTCATTCGAAACATGCGACGCGACGATTCAAATGAGTGAACCATCTAGACGATACGGTTCAAATGAGTGGTAACAGTATATTTGTTATACATTTTCGACATCATTTAAGGAAAATATGACTGATTTTCGAAATCAATATCGGCGAAACACGGCGATGCGATAAGGGTGGTAATTCCATATCCGGATTCACTCTTAACACCTGTGGTTATAGTGTTGTTTTATGCAAATTTGTTCACGCCATAGTTGTGAATGAAAACATTCCGACAGGTGTGATTCGGGTTTACACACCATTAATGCGCGACCAAAATAGTACGTTTTATTTGTGGAAAATGAACGGCTAAATCTGAGGTTCCATTGGTTTTTCTTCAATTAATTATGTACCAAAGATATACATTCTAATAAATGTGAAATGTAAAATAGCATAAAACGAGTCGTTAACAATGACCTAGATACAAGATGTATACATACGCGCCACAAGAAAAAATAGCGCCGTCATATCTGACTGTATTTTGAGAACCGGCTACATAAGCTGCGAGTGGCTAACCAGGAGTTAGACATATTCTAAAAGTGTTGCCTGTATGTATCTCATAGAAACAACAGTACGGCGGGGGGGGGGGGGGGGGGGGGGTGGGGGGGGGGGGCGCGCGCGGGGGGGGGGGGGGGGGGGGGGGGGGGTGGCGGGGTCGACTCTTCGGGGCGTCACATATACACATCCTCGGAGATATTGGCCTGCTAATTGTCGGCCCCTGGAAATGTTTTACTGGCTAAACCCACCCCGCACGTCGTATGTCCACCGCCCCCAGAGCGGGGATGATATTGGTCGCGCGTATACGTTTGATCCAGACAGACATATGGATGTAACTAAGACGATTCAAATGACATTATGTAATATACATGTACGTATATATCAAGTTTTCGAACATATGTAAAAAATGTTCCTATAAGCTACATTAAATAATATTAATAAAATAAACTTATTATCCACGGCAGATATGTGGGAGTATGAAGTGTGGGGGGGGGGGATTCGATAAAAACATATACAACAGGGGTGGTGTCGAACTCACAACCGTCAACGAAAGATTAATTAAAACACGATAAGTGTAACCACTACGCTACATGCATCAGATACGAAATATATGACTTGGTCACAGTATGTATAACAATGCTTGTATGTTCTAAAATTAGATAATGACATCACAGGTGCATTGTTATCTAAGCCTTGCATTTTCCATGGAGGGCTTGACGTATGTTGGTGTGATACACATACGATTCGAGTGCCTGTGCTCACTATTTTCATTTGTAACAACAAATGGAAACAATTGATTCAGACTATGCCCGAACGTTGTTTCAATATATTTCGGGCCAATATCGGTCACCTACTAGCTGCATCGTCGTGCTAACGTCCGTTTTTGCACTTTTTTTTACACACCTGCTTTACCTATTATAGTTCAATATGGAATCTCCTATGACCTTTGCCCTTGCCACTTTATCCGAAACCAACAGTACCAACAGCATATGACCCAAGTTAAGAAAGGGGTCCTTACATCTTGCACGACCTGGATATCCCTAGTCGAGCATGCACATCCACTCAGTCTGACCATGACCTATTATAGCGAGGCTTTACATTGCTTTACTCCATCTATACTCTACCACCTATATAGTCAGTCTCGAAGCTTCCTTAATATTAAAGATTTCTATTGGTATCCAATGCTTCAGGATATAGATAAAAAATAATTACATACATGCCGTTTGTTTTGCTTCTATTTATGTATGAATTTGCTCGAAGACCTTTCATACCCATGGACTTGTCCAGTTTCATACTTATATGGCATTTTGATTGTACATAAGCAGCAGAAATGTGCCCCATTGTTGAATCTAGCTGTTGGCCAATTTGAACCAAACGCCATGTTACCCCACATGCACGATGGGTATGCCCTAGATAGAACCAGTGGTCATGCGCACTGACTGTTTTCAGGTGCATAGCTACATTAACGTCCTGCACATGATACAGGACTGCAGGATATTTAAGAAATGTCGTGTAAACTATATTACTAGAAATGGTGAAAGTTTTACGCCTACAAAGTGCTTTAAAATATATTAGAGTGCACACCATTTGTGATCCAGATTTCCAACAAAAATGTCTAGGGGTGTATGCTCTACGCCGTCCTACCCATATAATTCTCCATTCTTATTGGCAGAGTATCAACTGCTACAATATCTTGCAAAAAAAGTGAGTTTTATGTGTCTGATCGCACCATTTGCAATCCAATTTTCAAAAATAATTCCTGGGGTGTATGCCCCCACCCCCCCCCCCCCACTTCATTCCCACCCTTCTACTCTGTGTAATTTTCCAATCTTATTTCTTATTGACTGTGAGTACCAATATATATGACATGTATGTTGCCAGAAAAAAAACATTGGCGTGCGTCCGTATGTACGTAGGTGCGTCAAGTTAAAGTTGTTGGTTATAGTATTTCGGTAGTCCGGTTAAAGTTGTTTGGTATACTATCAAATGCCTTGGCGGGCGCGAAATGTGGGCCGCGGCCATCTTTACGCATAAAAATGCTTTAAAATGCACCATAGATTGCACCGTTTGCTTTCCTGAATTCAATTTTTTGCTAAGGAGCGCATGCCCACATACCTCACCACACAGTGCCAATACCCATATAACTTTGCATTCTTATTGACTGTGAGTACCACTATAATGGTGCTAGAACAAATGTGTTAAAATGCACTGCACTAGGCTGTACCATTTGTGTTCCAGTTTTCAATTTGTATGTATCCCGACAAATGTATGTGCGTCCGTCTGTCCAAGATATTAATGTCGGGTACCTACTATCTCTGAAACCTTTAGTCAGATTGATTTTAAAATTCATATGCTTATTAGTCATCATCCCTATTTATGCACAACCACCAGGGAGGGGGAATTTAGTATTACCCTTGTCCGTCCGTTCCGTTCTACCGTCCGTCACCAACCTTGTAACTCGTAAAACTTTTAAACCGTAATAGCGACAGACCCGAAACTTGGCATGTAGTTTCCTTATGATGAGTAGATGCGCAAAGTTTATTTAGATTTTTATTCGACACCCGGTAATGGATTATCTTCCCCTTTTCGACTTAGAATTTGGCAATTTTGCCTTGTAACTTGTAAAATTTGTAAACCATAATAGCTACAGACCTGAAACTTGGTATGCAGGTTCCTTATGATGCTTGTTATGTAGTAATCATTGTTGTGTGTAGATCGTAGCACAAAGTGAATTTCTATTTTGGATTTGACACTGAGCCATGTATTTTCACCCTATTTTTGAACTTGGATTTTTGCCTTGTTTACTATCAAAGCGATATGTGTGGCATCTGTGTTCTACGAACCAAGTTTCTAGTTGTATACTATAGCCCAGCCATGCGGTCCCAATGCTCAGAGTCGGTGTAAAATAACACTTTGTTGAGAAATTTGCTTTAAAGTGTGTTGGTGTTTAAAGTGAGTACCACTATAATGGTGCTAGAACAAATGTGTTAAAATGCACTGCACTAGGCTGTACCATTTGTGTTCCAGTTTTCAATTTGTATGTATCCCGAAAAATATCTGTGCGTCCGTCTGTCCAAAATAGTAATGTCGGGTACCTACTATGTCTGAAACCTTTAGTCAGATTGGTTTTAAAATTCATATGCTTATTAGTCATCATCCCTATTTATGCACAACCAGGGAGGAGGGGGCATTTAGTATTACCCTTGTCCGTCCGTTCCGTTCTACCGTCCGTCACCAACCTTGTAACTCGTAAAACTTTTAAACTGTAATAGCGACAGACCCGAAACTTGGCATGTAGTTTCCTTATGATGAGTAGATGCGCAAAGTTTATTTAGATTTTTATTCGACACCCGGGTAATGGATTATCTTCCCCTTTTCGACTTAGAATTTGGCAATTTTGCCTTGTAACTTGTAAAACTTGTAAACCATAATAGCTACAGACCTGAAACTTGGTATGCAGGTTCCTTATGATGCTTGTTATGTAGTATCATTGTTGTGTAGAATCGTAGCACAAAGTGAATTTCTATTTTGGATTTGACACTGAGCCATGTATTTTCACCCATTTTTGAACTTGGATTTTTTGCCTTGTTTACTATCAAAGCGATATGTGTGGCATCTGTGTTCTACGAACCAAGTTTCTAGTTGTATACTATAGCCCAGCCATCGCGGTCCCAATGCTCAGAGTCGGTGTAAAATAACACTTTGAGAAATTTGCTTTAAAGTGTGTTGGTGTTAAAGTGAGTACCACTATAATGGTGCTAGAATGTGTTAAAATGCACTGCACTAGGCTGTACCATTTGTGTTCCAGTTTTCAATTTGTATGTATCCCCCGAAAAATATCTGTGCGTCCGTCTGTCCAAAATAGTAATGTCGGGTACCTACTATGTCTGAAACCTTTAGTCAGATTGGTTTTAAAATTCATATGCTTATTAGTCATCATCCCTATTTATGCACAACCACCAGGGAGGGGGCATTTAGTATTACCCTTGTCCGTCCGTTCCGTTCTACCGTCCGTCACCAACCTTGTAACTCGTAAAACTTTTAAACCGTAATAGCGACAGACCCGAAACTTGGCATGTAGTTTCCTTATGATGAGTAGATGCGCAAAGTTTATTTAGATTTTTATTCGACACCCGGGTAATGGATTATCTTCCCCTTTTCGACTTAGAATTTGGCAATTTTGCCTTGTAACTTGTAAAACTTGTAAACCATAATAGCTACAGACCTGAAACTTGGTATGCAGGTTCCTTATGATGCTTGTTATGTAGTATCATTGTTGTGTGTAGATCGTAGCACAAAGTGAATTTCTATTTTGGATTTGACACTGAGCCATGTATTTTCACCCATTTTTGAACTTGGATTTTTGCCTTGTTTACTATCAAAGCGATATGTGTGGCATCTGTGTTCTACGAACCAAGTTTCTAGTTGTATACTATAGCCCAGCCATGCGGTCCCAATGCTCAGAGTCGGTGTAAAATAACACTTTGAGAAATTTGCTTTAAAGTGTGTTGGTGTTAAAGTGAGTACCACTATAATGGTGCTAGAACAAATGTGTTAAAATGCACTGCACTAGGCTGTACCATTTGTGTTCCAGTTTTCAATTTGTATGTATCCCGAAAAATATCTGTGCGTCCGTCTGTCCAAAATAGTAATGTCGGGTACCTACTATGTCTGAAACCTTTAGTCAGATTGGTTTTAAAATTCATATGCTTATTAGTCATCATCCCTATTTATGCACAACCACCAGGGAGGGGGCATTTAGTATTACCCTTGTCCGTCCGTTCCGTTCTACCGTCCGTCACCAACCTTGTAACTCGTAAAACTTTTAAACTGTAATAGCGACAGACCCGAAACTTGGCATGTAGTTTCCTTATAATGAGTAGATGCGCAAAGTGTATTTAGATTTTTGATTCGACACCCGGGTAATGGATTATCTTCCCCTTTTCGACTTATAAGTTGGCAATTTTGCCTTGTAACTTGTAAAACTTGTAAACCATAAGAGCTACAGACCTGAAACTTGGTATGTAGGTTCCTTATGATGCTTGTTATGTAGCATCATTGTTGTGTGTAGATCGTAGTACAAAGTGAATTTCTATTTTGGATTTGACACTGAGCCATGTATTTTCACCCATTTTTGAACTTGGATTTTTGCCTTGTTTACTATCAAAGCGATATGTGTGGCATCTGTGTTCTATGAACCAAGTTTCTAGTTGTTTACTATAGCCCAGCCATGCGGTCCCAGTGCTCAGAGTCGGTGTAAAAAAACACTGTGAGAAATTTGCTTTAAAGTGTGTTGGTGTTAAAGTTTTTGAGGGTACATCCGTCAGTATGACATTCTTGATGTCGAAGGTTGCATACCCCCAGACCCCACTACCCTTTAACTTTCCATACGTATTGACTGTGAGTCAAAACCCTGATTTTCTTGCTCATTTAAAATGCCACAGATTGCACCATTTGCTTTCCAGTTGTTGTTTGTATAGGGGTGCATTCCCCCAGACACGACTACCCATACTGCGATAAAGCTTTCCATTCTTATTGACAGAGTGCCACCTTAACATGTTATTAGAAGAATCATGATTATTTTTACCCATAAAAATGCTTTAAAATGTGTCAGATTCCATAATTTGCACTACAGTTTTCAATTTTTTTCTAGAGGTGTATGCACCCAGCCCCCACTATCCGTATAAATTAGCATTCTTATTGACTGGGTACCACTATAATATGCTGCCAGAAAAAAATGTGATGTTTATGCCTAAAATGTGTCAATGTGCACCATATGATTTGCGATCCAGTTTTCAAAACTTATTCTCGGGCTGCATGACTGCGGAACCCGCCCCCACCACCAACCCCTTAGTACTCGTAAACCTTTATTGCCACAATTCCTCCTACGTTTTCCCACTTCGTGTCAAACGTTTGCCAGAAAGCATTGTCACGCCAGGGTGACACTGGGATAGTTCATTGTTCTGTCGGAACACCAAGCACGTTGTGGAAAGAGGCAGCAAGGTATATAGTTACAATGATGATGTATTTACAAATAATGATATACACAAATAATGAATATTCAAGACAGTACGGACAACGTCCTCTCGATGGGTTCTTCAAAGCTCAGTCACACAACCAAGAAGGTACAGTCACGATTCTGGAACAGGTAAGTTTCGTATAACAATGTTCCTCACGTTCAAGCTACGGAATTAAACTTTCTATCATCCAACTCAGGTTTCCGCCATGACGAGGGTGACGTTATATGACGTCGTTAGGTTACATTACTTATAATCGACTACTTGGGCGGATGGGGCCAATATATCACATGGGTGGACGTCCTTCGAGATTCATCTCGTCCTTGGACGGAATGACGTCACCGGAATAATACACCGCTCGTTACGCCCTTGGTCCACACGGAGCAGAGTCCCCGCTGGTACACGGTGTCGTCTAGTGGACCCCCAGAATAGTATCGATGCAGCGCACTGGTTCTACGCAAGAACACCCGATAGACGTGCCGTCGCTGGTTGCCTGGCTGTCTGGCTGGGTGACTGGCTGGGACAATAAAACACCAACGGTGTTGTTACCAGAGTGTAACTTGTCATAGTCACAGTAGTGCACATGAAACCAATATTATGATTGCATGGCAATACTAAACAACATCATAAATTACGATGATGAAACATGATAAATTGCAATGTACACAAAGATATTTTCACTAGTTGGAAGAAGGGGGCTGATGGAATCCATATGTCAGAGAGTGCGATGTAACACATTAATGAACAGCCACTATATCTAGTGTACCCAACGATATATATCTTCACAGCCATACATGTGAATATCGACGACATTCACAGTTATTTACCATTAGTAAACCAACATTTAATTGCGACTGGCCTTACCCTGATCAGACTGCTCGTGGCCAACTGCGCTAATTTAATAAAGAGCAACTATGCCAATATTTTCCTGTGCAGACTCACAGCATTACATTACTAATGATAAACACTATAGACTCTAATCAGACTGTATGATTCCACAAGCCGACCTAAAGCATCAGTGCTTGAAATAAGTTATACTTCACATCATGTCCTTATTACAGCTTTAGACGTATAAATCAGTGCATTTAGAGCAGAACTGTCTGATCTGGTCTGTCCTGGTCGCAATAGCATTTTCACTGTTTACAATTCACTGTGAACGTACATGAGTTAATAAAATGGATATACAGACGACTTCTGTTAAAATTGGCAACATTCTCATGTATAGTACAGGGCGCATGGCTGATATTGGACTGAATAGTAATATAAAATGCATAGCAAATTTTTAGTAAACATTTCAATCGTGTTCGCCCTTCGTTTACAAATAGAATAAATTGCTACTGCCATTAGTCGGAGTGACATGCACAAAACACATGAGAATAATATGCCATTACAATACTCACGGAATGCTCCCACATGCGAAACCTGTAATCGTTATCATTTACACGAACACACGAATTATTAATGATTCAGTTCGGTTTGATCAAGGGAGATAATCTACACCAGCGGATACATACCATACAGCTTTTATTGACCAAGCATTTGGTCGAAATGGGTCCAAATAACTCAGGTAAATGAAATATGGCAGTACTATCGAGGATACGATAATAATGCGGTGAATTGCCGGTTTTGGCATGAGTCCGACGTTTTTGGCAGCATTTGAAAGTACATAATAAACATATGTACATACCAGTTCCCAGTGAATGCTTGTGACACAAAGTGAATGTCCGACTGCTAGAATATGGATATGCCAACATTTTGCTTACAATGTTGCGTAAGTGGACTCATGTTCTAACAGTCAGTCTAGCTCCTGAGATATCTGGCGAATTAATCTGAAATAATTCAGTCATTAGTAGATATGACCTACTCGGTATCACCCAGATATAACCGGTGCGAAATCCAATACTGGTGGTCCGTGCACGGTTTCGGATAAAGCACTATTTTCTCCAGCGGTGTATTCCACAGGAGCGATATTTCACTTACGAAGACCTATTCGATAGCAGTTACAACGTTATTCGAGTATTATGCTCGAGTATTATGTAATTGTGTAACCCGTGTTACAACTGATGGCTGATAAAAAAGACAGTCGGCTACAATTCGTGACAAACATGTGACTGTGTTGTGGTCAGGACCAGGCACATGATCAGGTTATTCTAATTTCAAGGCTGAATATTTATTTTTATGTAAGTGATTTCGCACATTACCCACCCCACCCCCACATCTATACAGAATCATAAGTACATGCACATTTACTATGTATATCCAAAACATTACATCCATATGTAATCATGTGGCGTATGTACTCAATGGTATGACTCACTTCAGTCGAATGTTAGACTGAGCTGTCACAATTTTGGCGCCTGCTCTGTCGATAACATCAACAGTTTTGGACGTACATTGGTGGGATATTTCATTGGTGTAACTTCTGATATGTTAACCATGGATCTGGCGAAGCACCCCGTGTCATCAACTTACTATGTTATAGGAGAGACACTACTCTTCGCGATGACCACCTTATTTTACAGCGGTTGCTCATTCGTTTTCTTATTCAAGCTTGTCATGTGTTTCAGAAGGTGATGATGTATACATATTCTTCGTGCATGGAGAACTTGCAAATTCATTCTGGCGCTACGTATATAACACAAATGACCACTTCGCCAAAGACATGCATGCACACGTTTTATTACAGTGACAGCGGAGTATTCATGATCAGAACAGCTGGCACTGTTGATGACCTGGCCAATTGACAAGTTAAGGCAAGCCAAATGCGCAATAATTCCCTAAACCATGGTTTGGAGCTTAAACCCTAGTTTAGGCTCCTCAAACCCTAGTTTGGGCGTAAACTGCCATTTGAGATCCCAAATGGTAGTTTTCTTAAGCCCTGGTTTGGGCAATTATTGTGCACTTGGCGGCTCAAACCACCGCTTAGACTCTCAAACTAGAGTTTCTGATAGCCTAAACTACGGTTTGAGCTCAAACCCCAGTTTAGACTGCTCAAACCCTAGTATAGGCTCGCCAAATGCACACTAATTCACTAAATACCAGTTTTAGAGTCTAAACCATGGTTTGAGGCTCAAACCCCAAACCCCAGTTTGAGCAATTATTGTGCATTTGGCCAGAAACTGCCATTTGCGATCGTAAAGAACTGGTCATTATTTATCGCCGGGGGGGGTGTGGGGGGGGGGGTGGGGGGGCTGGATGAAATGCCGGGGGGGGGGGCCCGCCCGAAAATATCGACGTTCACAGATGATTGAGGGGGGGGGGGCCTTCCAAAATAATTCATGGAGGGGGGGGGGGGCCTTGAAAAACATCCGTGCACTCTGATCAGGGTCTACACTGGTTGCCATTCAGTCAGTGACACATCTATCATACACAGTTTTAGATCCTTTTTAACAAAAAGTATTTGGATTGCCCCAAAATAGTGTCTGAATAATTAGGGTAAATACCAAGTCCAAGAACTGGACATGCTGCAGTAGCCGATTCAGACGGGTGCACCGGGGGGTCATGCCCCCGGACCCCCCTACCCAACTCCCTCGCACCGCTCAGTCGACGAACGAGCACATCCCGAATTTATTTTTTTTGATTTTCTTTTACAAAATATTCAGCGTAGAATGCAGGAAATGGCTTCCTCAATTCAAAAATTTTGAGGATGATGATGATGATAAGCATCATGCAATTGAATATATTAACCATCCGAATGGCCAGTTTACATGGGGTGGGGTTGAGTTGGGAGCATATTTAGTGGGGGGGGGGGGGCCTCGAAAAATATCTATGATGGAATAGGGGGGCCCTGAAAATTTAGCTAAAGTTACTGGGGGGGGGGGGGGGGGCCTAGAAAAAAATCAGATTATTGGCAAAATTCATCCAGCCCTCCCCCCCCCCCCCCCCCCCCCCCCCCGGCGATAAATAATGACCAGTCCCTAATTCAATAAAAAGCCTAAACCCTAGTTTGGACCCAAACCATAGTTTAAGAAAAAGACTGCCAATCGTCATCCCAAACGGTATTTTCTTAAACCCTGGTTTGGGCAATTACTGTGCACTTGGCGGCAGAAACCACCGTCTACACTCTCAAACTAGGGTTTCTGATAGCTTAAAACACGGTTTGAGCTCAAACACCCGTTTAGACTGTCTAAACCCTAGTTTATGCTTGGCAAATGCACAATAATTCACTAAACCCCAGTCTGAGAGTCTAAACCACCAAATTGAGCAATTATTGTGCATTTGGCAAGAAATTGTCGTTTGAGATCGTAATCGCTAGTGAATTTACGAATTCTGCCTAAACTGTGGTTTCTGCTACCCGTCAGTTACGATTGGTTAAGCCTAGTAGTTATCATTGGCTGATCGCTTAAACTATGTTTTGGGCATCCGTCACAACCCGAGTTACGATTGGTTAATCGACCTCAAAGCCTAGTTACCATTGGCTGATCGATTTAGCCTACGGTTATCGGAGGCATGGTAAGGTAGCAGTGACCAGTTAGCCGCCAGTTTCGTATAATGGCACCGGTGAAATATATGTATATAAATATTACACTTTCTGCTGATTAACATTCATTTTAATTGTTTAATTATTATTTTGTACTTGATTTTTTATTTTATTCAGATTTTACATCGCATTAATTGATAAATGCTCATTCCAGGGCCATCTGACATGTTCCCATTGATCAGAAATGAGCAAATACGAATTGAGGGTATGTTGTGACAAAACAATAATCGAAACAACAGAATTTTCTGGGAGTTTCAAGTCTGTCTGTCTGTCTGTCTGTCTGTCTGTCTGTCTGTCTGTCTGTATGTCTGTCTGTCTGTCTGTCTGTCTGTCTGTCTGTCTGTCTGTCTGTCTGTCTGTCTGTCGGTCGGTCGGTCGGTCGGTCGGTCGGTCGGTCCTGTTTTCGCTCCATACGAAGAATTATGACAGGTGTGGTGGCAAATTGCTTTGATCAAGCGCACGGAAAAAATAAAAAAAGTGTATTAATGACACAATATATATACTCTGGGAAAAAATCAAAGCCAGACTTTGCCAAATTAAAACTATTTACAAGAAGTGAGAGTCTGCTACATTATAGAACGCAGCAGACTAGTATCATTTTAGATCTGGGATTTATGAACCCAGGCACTGTTTCCGAGGAAACAGTACCTACAGGCAGACAGTTCCATAAAGGTATAATCCTTGGGGAAAAAAAAGAGAACTTGAAGTTATCAGAATAAGCCAAGGGTCTACTGTACTGGAAGGCGTGAATGAAGGAAGACCGAGTGGACATGGGATTTGGGAATATGGTAAAGATATCTATCTATCTATCTATCTATCTATCTATCTATCTATCTATCTATCTATCTATCTATCTATCTATCTATCTATATATATATCTATCTATCTATCTATCTATCTATCTATCTATCTATCTATCTATCTATCTATCTATCTATCTATCTACTATCTATCTATCTATCTATCTATCTATCTTATCTATCTATCTATCTATCTATCTATCTATCTATCTATCGGTACTGTTTTCGCTCCATACGAAGAATTATGACAGGTGTGGTGGCAAATTGCTTTGATCAAGCGCACGGAAAAAAGAAAAAAAGTGTATTAATGACACAATATATATACTCTGGGAAAAAATCAAAGCCAGACTTTGCCAAATTAAAACTATTTACAAGAAGTGAGAGTCTGCTACATTATAGAACGCAGCAGACTAGTATCATTTTAGATCTGGGATTTATGAACCCAGGCACTGTTTCCGAGGAAACAGTACCTACAGGCAGACAGTTCCATAAAGGTATAATCCTTGAAAAAAAAAAGGGAACTTGAAGTTATCAGAATAAGCCAAGGGTCTACTGTACTGGAAGGCGTGAATGAAGGAAGACCGAGTGGACATGAGATTTGGAATATGGTGAAGATATGTCGGCTTGTCGATAACAACCAGGTCATTGTGGATCTTGAAGAAGACGAGGGTACAATTGTCTCTACGTTGAGCTAGAGAGGGCTAATAAAGGTCTTCCATCATCTCACCAACATGGCTACGGTTTCGCCATCTTCGACAACACCACCTAGCTGCAGTTCTATGTACCTTTTCGACTTTACTGATGTCGGTTTCTGTGTAAGGGCTCCAAATGCAAGAGGCAAATTCCAATTGAGGCCTAACCATGGTTTTGTAGGCAACATCTCTGGTACTTTTGGGAGCAAAGGCCAAGTTTCTCCTCATGAACCCAAGAGTCATGTTGGCCTTGCTGGTGATATTATGTATGTGAGTACCCCAAGGCAGATTGTCAGTAAAGGTCAAGCCTAGATACTTGGCAGAAGAGACACTCTCCAATACGTGGTCATGAAGAGTGTAGTAGTCATGGATCAGGCGGGTGTGTGGTTGGTAACTAGTAACTCTGAGTGTGTGACATTTAGACGCATTGAATTTCATAAGCCATGTTTTCTCCCACTTGGCAAATTTGTCAATGTCGGCTTGTAGAGAATGAAAATCTGTGTCTGTACGTATATTCCTGTACAGAACACAGTCGTCATCACATTTGTCATGTAATGATATTTTGTAATGCTTTTAGTTAAAATAACATGATATAATACACATAGACGTCCATTAATTAATTATGATTGTAAACAAAACATTGTTATTCCACATTTGATCTCTGTTACAGCACACACTTGCTAGAAATACTACTTATTGAAGACAGACTACTAGACATAGCACTATGGCTTTACTACCAAAGTAAATAATAAATGATAAAAGTCAGATAATGAAGAATAGAAGTTAAACATGATATAGAGACATGGCATGCTAGTCTAACATACTACATGACCCGAATCCGCTAAACGTTAACCCCAATTAAAATACGTGCAATTCGGTACCGTTGCCTTAGTTAGACTAAACATTCAATTCCTGTATCATGTTTATATATTAATACTTTACTGTACATGTACTTCAGTGCAATTTTCGCTACTTGACAAGTGATATTTGACATACATGTACGAACTTATAAATATATAGACAAGCACACGTGTGTATACAATGGATACGTATGTGATCTGCCGATTAGAATCCCGATGCATGAGTGGACTGCATGTGTTTGCATCTCTTCGAAATGAAAATTTAGGACATATTGATTGGTCCTTCGATCATATGTTCATGACAACATGACCCCAATTCGCAAACCATAGAATTTTAGAAGTCGTATGAAACGTGTGAATAACTATTAGTATTATTTAATTATTAAATGGCCATTGTTATTGTATTCTCAGGTTCGAATGTCCAACTTTAAACATAGTTACACATAGTTACAGTTTGTTATTGGCACAGTATGTTGAACTCATAAATGACCATCAAATCTTTTCCAATGTGGAGTTTTCACATATGTGCCAATGACCAATACTTTCAGAATCAAAACGTATATATAGTCAAACCTGTGAATAAAGGCCAGTCGTGGGTAGGGGAAAATCTGGCCTTTATTCACAGGTTTGACTATATATACGTTTTGATTCTGAGATTATTGGTCATTGACAGCCAGGTGATTGCTATTCGGAGGTGGTCTTTAGCACAGGTTCGACTGCATCACGCTATTAAAGGTACATGCCCACTCAGTAGGCACAAACTGTTCTTTATATCAGCGACTTTATATGAGGCATTTTCTGGCGAAATAAACGTTCATTCACAATTACCCCACGTATTGAATGGCATTATTATACACTTTCTATCAGACGTAAATTTCCACACTGATATCAGGGGCGATGACCGTGTTTCCTTAAAATGCTTACGGACTTAACAATTTATTTCCCGCATTTATTTTTTTGGATGTGCAATGATCATACTATATATAATCTATCGAAAATGGAACGCATTTAGTTAGTATAAATAATTAAAAATAGCATGCTTAATTTGCATATGAAAATAGTCTGATACCACTGCGAGTCACTATCAGTAAAATACATATTACTAAATGATTATATTTGTATATCGGGCACTCGTAATTTTTAGAACCGGTGGAATAATGACACAATTATACACTTATTTAATTCGTATAAAGAACATTGTGTGCCTAATGAGTGGGCATGTACCTTTAAAACTATCATTTTCGTCACCGTTATATGCACAAAAGGTGTCAAGAACGTATATGTATAACACTAATTGCAACATGTTTGGGTAATACATGTATTTTCGTTATATGATGTTATGACAAGTCTGAATTAATCGTCTGCTAAGCGCGGTAGATTGGGAGCATGTGAAGGTTAGACCATACCAAATAGTTTTACTATATAATTTAACCGAATGTCATCCAATAAGGCCGGTCTCACCTACTTACACTATTCGTATGGATGCTGTGGTACCTACTTGTACATAACATGCAGCCAGTATGTACTGGTTCTGCATGAATTAAACAAAGGTTCACTTACTCGTAAGAAAGAAAAATCCAACCTCATCATAGTCCCCAATATTTTTTACATTTTTTCGCCACGGAAACTCTGTTTACATCACGTGACCAACAGATTCAGTGTTTTCTTATAAATGCTACAACTATGCTGAACACTGGTGTTAAAAGCACCCCAAAATGTTCCTCAAGTGAAACTGGGTAGTAATGGATCCAAGATGTGCAAGCAAGCTGTGTATGTGACCTCAAAACGCCCGCAATATTATTTTTATACCGGACTACTTATGCATTACTTCGCGCCATTTGGTATAGTCTAACCTGAATGGTAATTTAGCGATGTGTTTCATCTGGAATCCCAATATTGCTTGTTTCAGTGGCTCTCATAAACGTTTTGGCTTTCTTGTTACTTGACAGATATCCATTATCAATGTATTAGGAATAGTACTAATCCTATCTAATCCTATTAGTTGTATGTGTTTGGAGCTAAGTGACTGGCATGGCGAGGACCTGGCACCAGATCAGGTTATTCTAATTTCAGGGTTGAATATGTAATTATTTTCCTGTAAATATCCAGTTCTGAGTTTGGGACCCCTCCATCTGTATAGATGGAATATGGGATTTGATCCTGCTATCCCAGCCTACAATGACCTTAGCTGTTGACAGGCTGCAAGCACTATTACATAAATGAATATTCTGCTAATATATTCAATGTTTAAGAACATCGAAGAGCTCATTATTCAACAAACACAGTAGTTATTAACATGTTGAATATTTGTCATAGAAGGCCATATTACGTAATATGTTTCTGTCATTTTCACTATGATACTGTGACTGCAATAAATAACACAAGGACATTTATAAAATGGTGATTTAGTGAATTTGATTTCTTATTTGTTTATTGATTTAACTCGCTTCAAATGTTATCTTATTTATATTATTAAATACATGTAATTCATGTTTCATGCATGGCCTCAACGAGAATACGTATGTAATGACGAGTACCAAATACATTTGACAGCAGATACATATGTGGTAAATATTGGCAGCCATATTAGAGTTCTAATATCTGTAACCATTTGTGCCGGTCTATATTATAAAATATATATAATTATATATATATAATTGATTGATGACACATATAGATGCACTTGTAACATCATTTTCATGTAGTTTCAAGTGCATGATTTGAACATACAGTAACATTAAATAAAGACTTGTTTATATGGCGGCCATTAATTTATGTTTTGAAAAATTAATTCTATGTCACAATAGTGAACAATGTTATTGTAAAATATATTTTGGATTTGGTGGCCATTTTGAAATCCAAGATGGCGGCCCTATGTGAATTGGAAAATATAGAAAAAAAATATTTTCCGATATCTGTTTGCATAGACTAAGCAAAAAAATGTATAATTGACAAATATAAACATCATTATAAGGAAAGTATCGAGCAAAAATACACACCTATGCAATATTATTAAAATAATGGTAGCCATTTTGAATTCAAGATGGCGGCCAAGATAGTGATGGAAAAAATGGCACCAATTTGTTTTTTGTTTTACTGTGTCTCAGAATGAAAATAAACACACAATTCAAGACTATAGCAAACATTTCAGCAAATGCATATTTTTTCCCTTTCTGACACCGACTATAAGTTAGGCTGCAACCAAACATGTGTCATTGGTCTCAACCCTATCACATCTATGTATCTGAAATGGAGTCTTGTTGATCATCGCATACTGTCCCATTAACCCGTTCAACCCTAAATAACTGGAATGGAGGGTTATATAGTAATCTTTCCGCAATAACACAATTCTGCATGTTCAACAATTCTTTTTTTCTTTTCTTTTTTATTATATTTTTTTTTTTTTCACACACAAACATGTACAAACAAGACATATTACTAGTAACATGCATGTGCATAATTACATTCCATTCCATATTTCTACATTACTAAGTACATTATCTTACACATGTTATTACCTGTTTGTATATGTATATATGAGAGATGTGTTTTTTTTTTAAAAATACACCCATAAAAAAAAAGAAGAGTTTAATTATATAAGTACGATAAGTACGAGCAGCATGATCATATGTTTGCATTATTTTCGTGTTGGATTAAATATTTTAAGGGAAAGTTAGTCTAGCGGTAAACCGTTCCATTTTCTATTGTGTATTTCAGCTTTGTTTCTATTTACTGCTATTTGATGTTCAAGCTCTTTAGTTTTTTTAAATAGTCCTTAAACGCTGGGAAAGTCGGTTCAGTATTTCTTAATTTGCATCCATAAATAAAGTACATTCCTAGTATAATACTGCAAAAACCAGGAACCCACGTTTTCGACGTTTCGGCACAAGGACTTTATCAAGCAATTAGTTACATGGATGCCATTTAGCGTTCAGTAGAAACTAATTCCTTGATAAAAGCATTGTGCCAAAACGTCTGAAATTGCAGAATTGTTGAGGGTTATACAGTTTTCGTAATTCCGCCCGTCCTTCCGTCCGTCCACGTTACAGTTTTTGGGAACGCATTATATCTGTAACGGTAAGTCGGATTGACCTCAAATCTTCATA